>JAIGNY010002006.1:1142500-1302500 GCA_020152595.1 Chiridota heheva
ATACTTTTTTTTCACCATGAGATGATTCTTAGTCTCGGTTTTCGTAAATTTGATTCAATGTTTAGCAGTTCAGGAAATCTCTTTCAATCTTTGGGAAACCACTTTCATTCTCGTGCAATTTTTGGAAAATTTCCTTCGTTTTGGGGCACTTTTTTTCGATTTTCGGCTAATTTCCTTTAATGTTTGAAAAATGTCTTTCCATTTTGGACAAATTACTAAATTCTTGTGCAGTTTTCTTCAATTTTCAGAAAATTTCTTTTACTCATGGGGCCATTTATTTTTCGATCAATCTTCTTCAATTTTTGGGAATTTTTTTTCAGTGTTTGGGAAATTTCCATCAGTGTTTGGGAAAGTTCCTTAATTTTTGGAAAAATTTTCGATTTTCGATAAACCTTCAATTTTCTATTAATTCCTTCAATGTTTTGGAAATGTCTAACATTTTTGGGATATTTCCTTAATCAGTTAATTTTCGTGCAGTTTTATTCAATTTTCGGTTAATTTCCTTCAAGGTTTCTTACAATTTTGGGCAATTTAATTAATTCTCGTGTAGTTTTCTACAATTTTCTTTGTTGGGGTAGTTTTTCTTCAATTTTCGGTAAATTTTCTTCATTTTGGTGCAATTTTTCTTGGGATTTTTGGTACATTTTAATCAATTATCTGGAAATGTTGCCAAAATTTTCTTCAATTTTAACAAAATAATCCTAATCTTCCAGAGAGGACCTTTCTCTCTGCTCCCCGCTTATAAGACCATGCACCCGTGTCTCTTTATGTTCCATTAATCATGTCAAATCTGCTCATAAACAGATCAAACATGTTAAAACATCATTCCTGGTTTGGTTTGACTTGGCGCCCCCTGACATTTTATTCTGGCTACGCCCCTGGTTACCATTGCTGAACAGGAAGAAGATAAATTTCCTGAAGATTTCTTGTTTTTGATACCCAAAATGGCATAAATTCATCACATAAAGTTCCAAAATGTAAATGAAAAATTGTTGGGTCCTGGCAGCCTGGGTCAAAGCAAGTGTTGTGGCAGTCAGGAGAAAAAAAGTACAGCTTACCTGCCCTTTGAAGGGGTCTTAAGAGGCTTCGCCAGACTGCCGGAAGCTCATGAAGATTTCTTGTTTTTATGCCCCAAAATGGCTTAAAACCAATATATAGTTGAAAAACATGAATGACAAATGTTGGTGTTCTGGGCAGTGGGGTGAAGAAAGTCCAGGAGAATCATGCCGCGCTTTACAGCTTTAGGGCTTCTTGAAAGGGATCCAGGGGCATAGCAAACAAACCATGACAACGATTCTGAAAATTTAAGTGACGATAAGATAACATTAATTTTCATGTTAAAATCTACTCCAAGAGGCACTATAGGTTCCATTTCTAAACAGGCTGGGAGAAATTTCCCCTAAAAAATAAACAAACATTTTTAATTTCAAGGTAAAATAGAACATTTATATCTTATTGAAAAGGGCAAAAGATAAAAGGTTTGAAAATCATTTTTAAAATGTATGTGTACATTAGTCCCAAAGGCATTCGTCAGTATGCGGAATTGATATATAAAGGCAGGGAGCTGTGATAAAATATTGACATTAGTCACTACTCCAGCGAAAATACAACAGATTATGCTGAACATTTTGCAGTACGTTTCATTGGGTTACTCATTCAGCTGATCTAGGTCAATTTCGAGGACTGGCAAATTACAGGGCTTTCTGGCGGGATACCACACCGCATAAAATTGATTGCAATATTCATTTAGGACTCAGTTGGTTATGATGCCGTGGACATTTTGTTGTCGATGTTATGTCTGTCCGTACGTGGTACCTGTGTTCTCGGCCATTTAGTGTTTCGAGATAATTTGATATCATAACCGAATACGCATAGTAAATGACATCATTGCTGATAACATTTTGCAGCTTAATGTCGAGTCTGGCCATTTAACCAACAAAATTTGATGCATTTATGCATAGCAAAACATCTGCTGATAACTCATTTATCACGTTTTCAATTGTTTTACTTTGAAGCCCCACCCACTTTCTAATGTGCATGATATCACCACCATAAACAATAGAGCACGTCTACAGACCATGGGCTATGTACATGAATCCAATACCCAACAAAATCATGCCCCTATCTATCAATTGCAAAACTATGAATTGAATAGTTGCTCATTTATCATTTGATTTGTTTTGTTTAAAATTTTCATAAAGTTCTTTTGAAGCCCGCCTTATCATTATAATAATGCATGATATTTATGTTCCAACATCAGATTCCTTTCTGCATGATCTCTCAGCTTTCCGCACCTGACGTTTATGATCTTTCAGTTTTTCTTTAAACCAAAAGGGAGTTGGTCTTTCAGTTTTTCTTTAAACCAAGGGAGAGTTGATTTGTCTTTCTTTACAGGTGCCACTTCATCAAGTGTTGATCGTAGGGCTGTATTGTAAATATTCATCAATTCATTTACATCATTCGTATCACTCACAATTGATAATTGTCCTTCTAATCTGTCACGAAAATCATCTATGTTTATGTTGGCAATAATTCTGTTTTTCTGCATTTTAATTGTGACTGGAGACTTCTCCATATCCAGTCTACATAATATGGAAAAGTGATCTGAAAACAAAAGATGGACCATTGCAGATTGAAGAGAAATGGCATCTGTGTCTCTAGAAAGAAACAAATCCAGAGTATTTCCTGAAATACGTGTGGCAGAAACGATGTGTTGCGTAAATTCATACAACTCAATAATATCCAGAAGCTTTTTAGTTTTTGGACAGTGTAGTTCGTTCACATGAATGTTAAAATTCCCTGTAATAATCAGTGTGGTCGTGCTGATAATCAACGACTCCGGAAAACAACTGAATTCATTTACAAAATCAGATATTGTATGTTTATTTTAGGATAAATATGGTGGGCGATATACTACCACCAATTTGACAAGTTGATTTATTGCTTTTATGTCATATTCGGTATATTCAAAGGTTCTTTTCTCTTCACATTGATGTAGTTTAACATTGATATTTTAACGAAAAAGAAGGCCTGTACCCCCTCCCTTACGATTTGAAAGCCTTGGTTTGTCCAAAATAAGAAGCCCCTCTGTTGTAACTGACTTCTTACAGAGTCATCCATGTCTAAGAGCCATGTTTCAGTCGCTGCACAAAGATCATTTTTATTTTCTAAAACATAGTCCACAAGCATAAGGGCTTTATTTCTGACAGATAATGTGTTAATGTGTCCCAGAGTAACAAAGCTCTTATTACACGCAAATGTTTGTGTCCTGTTAATAAAGGATTACATTTCTTGTGATGTTTTGTGACAAATGAGATTGTTCGTTCCTTTGACTTTTGGTTTTCACATATTTTCCAGAACAAACTCCTCTCCGAGTTTTTTTTTTCTTTTTTTGACAATTCTGAAAGTCCATCAGTCCACATATTCTCTCAGCAGTCTGTGTAGAGATATTGCAGCTTGGGCTATTCCTTAAAAGCTGTAGCTCATCAATGGAGTAAATCCTCTTGCAGTCTTCTTTTGTAATAATCATCTTGAAAAGCCCTGCTTTTCCTCCTAGCACAAGTTGCAAACAATGCTTATGCTGCAGAGAAGGAGAACTTGATTCCACACTTAAATGGTCATCTCAACAAACAATAGATCTTCAACACAGCTGAGGCTTAAGTCCAGTCCAGCATTCCAGTACTGATAAATCAATATGTGCAAGCAATGGAGCCTACATGTAGATATCCTATGAAAATAGTATCAGAGTCTAATACAAAATTTATTATGACATATTTCCACTAAGAAATTGAAAATATTTAGAATGAATGATACATACAAATGAAACAAAACAGACACATGGTTGTTAAAATATGAACATTTCAAGATACATTAGGCCTCACCTACTCATAAATATGCATGGCATCACCATAAAAAAAACAATAGGGCACAAGTACGCACCATGGGCTAACAGGGCTATCTGTGTATCACATATGACAAGAATCCAGTGTATTGTTCTTGAGATATCGCGTTTACGAGCTGGCCATCACAAACATACATACACACACGCCATCATAACCGCATAGGTTCCCGACGCTATCTCATCTGAACCAAAAATTAGTTGGATATTTTCACTAACGGACACTTGTGGTTGGATATTATTTTTAAATTAATACTGCCACAATAAGCATGTCCTAAATTGAAGGATATGCTATTGCAAGATAAAACGGATAGCCTTGAAGGTGAAATCAACATTTTGAAGTACAAAAATATTTAACTGTCTGCTGCCATCATTAGAGTAACTACAACTAACCAGGCTGCCAGGTGTGTGCCACTGCCAGCTAACCTTTATGTAATCTTTTCTTACCGCTCCTTTCTCCTGGGTATGGAGATTGAAGCTTCTCTAAGCAAATTCTTCCATCTCTTTCTGTCTCTTGCTACTACTGCAGCTTCTTCCCAGCTGTTCCATCCAAAACTGTTTCTCTCCTTTTCTGCCACTTTTCTCCATTTAGTCTTAGGTCTTCCACTCTTTCTTTTAACTTCTGGTGTCCAAATGATGGATATTTTGGCATAGTTTGCTTCGTCCTTTCTTATTACACGACCCAACTATCTCCATCTTCTCTTAAATATCTCCTTGCTCATCTCCACTGTGCCTGTTCTTTCATATATTTCTTCATTGGTGACTTTTACTGGCCATCTAATTTTTTTAATATTTTTAAGGCATCTCCTTTGGAACACATCTAGTTTGTTCTGGTCAGCTTTTGTCAGCTTCCAAGTTTCACATCCATAGAGGAGTGCTGAGATCACATTTGATTGCAATATTTGATATGTAATCTAACATGTAACTAGAATGGTAAATACCGTCATGGTTCGCATGCCCATGCAAATTGACACTCATATTATATGACCCCGCCATTTATAAAAATGGCATCTCACACTAAGTCCCACATGGCATCCCATGTACCACATGGCATCTCACCCCATGTCCCACATGGCATCCCACCCCATGTCCCACATGGCATCCCACCCCATGTCCCACATGACATCCCATCCCATGTCCCACATGGCATTCCACCATATCTTCCACATGGCATCCCACCCCATGTCCCACATGACATCCCATGTCCCACGTGGCATTCCATTATATGTCCGACAGGGTATCCCATCCTATGACCCACATGACATTCACCCTATGTCCCACATCCCATGTCCCAAATGATATCCCACCTCATGTCCCACAAGACATCCCATGCCTTGTCCCACATGGCATTCCACCATATCTCCCACATGGCATCCCACCCCATGTCCCACATGACAACCCATGTCCCACGTGGCATTCCATCATATGTCCCACAGGGTATCCCATCCTATGTCCCACATGACATCCCACCTCATGTCCCACATAACATCCCACCTCATGTCCCACATGACATCCCATGCCTTGTCCCACATGGCATTTTACCATATCTCCCACATGACATTCCACCATACAGTGTCTCACATGGCATTCCACCATATGTCCCACATTAATCCAGCCATATGTACCACATGACATCCCTCCCTGTCCCACATGGCATTCCTCCCTGTGTCCCGCATCAGTGGTTTCCCACCTGATGTTCCACATAGCATCCCACCATATGTTCCACATGGTATCCCTCCCAATGTTCCAATGACATCCTACTTTATGTCCCACATGGCATTACATCCCATGTCCCACATGTCATCACATCCCATGTCCCCATGGCCTCCTACCCTATGTCCCACATAGCCTCCTACCCTATGTCACCCATGGCATCCTACCTTATGTCACACATGGCATCCTACCTTATGTCACACATGGCATCCCAACCTATGTTACTCGTGGCATCCCACCGTGTCCCACATGGCATTCTACCCTGTTCCACATGGCATCCCACCCATGTCCCACATGGCATCCCACCCCATGTCCCACATGGCATCTCACCCCATGTCCCACATGGCATCCCACCCCATGTCCCACAAGCCATTCCACCATATCTTCCACATGGCATCCCACCCCATGTCCCACATGACATCCCATGTCCCACGTAGCATTCCATTATGACCGACAGGGCATCCCATCCTATGGCCCACATCCCATGTCCCAAATGACATCCCACCTCATGTCCCACATGACATCCCATGCCTTGTCCCACATATCTCCCACATGACATCCCACCCCATGTCCCACATGACAACCCATGTTCCATGTGGCATTCCATCATATGTCCCATAGGGCATCCCATCCTATGACCCACATGGCATTCACCTTATGTCCCACATGTCCCAAATGACATCCCACCTCATGTCCCACATGACATCCCATGCCTTGTCCCACATGGAATTCCACCATATCTCCCACGTGACATTCCACCAGTGTCTCACATGGCATTCCACCATATGTCCCACATTAATCCAACCATGTGTACCACATGACATCCCTTCCTATGTCCCACATGGCATTCCTCCCTGTGTCCCGCATCAGTGGCTTCCCACCTGATGTTCCACATAGCATCCCACCATATGTTTCACATGGTATCCCTCCCAATGTTCCAATGACATCCTACTTTATGTCCCACATGGCACCACATCCCATGTCCCACATGCCATCACATCCCATGTCCCCATGGCCTCCTACCCTATGTCCCACATAGCCTCCTACCCTATGTCACCCATGGCATCCTACCTTATGTCACACATGGCATCCCACCCATGTCCCACATGGCATCCCACCCCATGTCCCACATGGCATCTCACCCCATGTCCCACATGGCATCCCACCCCATGTCCCACAAGGCATTCCACCATATCTTCCACATGGCATCCCACCCCATGTCCCACATGACATCCCATGTCCCACGTAGCATTCCATTATGACCGACAGGGCATCCCATCCTATGGCCCACATCCCATGTCCCAAATGACATCCCACCTCATGTCCCACATGACATCCCATGCCTTGTCCCACATATCTCCCACATGACATCCCACCCCATGTCCCACATGACAACCCATGTTCCATGTGGCATTCCATCATATGTCCCATAGGGCATCCCATCCTATGACCCACATGGCATTCACCTTATGTCCCACATGTCCCAAATGACATCCCACCTCATGTCCCACATGACATCCCATGCCTTGTCCCACATGGAATTCCACCATATCTCCCACGTGACATTCCACCAGTGTCTCACATGGCATTCCACCATATGTCCCACATTAATCCAACCATGTGTACCACATGACATCCCTTCCTATGTCCCACATGGCATTCCTCCCTGTGTCCCGCATCAGTGGCTTCCCACCTGATGTTCCACATAGCATCCCACCATATGTTTCACATGGTATCCCTCCCAATGTTCCAATGACATCCTACTTTATGTCCCACATGGCACCACATCCCATGTCCCACATGCCATCACATCCCATGTCCCCATACCCTATGTCCCACATAGCCTCCTACCCCATGTCACCCATGGCATCCTACCTTATGTCACACATGGCATCCTACCTTATGTCACACATGGCATCCCAACCTACTCGTGGCATCCCACCATGTCCCACATGGCATCCCACCCATGTCCCACATGGCATCCCACCCATGTCCCACAGGGCATCCCACCCCATGTCCCACAGGGCATCCCACCCCATGTCCCACAGGGCATCCCACCCCATGTCCAAGATGGCATCCCACCCCATGTCCCACATGGCATCCCACCCCATGTCCCACATGGCATCCCACCCCATGTCCCACCATGGCATCCCCCATGTCCCACATGGCATCCCACCCCATGTCCCACATGGCATCCCACCCCATGTCCCACATGGCATCCCACCCCATGCATGGCATCCCACCTTATGTCCCACATGACATCCCAACCCATGCCTCACATGACATCCCACCCCATGTCCCCCATGGCATCCCACCCCATGGCCCACATGGCATCCCACCCCATGGCCCACATGGCATCCCACCCCATGGCATCCCACCCCATGTCTCACATGGCATCCCACTCCATGTCCCACATGGCATCCCACCCTATGTCCCACATGGCATCCCACCCCATGTCCCACATGGAATCCCACCCCATGTCCCACATGGCATCCCACCCCATGTCCCACATGGCATCCCGCCCCATGTCCCACATGGCATCCCGCCCCATGTCCCACATGGCATCCCACCCATGTCCCACATTGCATCCCACACCATGTCCCACATGGCATCCCACCCCATGTGTCACATGGCATCCCACCCCATGTCTCACATGATGTCCCATAGGCTCCATAAGAAGTATCATCCTAGCTATCAGTCCCTGATTGAGCATACTACAGTATGTATGAAAGTGTCAGTTCATACAATATGCAAATAATATGCAAATAACACAAAAATAAAGGTGGAGTTAAAAAAATAAAGCCTGATACAACTATTGGTGCTCAAATATTTTAAAGAATTTTAAGGATTTTAAATCTCAAGTACTAGAAGACAGACTTGAAGATCTCTGAAGAAATATTGGAAAATTATATCATTTCACAGTTATCTTCTAAGAAAATATCAAATGTATTGTAGACTTTTTAGGAAAACTAGTCTTCAATCCTATCTTAAGTATCTCTGAAAAACTTTAACATTCTATAAGGAAATTATAACCTTCCATAAGGATATCTGAAGAAACTAACTTTTTCTGAGGAACTCTGAAGAAACTTTAACATTTTCTGAGGAATTCTCAAAAAACTTTAACATTTCTGAGGAAATCTCAGGACAAACCTGTGGTCGGCCGGACGGTCGAATCGCCATTACATAGGTTCGCATAATGCTACGCATGCGAACCAAAAATTGACTGAAGTTTAATTAAAGGTAATAGACGTAAATTAAGAAAAAGTTAGTGCGGACTGGGCGGAAAATCTTAGGGTGGGGGGTATGGTGTGGTAACGCGGTCCCCAATATTAGGCGTTCAAGTGCCATAAAGTTGCGGTCTAAAACTTGTTTCCAAACAGGGTAAAAGGCAACCAATTTTCCATCCAGATTATACTGACATAAGAGCATTGGTCTAAAACTGACGATTATACAGCCCTATAATTTTACGATTGATATCAAAATAACCGTCTGCTGCGACATTATTTTCTTATGTTCTCACATTTTGAATGAGTTTTTTTATTTTTTTATAGCATTTTAGGATATGTACAGTATGCATCTTATTTTCCAGATTTAGCCAAAAATTACAAATGGTCACACACCTTGGTTAAGGGGCTTCTACGTCCAACTTACCCCACAACAATTTGACCAGGTCAACCATGAGCTCCCATGGTGTAAGTATATGGCAAGCCGAGATGTAGTAAAACCAATGAAATAAGGGAAAAAGCATCAAGTGGTAATCTGGATTCCTTCAACAACGCACTGCCGAATAATCTTGACAACGGGTTGTAGAAAAGTTTGACAGTACGCTATAGAAAACTTTAACAGCCGGACAACCAAGTTAAAGGAGTACTACACCGAAAAAAGTGGATATTCAAGTAACCTTTGCCCTCGCGTCAAATGTGGGCTATGCTAAAGTTTATAGATCCTTAGTGGATGAAATATATGTGAAATTCACAGAAAAACAAGCTCCCTCCCTTTTCAGTCTAGTGCTCCTTTAACCAGATTAACAGATGATACGTATTCCCTTATTTCGTTGGTTTTTCTACAACGTGTTGTGGAAAACTTTTACAAAGTGTTGTGGAAAACTTCTACAACGTGTTGTAGAAAAGTTCAGCAGCCAGACAACCTAGTTAACCAGATTACCACGTGATGCTTATTTCCTTATTTTTCTATGCCTTGCAAACAAGACGTTATGGCCCTTTCGGCTTGTCATATACGTAAGAGGGCGACAAGTAACAATTGAAATATTTATACAATAGTCTGAACGCATACTTTATATTTCTTCCGTTTTATTTGTTTGGCTCATAAACTGCTTTCATATAATTTACAAAGGTTTTTTAGTTTATTCTTAAGCTGCTAGCATATATATGATACAGAATCATGTATACTTCCATAACCAATCAAAAGTAAGTCCCACCTAATTTGCATAATCGTCATGAATACAATATCCAATACATACGTAGATACGATCTTGTGATGGAAAAAAATATTCCATCTTCAGCAAATATGACACAGATACCCGACCTGGCCACGCCCAGCCCCCTTCAAAAGGGACGTCTATATTGTGGCAGCTGCATTATGTGAACGCACGATGCGTGTCAAAAAAATGTACAAAAACAAAGTCATCAGTACCAATGTGTTTAAATTTGGCCAATTTCTTTTCATAATAAGCATCCAAAAAATGGTACTTAGTCACTTGGTTATTGACGAGTCTAAGGTCCACATGCACCCCCACCCACATCCATGTGGATTCACCGCTCCCCTTTAGAAACGGCACCCATCCCTACAGGCCTAGTCTTACATGAAAGAGGACAATGACGTATATTCACAAATCCGTTACCGAAGACATTCACTGATATTGTACAATCCTTTAAAGAGATATTAAATACCATATATTCATCATGCAGAATGAGAGAACAGAATAGTCTGAAGAAAAAAAAACATAATATGAATAAAAATTTAACAAATGGAAATCCATATGCGATGTAGAAAACTTCAACAATGTGTTGTAGAAAATTCCAACAATGCTTGTCACTAATTTACATTGATTATTTCAAGACCTTAAACTGTTAAAAGTCAAAATGCTGTAAAATGGCAAATACTGATTTCAAAATTCCGCCAGGTTGGCTTTTATCAGTCTAGAAATGTCATCACAATCCATTTTTCGAAAGTTTGTATGAGATTTTTGTGACTTAAATCAATTAGTGATAATTAGGGTCTGATGTAACTGTTAGGAGAATTCATACTACAATTGGTAATTTTTAAACGAATTTGTAACATGCTTATTTTGTAATGATTTGAGCCTCTTGAGTGGCCATTGCTATGGACAGGCAGCAATAACTTTAGCTTCATTGCAAACTATGAAAATACCAGAACGTTTGATCAAAATCGGTTAAAAAGTGATCATTTAATAGCATGTTTAATTTTTGTATCATATTTAAAAATATTAATTTTTCCGATGCATTTAAATTTTTCTGCAACCATTTTAAATGCGTCTTCAGTCAGTTTAGTAGATTCTCCTCTTATGGAGAAAATTATTTCCCCCAAAGACAGGAAAATCCCAGATGCCATTTTGATGATTACCCATGATGCCTCTAACGAAACAGCACAACGCTATGGCACAGATGCTATGGACAGGCAGCAATAAGTTGAGCTTCATTGCAAACCATGAAAATACCAGAACGTTTGATCAAAATCGGTTAAAAAAAGAACTTTTAATAGCATGTTTAATTTTTGTATCATATTTTAAAATATTAATTTTTCCGATGCATTTAAATTTTCCTGCAACCATTTTAAATGCGTCTTCACAGTCAGTTCAGTAGATTCTCCTTTTATGGAGAAAATTATTTCCCCCAAAGACAGGAAAATCCCAGATGCCATTTTGATGATTACCCATGATGCCTCTAACGAAACAGCACAACGCTATGGCACAGATGCTATGGACAGGCAGCAATAAGTTGAGCTTCATTGCAAACCATGAAAATACCAGAGCGTTTGATCAAAATCGGTTAAAAGTGACCATTTAATAGCATGTTTAATTTTTGTATCATATTTAAAAATATTAATTTTTCCAATGCATTTAAATTTTTCTGCAACCATTTTAAATGCGTCTTCAGTCAGTTTAGTAGATTCTCCTCTTATGAAGAAAATTATTCCCTCAAAGACAGGAAAATCCCAGATGCCATTTTGATGATTACCCATGATGCCTCTAACGAAACAGCACAACGCTATGGCACAGATGCTATGGACAGGCAGTAATAAGTTGAGCTTCATTGCAAACCATGAAAATACCAGAGCGTTTGATCAAAATCGGTTAAAAAGTGACCATTTAATAGCATGTTTAATTTTTGTATCATATTTAAAAATATTAATTTTTCCGATGCATTTAAATTTTTCTGCAACCATTTTAAATGCGTCTTCAGTCAGTTCAGTAGATTCTCCTCTTATGGAGAAAATTATTTCCCCTAAAGACAGGAAAATCCCAGATGCCATTTTGATGATTACCCATGATGCCTCTAACGAAACAGCACAACGCTATGGCACAGATGCTATGGACAGGCAGTAATAAGTTGAGCTTCATTGCAAACCATGAAAATACCAGAACGTTTGATCAAAATCGGTTAAAAGTGACCATTTAATAGCATGTTTAATTTTTGTATCATATTTAAAAATACTAATTTTTCCGATGCATTTAAATTTTTCTGCAACCATTTTAAATGCGTCTTCACAGTCAGTTCAGTAGATTCTCCTCTTATGGAGAAAATTATTTCCCCCCAAGAGAGGAAAATCTCAAATGCCATTTTGATGATTACCCATGATGCTTCTAACGAAACAGCATAACGCTATGGCACAGAACTTGAATGAAATCTAGAAATTTTATAACCATGTAGGTCAATTTCATTTTTGCATTTTCAAAATCTATACTTATTAATCTACAAATTATCCAGTTCCCAAATGGACATCCACCACGCCGTTTAAGAGATATTTAATGACAAAGTTACAAATTCTGGCCTGGGGATTATCAAAGTAACGCAGACACCATCCAGTACCAAACAAGAAAGAGAATGTCCATTGCACAAACAGGTATGCACACAAGGCAGCCTGGTCACTTCGTACATACAATAACCGCATATGGGCTAATTAAAAAACATAGGTCAAGCACTTGTAAATGGAAAACCGGAAGTTACATAATTTACATAGGTTTTCCCCTCTTTGGGGAAAATAATTTTTCTCCTGAAGAGGGGAATCTACCAAACTGACATTAGGGGTACATAATTTTAATCTGAGACTTCCGAGAAATCCTCATGGATTGGTTTTTACACCGGTTTTCACAAACATTTCCTTCAGAAAAGCTACATCTTGTGTCAGGGACTCAAGCTTCGTACGCAATTCCATATTTTCACATTCAAGACTGTGATTACGAACTTCATGACGTGCCTTTTTTGTGACGTGTTCGTAAGGTCTTTGCTTTTGGGAGGGGGATACAGTTTCGTGTGAAAACATCCCACTTTGTTCTTTGTTCAGGTCGTGGGGGCTCAGCTGCGAATCAAAATCGCTGGAGTGATAATCGCTCGATCCTGCCAGTGATGAATCACAGCTGTTTCTTCCATTTGCTGGAGAAGACAAGGGTAACAAAGGGGAAGCCACTGAACAGGGGTTGCAAGATGATGAATACCCACCCAACCCTAGTCTCGTGTTCCTCATAGCTTCCTCTGATACTTTCAGATACTCGGATACATTACATTGGGTTAATGTCCCTTGTGTTGGACTTGATTGGCTAGGAATGTGTTGTGCCATAGACTGTTGGTTCCCGCTTAGCCCAATAGAGGTCAAGCTTCGCTTCTTTCCCCTTAGTTTATGTGGCAGTTTAGAAAAGAATGCTGGGTTCACACTTCTGTGAAAAACTTGTGACGCATTTTCCTGTGGCGAAACTGAAGCATATTCACACCCGTTTTGAGTATATTCAGAAGTAATTGCCGAGTCGCTGACACAGTGTAGCTTCGGACTTGTGTTTTGAAGTGGAAAAGTGTCCTGACGTTTCGAGGCGACTGATATTCTCAAATCAACCGGGCCACCAGTTTCTGACCTATGAACTGCAATTGGCACCTTCGACAGTTGTTCTGGCAAGGGAGCATTCTGCCTTAGTAAATTTGCTGTTGCGGGCATGTTAGAATGTGGGCTGACTTTTTCTAAATCTGAAAGATCTTGCTGATGCGGTTCGTTTGTAGAG
This sequence comes from Chiridota heheva, assembly GCA_020152595.1. Taxonomy (NCBI): domain Eukaryota; kingdom Metazoa; phylum Echinodermata; class Holothuroidea; order Apodida; family Chiridotidae; genus Chiridota; species Chiridota heheva. Next base: position 1,156,363 of record JAIGNY010002006.1, read on the forward strand.
AAATAGCGAGATGGTGATAGAAGCTCATTTTGGGGGTCATAATTCGCACAACTGTTGGGAGCAATGATGAGGAGTTAGGTAACGACAACCTTTTATTTTCAATAGAATTGGTCAACTCCGTCCAGCCATTACTGTGAGTGGATGACACGGTGGCAGCAAGTGTTTTTTTAACAGCTTTGTCATTTCCATTTAAGTCATTATGACCCCCATCCAATCTCATTTCATTTGATTTGTACTGAATATCAGAGGTAGTAGACGAGTTGCACGAAATGTCTACATCCAGAATGGTAGTGGTGTTGTCCTCTTTGGCCAGCTTTGATTGGTTGAAATCTTCCTCATGCTCTTCTTTAATCTTTGCATCTTGCAAGAGGCTGTACTCCTGCGGAAGACTAAACTGCATCTTTAGTGCTTTCAGCTCTGCTTTCAATGAATTGTTCTCTTGAATAAGTTCCATAATATGGGTTTCAAGAACCATGTCATTCAAACGTCGTTTTTCACGGGATCGTTTGGCAGCCTCGTTGTTTTTTCGCCTCTTAAGCCAATAGAGGGTGTCTTTTTGATAGTCTGGGACGAATTCACGCTGCTTACGAGATCCAGCTAAAAGCTTTCGTCTACTCGATAGACTTTCACTAATTACAACAGCAGGATCGCAATTGCCGTCACTAAGTTCACTTACTGAGGAGGTTTCGCTAAACTGCTGATTGTCCAGATGCGAGTGATTTACATTGTTTTCAATAGAGCCGACACTAGACCCGAGTAAAACAGGTTGCTCGGGTGAGCTGGTTACAAGGATGGCAGGAGACACCATCTGAATGGGTTTATTCGCAGAATACGTCCCCTGTAATGCCGGCGGAGGAAAAAGTATGGGTTGGGACTTGTGTATGCAAGAAGTAATTGATGAATATGCATTGCCAACACCAGGGTGTAGGATCTGCCTGCTGTTCTGTTCCATACTGAAGAAACTTCTCTTTAATCTGAAATTTAAAACAGAAAAAAAAAATGTGAAAAAACTTATTTGCGATTTTGATAATTCTCAGCTTGGAGAAAGAAAAAAAAAACAGGGTGAGATCTGGATGAGCCTGACCTCCAGCTAGGGGCGGAGAAAAGGAGGGAACACGAAGGTCTACCTGCTTGGTTACATTCCAATTTCCAAAGTATGGGAGTGCTGTAAATTCTGTTTAAAGAATTTGGGACAGGCTTCTTATATATGCCAAGAGGAATTTTAAATATTGTTCAGAGTATTAATTGTTGCTGGTATAAGAGAGGGGAACATATAAGGGCAATACAGAAGCAATAGCCATTTACTACACAGGGCAAGAGGCGCCCTCCATTGCACAGGGAAATTAAGGGAGGGCCCGCTTTGGATGTGTTTAATCATATATCTGGCTCATGATAGACATAAGGAATTTCATATCATTTTCATAACATAAGAAATGCCATTTTTTTCATCATTTCCACATGCATCTCACAATAGAAAGATTTCAACACGTGACTCTAACTCATCTGAAAGCCATTTTGCTGGGCAAGCGTCATTGCATTTCACGCGTCTTCACACAGCCCAAGTTACATCACACGTACAACAAACATACTGCCTGCCAAGCTGCTAACCTACCTACCACTTCAGCAAACATCATTGTTTTTGTTCGGAGCGGCAATTTTTACTAACTTTTTATGTGAACGCCATCTAATTGTTCGCTAGACGCAAACAAAGCCTATATACCTGGTATAAAGTGCTCACTACAAATCCTAGTGTGAACCGAAGGTTGAAATATGTTGCATCGTACAGCAGAAACCCACTTCGAACGTCAATCAGGATCAGATGGAAATCGAGAAAATGTTTTTTTATTCCCCGGCACATGTCTATTAGCAGATTAGTGCAACCAGTGGCACATCATGATTCTGGCATAATTATCTTACAAAAAGTATCTTATATAAAACATGCAAGTGTTTTTAAGTTTAAAAAAGTGTACAGCAGACGATTGTTCTCACCCGACGAAATGGTGATGTAAACAAAGTCACGTGACCTAATGACGTCAGCTGAAACACCCTTATTCTATACGCTGCTTGATCAAATGATTAATCAAACGATTCATCAAAGACCAGGTCCCGGGATCATGAAAAGAGGAATTCCAGGATGATTTAAAAGTTAGAGGCAAAAGAGAGAATTGAAAATGAAGGAAATTTTCGGATTAGCAAGCAACGCTTTTAATGGAAACTTAATTTACCAGAGCAATTTTTCCGCTTATACATGTAACAGGGAAATATTTTGGCTTCTTGCCCCTTCCCCTCTCACATGTGACCTGACCCTGCTTATAGGAACAGATTCAAAATCATTTGAAAGATATTAACTATAAACTAATTGATATACTAACCCAAAATCAACATTTGGAGATTGAGAATACCGACGTATTTGGACAACAAAATATTAGATAATCAACCGACTAAATCATATGTTATGAATTTAGCATATTTCATATAATTCTACAATCAACCATTTAAATCGGCATTTTAATCTGATTTGTCCCTTTAATGGTTTAAAGGACAATACAAAGAACAAAGTGGTCAGGCAGTGAAGAATGGTTTCCAAAATTATTTTCCATGAATATTTTTTATATGGACGTCGAGAAGGTATTATTTACTTGATTGCTTTTACAAATGTACAATCTGTTGAGGAAAAAAAAAACATATATGAAAGTTTGGTTTGGTTTGTTGATGTCTACAGCACCGCGACAGTCAGAGTCAAATATACCAAGAGGGTGTTAATAAATTATGGTGTAAGAGTTAGGATAGTGAGGAAAGGAAGGTTTGTAAGGGCGCTAAGGGGGAAAAACAGAAAAAAAAAAAAAAGGAGATAAGTAAGGGGTTAGGTGTAGAAAGAGAGGGGAGGGGGGATTTAAATATGGTGGAAGAGGTTGTTGTTGTGGAGGAAGTTGATAATATTTGAGGAAGAATTGTTTTCAAGAAGGTCTGAGATTGAGACTAGTGAGGAGAGAAGAGATCTGGAGCTCTGGTATAGGGGACAGATTATGAAGATATGCTTGATGGAGAGATCGGTGTTGCAAGTGGGGTAGAAAGGGGTAGGGGACCAGATAAGAGACGGGAGTGAGTGAGAGAGGAGTGGCCGAGGCGGATGCGGGTGACAACGATGTCTTCCCTGCGGTTGCGACTGTGCAGAGGGGTGTTAATCTGGACTTTGAATTTGATGGTGTGGAGTTTGTTACTGGTTTCGTGATTCCAGGACACATGAAAGTAGTGGAAAACTTCATAAAAATCTGCTAAGAATTGACCATTTTTAGATTTTACAGCGTTTTGAAACCTCATTATATTTTGAACATTTTATGAACATTGAGACGTAAATGTGATACACGTAAAGTATTACAGTGCGACCTTGACATTTCCTTTTGTTAATCCTTTGTTTCTGAACTGTCTATTATTATTCTTTGAAGTTGTGTTGCAAAATCTGACAAAAAGATTTTGGAGTGTCTACCAGGCCTAAATAGCATTTTTCATCATTTTAAGTGACAAATCTTTTCTGCAATTTTGCAATTTAACAGGCTACAGGCCATTGGAATGCATGCATGGGATTACTCAAACCTAAAACAGGGTATAATTATTTAGGAAGGGAATTTAGGAAGCAAAATTATTAATGATTACTCGAAAATGTTCAATAGGATATTGTTAATTAGTAATACGTGCTAAAATTAGCTTTCCATCAAACAAATCAACGATGTAAGAAAGTGAGGGTATGGGTTTATTAGTCTTCTACAGTACACTTAGGTGTTTTAGCTGATGTCATAAGGTCACATGACTTTGTTTACATTGCCATTTTGTAGGAAAAGAACACGGTCGTCTGCTGTACATTTAATTAGATTTAAATATGTTGCATGTAGCTAGATTATTTTTGTTAGATAATTATGCCGGAATCTTGCTGTGCCGTTGCTTGCATTAGTAGACGTGTACTGGGAAATAAAAAAATCGTTTTCTTGATTTCCATCTAATCTTGATTGTTTAAAGTGGGTTTCTGCTATACAACGCACGTGACTGCTTTCAACCTATGGTTTACACTAGGATTTGCAGCGAGTACTTTATACCAGGTATAGACTTTGTCTGAGTGAAGCGAACAATCAGATGGCGCTTATGTATACATGTAAGTTACTCTTCATATGCCTGGTGAATATATAAAACTTCAGAAAACATGAAGTAAAATCGGAAGAGAACAACAAAACTGCAATCAGTAAAATTCACTGAACTGGTAGGTAGGTTAGCATGCAGTATGTTTGTTGTACGTGTGATGTGACTTGAGCTGTGTGACGATGCGTGAAACGCAATGACACTCTGCCCTGTAAATTGGTTGGCAGTGGAGTAAGAGTCACATGATGAAATCCCTTTATACCCCCAACCATTTTAGATCAAAGATTTCCTGAATGGTCCCAGATCATCACAGAGTCAGTCGTAACTGTCATGTCATAGACCTACAAGATGGATATATGTCTAATCACTCAATTAACAATGAACCTTTTTCTAATTGAAATAAGAAAATTTGTTGCTCTTTTACATAAGCAAAAAAATCTGAACCAAGCTATCCTAGATAAGGACTATCTTAGGAACATCCCTTCTTGTGTTTATTGTTTCTGAATTGAGGCAACGACCTCCTTAACATCAAATATAATGAGGGTTAAATATGGTCACAAAAAGAGAAATAAACCAATTGTAAATTATAAATCTAAATGTGCAGTTTAATCAATTAATCAGATGAAACTCATCAAGGTTGCACTGTCCAGAATTCTCAGTCACATTCGTCAGGAACTGGTATTCCCTTGTCCGTTCATTCATAGTGTATTATGTAATAGCCATACATGTAGGACAGGATCATAGAATTAGAGTAAAGTTAGTAAACGGAAAGTGCGAAGCTCAGTCGGTGAGTGTCAGAGAGAAGCCACATGTATTGTCGAGAGTCAGTCAAGTCACGATTTTCCCCATTTACTGTAACAATAGGCCTTATGATTTATATAAAAGTCACTTGATTTGAAAAAAAACGGTCACTTCGATTTTTTTCCTTTTCCTAATAGGTTATTCAACTTTTGGTATGTTGCTTTAATTTTTTCTGTTCTAAATTATGTTATGTTTTGTATTCTAGATATATAATATGCAGTTATGGAACAACCCATGTCATCCTAACACGGAAAGTGGAATATTGGGCGGATTTTAAAACCTTAGTTTGCAAATCTGCAAAATATGGCCAGCCATATGCCGTAGCTACGTGAGTTAGAGGAAAATGGAAAACTTGAATTTTTTATATTTGTTGAGCTTCCAAATCATACGGCATTTACATACTGTTTAAAAGCTTTGCAAATCTATCAGTATGTCTTCTTGTGAAAAAATCATTTGTAGCAAGATGAAGTTGTTTCCAATGTTTATGTTGCCGTAGCTTAACACTAGGCCCAGTAGGCCTGGGTAATCTTGTTGATTTATATGGCCTAAAGGTTAAAATTTGGCCCAAAATTCCACTTTTTTTGTGTTGGGACGACATAGGTTTTTTCCGACAATTTAATATTTGCCTAGAATACTTTAAAAGTTACATAACATGAGAATTATCCAAAAAAGAATCAATCATTTTTTTAAATAAAGTGACCTTTATAATTAGTTATCGTTACAGCCAATTGGGAAATTGTGGTCTGGGTGACTCTCGTGAGTACATGTTGGCTTCAATCGCAATCAAACCAGTCTTTGGGAGTTCAGCCGTCTCTGTTTTTTAATTCTATGGACAGATAGACTGGATACAAATCAAAGCAAAGATTACATCTTCACTGCTTCCTGTGTTTACCAGCAAACAGCTGCACCTTTTCATGTTTAGTTATCATTAGTTAAATACATATGCTCTCAGCAACAACATTTGCTGAAATGGTTGAAAATGCAATAAAAAACCATGAAAACAAGCAAAAAGTTACATCAAAAAAAATCAAAACATAGGTTAATATTTGACTATTTTACAGCATTTTAAAACTTAGATACCTAATTAGCACAATTTGCATTGTGACCTCAGAACAGGAAAACTAGAAATTGCTTCAGTAAATCATTTTTTTTTTTTTTTATTCCTTCCCTCAAATATTTTGATTGGGAGAAGTTGATTATAGTGAACAGGAAATTGATATTATTATTATTGTAGATTAGTTCAGGACTTTTCACCAGACTGTATTTTCCTGCTAAACATGGCTGGGGGTATGTATGATGGAGATTCAAGACATCTTCATCTTATTCAACCTCTCCCATTCAAATGACGTTGTTAAAGGATTTAAAACAATAAGCTAACATAAGGAAATACAATGAATTTCCCCGTGTCAATGTCACAAAATTTCAATAAGATTTACATAATTTATTAAAATAAGGCATTAAAATTCAAAATGCTGTAAACTGGTCAATAATTAACTGATGTGACTTTTGCTGTTTTCATGGCTTTCAGTATATTTTAAACCATTGAATATAATATGTTGTTGCTACTTGTCCACATACCTTTAAATCACGACAGTACCACCTGTTTCGTGTTATGACAATCTAAGTTTGAATTTTTATTGGATGCAAATGTTGTGATGTATGAAGGAGAGGATGGCTCAAAATATTTAATATAATTCTTTTAAATTCTGTCCTACAATAAATTTTAGTAACTGAAAATAATTAAGATTTGTTTTTTACTGCTACATTTTGATAGAGATTAAAAACCGCTTGGTCGTATTTAATTTAACTACTCCCATTCAAAGAAGATGGGTTAGGATTTCAAAAAACAATAAGTTAACATAAGGAAGAGATAGGTTTTCTTGTTGTGATGTCACAAAATTACAATAAAATTTGCATAAACTATTATGCTCTGAAATTCCAAATACTATATATAGTCTAAAATCTCAACCAATTTTGATGAATATCTTTTAGACAAAGTCTAATACAATTATTATTTTATATGATAGAGGATACAAATCTTAACCAACTACCATCAACAGCAAGTCAAAATCTTTTTCTATCTAAAGTTATTCATGTTTGAAGTTGACACATAGAGGCTGCCATTTTGTTCAATTCTGTATTGAAATATTGTGCATGATGACATTATTTCCCCAAATAGGGACATAAGGAATTTAATGTATTTCTTTATAAATGTGATTAAAGTTTTATTCCAAAATGATGTGACACAACATTTTAACAGAATGTTTTGTTAAATTTCATGTGTACATAAAAAAATATCTTGACCCTTACTGGGTCTTACATAATAATTTTTTCTTCTCATAACCTAGAAATCTTGAGGTAGATTATAAAGAAATACAAAGCATTCCAACATCCTGCTGGGCTGATGACATCATGTCTTGCATGTTTTGAAATCAAAATTGCAGCACCCATGGTAATATTTAGTAGTAGAATTAAAGTTTTGATAATTATAACAATTGTGTTAGATTCCTTAAGGAGGTATAAAACTTGGTCAGAAAATGTGTAATTTATAATTCTATCATATGAAATAAGGAATATGTCAGACTTTATGTCTCCTTTAAGCTTAAGTTGTTGTCCATTGATCTTTAAAACCTGTTAGGTTATTACACACCTACAGTTAAAATATCATTTTGCTATTCACATTAATTTTTATGTATGTGAATAAAAAACTTTTCAGGAAAAAAACATTAGTTGTTCTGCTCCCTAAAGTTTAAAACAGTCAGACCCGAACCGATAAATAACCAGGTCGGGTCAGATTTTTCCTCTTTTTTATCTTTATTCTGAAAACCTTAGTTGTTGTGGAAGTTGGTGCTGAGCATCATATTGGCAATGGATGAAGTCCTTATTGTGTGGTTATTCTAATTAAGCTAAAGTGGTCTCACTATTTGCTACAGTAAGTTTGCGGTTATGATTTGCTGAAACAAATTTTTAAGGAGAAGGACAAGTCATGTTGGTGAAAAAACAAGTTCACTTTGCTATTCCATATTTCAGACATTCAACCAGTGTGTTGAAAAGTGACTTTGCAAGATGTTACTGAAATCAAGGAAGTACAAATAGGGATATGCAACTTTAGGCTATTATATATAGTAACACATCCCCAAAGTAATACAACACTGTTGTACTTCCTTGATTAAATTAGGGAGATGCTAAAGTAACATATTCCTGGTTAAATCAGGGATATCTTGCTTAAAGGAGATATAATGTCTGATCAATACAATTCTTATTTTATATGATGAAGGATTAAAATCTTAACCAACTACCAAAAAACAGCAAGTCAAAATCTTATTTCTATCTCTACTTATTCATCATCAGGTCAACACATGGAGGTTGCCATTTTGTTCAATTCTGTATTAAAATATTGTGCATGATGACATAATTTCCCCAACATGAACATAAAGACTATATGATTAAAGTTTTTATTCCAAAATAATATGACACACATTTTTGACAGCATGTGTTTTTATTTTACCCAAAATGATTTATAAAAGTAGCTGAAATTGATCAATTTTCTCATCAAAATAGCTTTTATTTCAATTTTAAAATTGAAATCAGACTTGAAATTATGCATTTAAAAAGTCTCACATGCTGAAATTTATCAATTTTCTCATCAAAATAGCTAAGTATTGTTAATTATGCAAAAATAGGTGAAATTAGCTTGAAAATAGCTGCAATCAGCTAAATAGCTGAATCTCACATGCTGAAGAAATTGATCAATTTTCTCATCAAAATAGCCACCCAAAAAAAAACTTTTGCATGGAAACATCTTTTCCTTAGAAGAAATATTCCATGGATTTTCATTTTTCATATATGATAGAAAAAATTTGTAGAAACAAAATGGTGAAAAAACTATGTTAATATCTTATTCCATTTAGAAGTTATAACAATTTAAAGAGTAGAAAGATGTTCTTAAAAACACCTCCTACAGTATATGTCCTTCAGCTTGGTGATGTCATCCAGGCAATTCCAGCACAGTTCTTATGTATTTCTTATAAATTTAATCACACTTTTTTACAACATTGAACATCATTATAGAGATAGGGTGGAATATATGATTTACAAGAAAACATTTTTTTTTTTTCTTTGTGTAATCACATTTACAATAAGAAAAAAAAAAAAATCATTTTTAAAGAAATACAAAAGACATTTTCTTAAAATTGTCTTTATGACATCACAGATGTTGCCAATCAGTCACTTTTTTCCAAATTCAAAAATACTTTAAAATTTCATAACTTCTAAAGGAATAAGATATTAAGATAATTTTTTTATCACTTTGTTTCTAAAAGTTGTATCTATCATATATGAAACTAGAACTGTTAGAAGGACAGTATGCTCGACTTTCCAAAGCCAGTATAGAGAGTTGGCTCATAGAGGGAAGTATATACAGAAATAGGGTAGCAGGGGCAGATGATTTCAAATTACTTGAGCTTTGAAAGATACACTTACATTTTCATTTGCACTACCAGCTTTAAAATATCTTTTGAGTTTTTCAAGATATTTACGACAAAAAAAGTTCAAGGTTACCTCATCCAGAAAATCAGAAACCATGTAAAACCCAGCAGTTTTTATAACTACAACACCTCTTTTAGTTCTATTGATTGAATAACAAAGAAAGGAGAGGTCCTAACTTGCCAATGTCAATGAAAGAATGCCAGTCAACCCCCATTCCAGCCTGTACCCTCCCCCAGCCCCTACACATTCCGAACTACATCTTGGATTGTAATACAACTTCCAATTTAATAAAGTATGTGTGTCAAGCAAGTCAAGCAACATAAAGATGTACAATAACATTAAAGCAAAATTATGCAAATCAATATTGCTTAGCATATGACAAACTAGACATTGGAAATGATACAAATCCCCTCACTGCTAATAATGCATATTGCAGACTGTCCCACAATTCCATCCCAAATGTCATACCATATCTATACTCCATGCAATCACACCTGAAAACTAGATACTGTATGTCATTCCACCACTTGCATGACCCATATGCCACCACAACTAAAATCCAGATCCCACCACATGCCATTCTGCCCTGTTCCACATCCCAACCCACCCTGTTCCACATGCCATTCTGCCCTGTTCCACATCCCAAGCCACCCTGTTCCACATCCCAACCCACCCTCTTCCACATGCCAACCCACCCTGTTTCACATGCCACCCCACCCTGTTCCACATGCCAACCTACCCTGTTCTACATGCCGATCCACCCTGTCTAACATGCCAACACATCCTGACCAACATCCCACAGCACCCTGCCCTACACACTGTACAATTCCACCCTGTGCAACATTACCTCATTTTAATTCCTCCAGCTACTTAATCATGTTATCTTCTACCCCACATTCTGCTTATTGTTTATATTTCTCAAACCTCTAAATTAACATTCTTAATGGAGATATTTTTTATTTGCTTCTTTATTCATGGCAAGACAAACATTTGTATTACTATTCATGTCAGGAATATCAATATCATAACAAAACTAGAAATATGAAGTTAGCAAGTCATAAGCCATATAATTTAAATCTCAGGTCAAACATATTGCAGCAAATGCACACTATACCTAATGTGAACAATGCTCTTCACATATTCTGTATGATCATTTGTCTAAGCAAAATCATCATACCCACTATAATTCAAGAGATACCACATACATATATACAAATATTTTCATTGCTATGCAAATAGACTTAATTATTATGCACACACAACCCCCCAATCATGCTAACTAAACAGTACCAATCCCTCTACCACTCACCAAAAAGCAAGTTATTATCTAAGGTTAAACATTTTGTACGAAAGTCTATTGTTATGCAAATAACCTAATTAATATGCCCACTTCACTTCAACATTAGGCGTAGACAATGCTCTTCACATATATGATCATTTGTGCAAACAAAATCCCCACATCCACTTTAATCTAAAAGACCTAATAGATACACATATTTTCATTTTTATGCAAATAAGCTAATTGGTATGCACACACAACCTCTAATCATGCTCACTTAAACAGTACACCTAATGCCAAGTTACATGAATGTACACCATTCCTATTTTAAGTTACGAAAATTTTAACCAACGACTTTAACCAAAACTTTACCCTGACAAATATTTTAATTGTTATGCAAATAAGCTAATTCATTAAGCACACACAGCCCCCAATCTTGCTTATTTGAATAGTTATCTACCATATGCCAAGTCCCTTGAATGTACACCATTTATCATACGTTATGAAAACTTTAATCAAAAATTTAACCAAAACTTTAACCTGACAAATGTTTTCATCGTTATGCAAATAAGCTAATTAGTATGCACACACAACCTTCGAATCATGCTTATTTGATCAGTACCTATGACCTCTACCCGATGTCAAGTCACATGAATGTATAACATTCATAACTTAAGTTAAAAAAAGTTTAACCTAAACTTTACCGGATGCCAAATACCTTTAGAAATGAAAATCTAAGGGAATATTCCTTTAAATTTAGATGAAAACAATAAGAAGGAACAAACCTCTGTTGTGTCCAGACAAATTACTCTCTGGCAATCGTGCTGTAGAACCAAAAGGTTTTGAGGTTCCAATGCTTTGTTTCATGAAATGATTGATTTGCAAAATTTATATTAGGCTACTTGTCATTATCATTGCATATTATCAAATATTTGTTCATTATACTGTAGGTCAATTTATTAATAACATTATCATAGCAAGTATAATGCAAAAGCAGTTGCTCATTTTCCTATTTCAAGAAGTTTGTCAGTAAGCCCCACCTACTCATTAATATTCATGACATCACTAGTATCACTGCCACAATTTTAGAACATATGTACAGACCATGACCCATCTGTGTACACCATATGGCATAAATCGGATATACATTCATGAAATAAAGTAGGTGTTTACATCATTTAGCACTTTCACATTATAAGCCAAGCCTACCCATACATACCAATGACATCTGTTGATAACATACCACCAGTATTATCATGATTAATATAATGCAGAATGGCCACACAATTCCTCATTTACATGTATCACTTTAAAAAAAAAAATCACTTCAAATAGCCCCGCCCACTTATTAATATGCATGCAATCATGTATCACACATGACATAAATCCAGAACATAGTTTTAGATATGGTATTTACGAGGTTTTTGTTTATAAAATTATATTAAGCCCCGCCCACTACACACATTAATGAAAGTCAATATTTTTATACAATGAACACATACACACTAGCTAACATCATTATACAGACCATGGGCTATCTGTGTACCAAATATGACATTAATCCAGTTTACCATTTTGAGATAGCGTGTTTACGAAGCTCTTTTCAGCAAAATTATATTCAAGCCCCGCCCACTAGGCATATTAATAAAATTCAACATTTTTACATCAAGAACATATACACACCAGCTAGCATCAAATTTTACTAAATATGAAACAAAACAGACATGTGGTTGTTAAAATATGAACATTGCAAATTTTTGCATCAAGCCCCGCCTACTCATTATATGCATGACATTACCATCAAAACAATAGGGCACATCTATGGACTATGGGCTATCTGTGTACCAAATATGACAAAAATCCAGCAATCCCTCTTGAGATACCGCATTTACGAGCTGGCCATCACACACACACACACACACATGCCATCATGACCGCAAAGGTTCCTAATGCTATTGCATTGGAACCAAAAACAAAACAGTGTGTTTGTACTAACACAAGCACTTTAAGAAAACTAAACAAAATTCAACTAATACAACTTAGGTTAATTACAAAAAGAAAACTTAACAAAAAAGATTAGCACTAAAAGAGATAATCACAACGTTTGTAAGCATCTTTTACCACTCTGCATCAGCTCTTGAATTGCCGTGTTTGTTACTTATAAATGAATCAACTGGAATAAGAAATTTCAATTTGCATAAAAATTCAGCATCTTTGATAATTTTATGTGTACACAAAAATGCCATTAACCCTTACAATTTTAGAAAAACAATTTTTCATAAGCAAAACAATTTGAGGTAGATTATAAAGAAATACAAAGCATTCCAACATCCTCCTGCTGGGCTGATGACATCATAATCTGCATACTTAAAATAAAAATGGCTCCTTGCCTTAGCATTTAAGTTTTTAATACTTACAAAAAATATGTTACATTACATTGTACATTGTTGGGAGGTATGAAACTTGGTCAAGGATTTCAGACTTTACATCTCCTTTAGGTCACATATCCCTGGTTAATCAAGGAATTGTGTCTCCAAAGACAATGATATATTTGAATTTCTTGAAAATATAATTGCCTCTTTCTATTTAATTTTTTTGGAAAAAATGGTTATAATTAAGGGCCATTCCATGCCAAATCAAAACGGGCCCCGACACCCACCGTCTCAGATTTTGCTTAAATTTGATGTGAAGTTACGAAGTAGTATGGTTAGAAGCCTGCAAAATTTTAGCCCAAAATATTAATCTGTTTCGGAGATATCAACCCTCAAAAATGGGCAAAATAAAGTCATAAAATCACAAATGGTGGCCATTTTGAATTTTTCTGAGAACTAACATTTCTGGAATATTGTTAATAAGTCTAATGTTATTTATAAATACACTACAGACTTAAAATTTGGTATTTTAGACTAGGCCTATGTATAATCCCATGGTGGTGATAATTCCTCAGCAGTAAATACTAAATACATTTATTAGCAATTTAAAATAAATTAATGAAAATTTTCTGGCAAAAATGGTTTCTGAACCCCCTAGAGAGGGAAGAGACACTTTTTCAATGTGGGACACCTGGCACAAAGCTGATATTTGGTACTTTGGAAAACCACATGATAAGGTAGTTTCCAGCAAAAAAATGGTTCAGGGTTATTGTACTACTGGGAGTTATGACTTTTTGTTGGACTTAGTATTCTATAATGGAAAAGATCTTTTAGACATGATCTTTGGGTGGATTTTGATGTGGTCATTATCAAACTTTAAAAAATAATTTAGCACAGAGTACAATAGTTTGTCAGAATATATCATGGTATTTTAGTATTATGAAGTTTACAATTCTCTACTGGCAATACAAATAAAGAAAATATTTCATTTTCAATAAGGCACCTTAGTTCAGAAAATAGTTAAAAATGTCCAATTTTTTTCATTTTGCTGAACTTTGAGGGTTGATGTTGATATCTCCAGAACTAATTTATAACCATGGTACTATGTAACTCTACACCAAATTTGAGCAAAATCTGAGACGGTGGGTGTCAAAATCAAATTTTACTTCTTGACTAGCACTTTCAAGATTCTGAATTTGACCATCCAATGATTTTATAAAAATACAAAATTATCTTGGATCTGTTATTATATGACATTGTGGAATTTTTGAAATGCAATATTCCTAAATGGAATAAATTAAACTGTAAATTGTACACGAGTATCACTCCATCATTTTCATGAAACTTAGGAAGAAATGCACACTACACTAATGGCGAGATTTGCCCACCCCCAAAGTGTGAGTCTGTGTGGGGCCCCAAGGGGGAGTGGGATCTAAAGTAACCATGTAGCACATTAAATATTATAAATACAAGAATGCACAACAAATTTTGTGATTTTTAACAACAACAACAACAATCTACAGCTCGTTAATATTTCTTTTCAAAAATTGACTTGGAGCCTATTATAAGTGCAGAAGTTGTTTACCTGTCTACTCCTTTATCTTAGACTTACCGCCTACCACAGCACCAGAAAAGGGTTTATTTTGTATTTATTTGAGAGATCGTAAAAGAATGAAGTAAAATATTACCTGAACTGGTATGCCAACTGTTGTGTTGATCCTTTAAAACAGATTTCGGCTAGTCTTAACGTTAGCCTACTTAAAATTTTCTCAGCTCCTTTCAATTTCCATTTACAGGTTATTTTCTAGAATGTTACGGAGCACCGCTGAATGATCTTTTTTATCTAAGTAAACACTAACAGACTCCTGCTCGAACTGCAAGTGTAAAGTTAGGGGCCTTCTATACAAGGCTGGTAGGCCTGCTGACTGCAGCTGACTGACACTGCACTGCGTCCGGGCTTAGACTGATGTTACTCTCGCAATAACGTCCATGCCCTAATTCGCTGAAAAACTTAAGAAATAGCTGGACTAAATCATCGAAGTAGCCAGAACATTTGTCCAGTTAAAAATTCACTACGATAATTTCCTAATAATTTCGCTTCAAATTGAAATCTCGTTGACAAGAATAAATTATGTAATGAATTATGAAACTTTCAGAGTACAACTAAAGTGATGGGACAATTACGACTGCCTTATTTTAGAACACACTCCATCTTATTTCTTGAATAACGTTTGTTTACCAAGCTTTTCCTTATTTCGGGACTTTTCCACGTTTAGTTTCTGCGCTTGCGCAGTTGGCATACAGCAGTCACATATCCAGGTTAACAGACTTTTTGTATGGACAGCAGACGTAAGAAGGTCACATAATAACAATTGATTATCTAAGCGAAGTTAGCATAATTATGTAACTTGTGAGCGAAGCTCTTGTGGGAGGGCAAGGACATTGTTATGAAGCACGTTTCTCACGTATACCTTCAATATCAAGATCAAAGACACGTACAAAGACACGACAGCTCTGTTGTAAACTCGCAAATAGCCAGCCATTCGTGTATTATGTATGTTGCACAATATAGTTGCAATAATTGAGCGAAATTTTGCGTATTTACTTATTTCGATTAGATTTGTTGATTTGTTTAAAAGGTGTGCTATCGGCATAAGGCTATTCAGCTACAATTTTTTGATTGGATAGGATTTCAACCAATTGCTATTAGCGCCTCGTTTGATCACATTTCATACTATACACTGACTAACTGTGGTAGTGCATTAAATTGTTTAACTGTATTAGTGCAGTGTAAATAAGTATTCATGTAATATTGATAATAAGTAAGGAGATGAGCTAAACTCTCGAAGGCTTGCTTTTGTGCCAAACGTAACGAGTTCGAATCTCGTCAAGGCCACATTTTTTTTTTTTCCTTTGTCTTTTCACTCATTTGAATTAAAACAGAGCATTTAACTGGGATGATTTCAGGTAATAGCCCCATTATTAAACTAACGACGAATTTATCAGCTCTAACTCGGCGTGTCATGTTACCACACATACATATACCATACTGCAACCTACAACCGTGCATGTATACTATAGTCTTATGCGCTTCTCTACCATTGAGTGAACAATTGTAAAACGTTGATGACGTGTGTAAGTACATGACATGTACCTACTGACGTCATTGCGATTTGTTAGGAGACTATAGCGCCTCTTTAATATTCCATGATAGAAGAAGGATTGCTTTTGCAGTGGTTGCATGAAATAGGTTGTATAGGCCTTAAAAAGGAGTTTTGATTTATACTCTTATTTTCAGTTTATTTTTTGTTTTGATAGAATCGTGGCTTTATGTTTCATTAGATAGAAAACATGTTTTCTGAGAAACGTTTATCAAATAAACACAGCCTGGACGACCGGTGAAGGCCATTTATAATATAATTGCTGTTATTGTACGTGCCAGATTGCCAGATCTCGATGAATATTAATCAGTCAGTGGGAAAATCAGCAATTTTTTCTCTTTTATTCTTTTCATGTTGAAAAAGATTACTGGAATTTAAAAAAAATACAAATAGGATTAAGACCAATGCCTATAGCACATCAGCCTAGCCCACTAACCCATTTCAATCCCCTCCAAAAATGTTGACCGCCAAATCGGGAAAAATGGCGGCAATTTTGAAGGCTTTCTACAACAACTTCGGCCTAAAAGTTCTTGTTTTTTTAAATTGATTTTAGAGCTAAAGTAATGATTAATGACATATCAACAAGTGATGCATTCTCTTTCAGCATGGGGACTGTGCTTTTAGTCATTTTGAAATTAGAAACAAAATTTGATTGCAAAAATGTTGGAATTCCAATTGTCCGACTTCTTTCCACTTTTCTAAAAATAACCCCTAAATTGACAACCATAGCAAGCTAATTTTCACAAGAAATGTGTTTTTGTTCAACACGTTAAAAGTTCAGATATATACTCATGTAAAATTATTTGCTAAAACTAAAAAAAAGGCTAGGCCTACTAACTCAAACGGTAACATTGATGACTTTGTGTAAGACTTTCAATATAATCTAATAAGTGTTATACTGTCTGACTGTATGGCATACACGCAATGTGTACAAGAACACCCTTTAAAAAAGGGCTGTTGTGGTATTAATGTTTTTGTATGGATAGTAATAAGAAAGCAGTAACGTGTTTAAAGGGGCTATTGGGGACTAAGCCGCCCCCTCGCCTCCCAAAATTCTGTAAAAGCCATAAATATAATTAATTGAAATATCAAATGAACCATATGTGGCATTTTTTGCAATCGTAACGACTGAGCTATCGTTAATTTTGGACCAAACCTTTTACAGTTTGCACCAAAGATCCTCCCGTTTTCGATCAAACATCTTTCATTTTGGCCCTAAAAATCCATATTGACCCCAAAATCTTAAATTTTGGATACAAATCTTTCAGCTTTTAACAAAAATCAATTTTAAAACAAAATTTTCAAGGGCCAAAATCTACAACTTAACAACCAAATACCTTTGGATACTGGATGTGAAGTTCTTATCATCAGGGCCTGATGGGAGCCATAAGGAATTTTCAAAGCAATACAATTTTTAAATAGGCCTTTATCTTTTTGCCCACGCTAATTGGGAAAAATCATGGCAACTTTTGGGGAATTCTCCTTGAATTTACAGGAATTTTTCTTCATTTTCAGATTTTTTTTTTCATTTTCAGGAACTATTCTTTATTCTATGAAAATATTCTTCAATTTCTGCGAAAGTTCCATGAATTTTAAGGAAATCTCCGTCAATTTTCGTTAAATCTTCATCATTTTTTGAGAAACTTCCTGCATGTTCGTGAAATCTTCTTCAATTTTCGTTAATTTTTCTTCAATTTCCAGGAAAATTCTTCACTTTCCGGGAAAGCACTGTCAATTTTGAAAAATGTTCAGGAACTCTTGCCAAAATCGAACAAAATTTCAACAAATTTCAATTTTATGGTAATAATTTTACAATTTGTCATCAAAATAAAGCATGCATGCAACCGGGAAACCCTATTCGGGGGTGGACCTCCACCTCCTACGCGACTGTCAGTCTGTCCTCCTAATCTGAAACCAACCCTCAGTCATTTTCCTCAAAAACGGTAAGCAAAGAAAGATAACAAGGTGATGTAGGTATTAATTAATCTATCATTAAATTCAATAGATACAATAAATAAAGACGTCATAAATTAGATTGGTCCCTGGTAAAAACAAGAAGAAAGAATACCCGTGTCCATATGCTATATAATATCAATAAAAATCATCCCTCATACTTGTTACGCTCGGTTGTCATTCATGTCCAGAAGGATTTTTGCCGACTTAACTTGTAAGTTTGCAAAGCACCATTGAATACTCATACAGTAATGCGTTATGCTATAAGTTTCCATTACCCAGTTATCTTTACCTGTTTGCCTTAACCTATTCAGATTCAGGTTGCAAGATTACTTCAGCAGATGGAAAGTGGCGTACGTACCCACGCTAACGATTTCTGAACTTAGCTGTTGAAGTTTCCGATTAGACTAGCCTCTTTCATTTCAAATTTCAAATAATATCAGTTCCCTCCACTATCTCTTTGTGACTCTCCCAAAAACATTTGGGTGTAACTCTTCAAAAAAAATTTTGGTGTAATAAATATTTTCTATTATGTTTCTGAAACAGTGAAAAAATCTGAACGTTACCATTCTTCATATCACGCTTTCGACCTGGCAATTAAAATATCGGATTGGCACCGGAACTTTTCGTCTGTATTTCTCAACGTTGCCAATTTACATGATTTTTGCGAAATAAAAGATCGTCATAGATTTTTTGAAATAACATTGCTAAAATTTATTGTAGCGTCGTAACCATTTAAAAACATTTTTTAATTCATAACACTTAATTTGAAGTCCATACTCTCTTCATTAATTTTTTAAAGAATAATTCTCAATTAAAAAATGGCGGATTTTGAAAATGAAGTTTACAACACTAGTCCTGTCGTCCCTGAGTGCCACGGCAGAAGGGCCACAACAAAAAACTAAGAGCAACATCACCACATGCAGGTACATACTATATACGGCATAACCCAAAATCTAAGTTGGAACTCTGGAACATTGCTATTAAGGTCAACAAAGGCACACAAACTCTCAACATGGTTCGTAGGAACCTTCCTTGAGCCCACTCCTCTTTAAGATTGACTACTTACACGTCCCTTGTTCGCCCTTACTTGAGTATATGCTTCCACTTTCTGGGACCCTTATACATTGTATAACAGGAAGCGTCGATAATAGAGTCATTCACAAGCATGACTGAGGACAAAGTGTAACCAACATACAAACGTCGCCCAACCTTCAAGACCTACAGAGTCGTAGGGTAAATTCATATTTAAGTATGGTTTATAAGATTATCCACAATATTGTTGAAATTCAAGTTATTCCCTATTTAAAGGAGCGCTAGACCGAAAAGAGGGCGTTCGTGTCCGAATTTCACAACTATTTTATCCACAATATATCGATAAACTTCATGTCTCCCTAACCCACAGGCGACGTGAGGGCAAAGGTCACTCAAATATCCTATTAACCAGAAAATTACTATACCGTTATGTACTAGATAAGTATTTGATTTTTAGGGGACCCCTTAAAAATACGCCCTCACTTTTCGGTCCAGTGCTGCTTTAACCTCCACGCACACTTTCACCTGGACACCTAGCGGAAACATAATATCAACCTTAAAAGGTATTCACCTATGACTAACACTTGAGATGTTCCTTTTTTCCATTCATTATCACAACTTGGAACAACCTCTGTTGCAGTGGCGCAACAATAAAGTGGGTAAACCCCACGGGCCCCGAACAATTTGGGGGCCCCTGAGCAGTGTCATAGTGGCAGGAGGCAAGCGCTTCAATGAAGCTTTCTGAGAGGGCGCCGAATGCTCACAGGGGCGCAAATATTAGAGGTGCAGTGGTTCAGTGGTTACGCAGTCTTGCTCGTATTCGAAAGATACCGCCAGGTTCGATTCCCCCGTCGCGAGCGCTGCATTGTGTCCTTGGTATAGGATACGCGATTCAGACTCATTTTAAAAGTTTGACAACATTTACACAAGTTTGTAATAATCTAATGAAAATCTTTCTTTTAGTCTACCCCTATTTTTCAAAGAGTGACGATAAACCTAAAATTATGTACAAACGTAAACAATAAAACATGACTGTATATTTCCACATGCGTTTTCATGATTTTGTGATTTATATATTATAGCTGTATTTGACATGAATTTTGACTTGCATAATACACCTTCTTACTGTGCGTTGTACGTACTTTTTTGTCCTTGAAGTGTTAATTTTTCGAGAGCATCCGGGGGCATCTTCCCTTGACCCCTACCGAGGCTTCACTCCTGGATCCACCAGGGGCCCCTCGACCCCACCAGGGGCCCCTCAACCCCATCAGGGGCCCTCGACCCCACCAGAGGCCCCTTGATCCCACGCCAATAAGTCGATTGCTTTGCGCTCAAAGTTACACTTTAGGTGTCACCTCCACTACACTACTACATATCTTGTCAGTTCAATTCAATCCCGAACCCCACCTCCACCCCCAATATGAAAATCCTAGCACCGCCACTATTACTTAAATGTTTGTTTAAAACATTATGTTAAATTTTCAGGGAAATTTGAACTTCTAATAAAACTAAAAACGTGCATAAAGAGATCTCATGTGTATAGGTTAGACATTCAATAAAGTCAGTCACTTGTGATTAGGCAGAGCCGCTTTGGGACAAAATAAGTCCTTCATCTGTTCATATAATTCAAAGCTGGTTTACCTTGCAATGTCACATATTTATGATACTGTTTTTTTGACAAACTTTTGATAAGATATTGCATGGAAGCAATGGATGTGTGCAAGCAACGGTTGACAATTTGACCATTGGACAAGCCCCAAACGGCAAAGCGGGTAGCCCACCTGGCCCATAAAGAGCCTTACAGGTTAGCCAACCTGGTGCCCAGTTGGGCAAACTGACTGGTCCCCAAACAGCAGACCACTTTGGCCCATGCTGGGCCTAACTGTGCATGCTGGCTGGGTAGAAAATTCCCCGTCATCACTTGGTAGAAAATTTCAAAGCGAAAGAACTTTGTTTTGAAAAACAGTTGTAACAAATTGGCTGTGGTGGTCCTCCTCCACGTAAAGATTCAAAATTCAAAATGCTTTTCCCCCCAAAGCGCCTCCATCCATACCTCTCCAAACTCATCAGATTAGACCTTGTTACATAATGGTCAATAACTTAACGCATAGAGTACATCGTTACATAATGGGTCAAAAGTTGTTAAATAGTGACACACAATAAGCGCTCAATACGTTGTTACATAATGAGCCGAAAATGGGCATTATTTCATAATAGACCAAAACTTGTCACACAGACACTGTTACATAATGGGCCAAAAAATGGGCATTATTTCATAATAGACCAAAACTTGTCACACAGACACTGTTACATAATGGACAATTATGGGCTCAACTTTCTTGTACACAACCGAGTCTACTAACTGTGGTGTAGCGGTTGTCATACCTGTCTATAGACCACGAGGCCCTGGGTTCAAGCCTGGGTTGGGTAGACACGCCAGTGCACCACATCTGGTTATCAAAGGCCGTGGACATTGACTTGGTTGTCGATGTTATGTCTGTCCGTACGTCGTACCTGTGTTCTGGTCCGGGTCGTATCAAGCGTTTAGTGATAGCATTGTTACTATCATAACCGAATACGCAGGTTACGACCCCGTCATTGTAATTGTGTGTTCACTCGTTGTCATCGTACACAACCGTTCTCAATGAACTTTCACCATTAATGGCAAATAGCACGATAACGTCCAACTATCTGACTTGCATAGGATCCCCGCAGTCCCAAAAGCATCCAGTGCTGGACATCAAAACGGCCACGACCACTGGTTGCAGACCCACCGGGATACGTACACAGGACGTGAGGGTGGGAGGAAAAGTACTAACAAATATATATATATATATATATATATATATATATATATATATATATATATATATATATATATATATATATATATATATATATATATATATATATATATATATATATATATATATATATATTATATATATATATATGTATATATATATATACATATATATATATATATTATATATTACATATATATATATATATATATATATATATATATATATATATATATATATATATATATATATATATATTACATATATACCGATATAGATGTCGATATAGATATCGATATAGATATAGATATCAATATAGATATAGATAGACAGAGAGAGAGATAGATATAGACAGATAGATAAAAAAATTCACACTTTTTTTAGATTATCGAACAGCATATTTAGTTCATTATAGAGATAGGGTGGAATATATAAATTACAAGAATTTTTTTCTTTGTTGTACATCACATTTTCAATGAAAAAAATTCCATATCATTTTTAGAAAAATACAAAAGATAATTTGTTGAAATTGTCTCTGTGACGTCACAGCTGTTTTCTATGGTTCATTTGATATTTCAGTTAATTATATTTATAGCTTCAAGCAAAATTTGAGGCGACTACGGAATTTTTGAGGGGACTACGGAATTTTTGAAGGGGCTTATTCCCCAATAGTCCCCCTTAAACACGCCACTAATAGATGGGGGACAATAGGGAGGGGGATTAAAAGAGAAGCACGGATGTGTCAAGGGGTTATGAGTAAGATAGGGGAGGGGAAGTTTGTTTGATGAGGGCTTAACGGCACCACGACAGCAAGGGTCAAATTGTACCTGAGAGATTATATCATTTCAGAGGTAGGAATACAAGAAAATAGGAGTCTGGGAGAAGTACGGGGACTAAGAGCCAGGAAGCTGAAAGAGGAAGTGCAAGGGTGTAAAAAGGAGGTAAAAGTAGGTAGAGAGGATGGGAGGGGAGGACTAAATATGGTTGTAGAGGGATAATGCATGATGGAAGAAGGAGATAATTTCATCCGGGTTATTTTTCTGGAAGAGCTCGGCTATGGAGTTGTGAGGGATGCTCTGGGGAGGTTGTACAGGGGCATGCAAGGAGGACGTGTTGGACTGTGATGGGGCAATGGCAATGGCAGAAGGGTGGGGAGTCAGTAAGAAGGTTGGAGTGAGTGAGGTGGGTGTGACCTATTCTACAGTTCTAAAGCGGGTAATGAACTTACGTTGTTGATACGGGAAACATTGTGGATGGTAGGTTTGGTCGGAATGGTGGGCTGGATGTCGTGGAGTTTGTTATCAATTTGGGAGTCCATGACGTTTGCCAGCGGTTACAAACAGACGAACAAGGGAAGCGATGAGCGGTTTGATGTCAGAAAGGGTTTTAGGAAAGGTGGTAGGGGGATGTTGAGAGCTAGCTTAGCGACTGAATCAGCTCTGTCATTACGGGGATGCTAACATGGCTGGGTATGCAGAAGAAAATGATACTTTTCCTGCAGATGGGAGGGGGAGGGGGGAATATATGCGTTTACGGAGGAGGAGGTGGGGCGTGGACTTATCCAGGTTGAGTAAAGAAGTAAGGACAGATTTGGAATCTGAGAAGATGGCAAAGTGGCTGAGTGAGGAGTACTCAATATAATTGAGAGCGAGGATGGCCTTGGTCTCGGCCAAGGAGATGGACGAGTAGTGGGGAAGCCTGCTACTGAGGGTGATGTCTTTGATGATGGCAGCAACAGCTGTCTTGTCGCCTTCATTGGAACCATCAGTGTATATGGAGGTGTAGTGTGAGAGTTGGTCTTTGATTTGGTTGTGGAGGTTGATGAAGATGTTCTGATGGGTTTTGGTTTTGCGATGAGTGGAGATGCCCAGGTGGATGGAAGGAGGGTGGCCCAGGGTGGAAAAGTGGGCCAGGAGAAGGTGCCAAGAGTGGCGGGCTTAATGCCGAGATAGTGGAGATCGGGTTTGATGCGTAAGCTGAAATGGAGGGATAGGGTTTTAGTCCTATCAAAGGGGTGGAGAAATTGGGATACCTAATGAGGTTGTAGACAGGGTTTTAAGTGTTGATGAGGGCCCTAAAAGCATAGGAAATGCTACACTTTATACACTTCAACAGGAAAGTGGGTTCGTTGGCTTCAATGTGAAGGCTGGTGATGGGGATGGGGGTCCTCTAGGCACACATGCAAGGCTTGAGGGCTTCATTTTGGATGGTGTTGATGTGGTTGAGGTAAGAGTTGTGAGCGGCACAGTCGACAATACTGCCGTAATTAAGCTTGGTACGAATGGTGAGCTTGAAGATTTTGAGGAGATCGTGGGGATCCGCTTCCCAAGTGGTGTTGGAGAGGAGGCGGATGAGGGAGCTGTTGCATTTCTCTTTTAGGTTGGTGATGTGTTGATTGTAGGAGCCTGAGCTTGGGGTCTATGGTTAGACCCAGGAACTTAGTGTGGTTGACTTTATTGATACGATTGCCGTTGAGCACGAGGTTCGGGTTGAGGTGGAAGTTGTTTAAATGGCAGAAGTGCATGCAGACTATCTTGTCTAGGAGAATTTAAAACCGTTATTGTTGCAGCCGGTTGAGGCTAAGTTGGAGCATATTTTCGACGAGAGTAATGTTAGGGAAGTGTAGAAGATGGTGAAGTCGTCCACGCAGAGGGCACATTTGATGTTGGGGCCAAGATTGTCTGCGATGTTGTAAATGCTCAGGTTGAAGAGAGTAGGAGAGGATGCTGCCTTGGGGGACGCCCTCTTCTTGGAGGTAGGGATTGGAAAGGGTGTGTCCAATACGAATTTGGAACTGCCTGGGTGAGAGGAAGTTTTGAATAAAGATGGTGAGGTGGCCTCTGAGGCCGATGGTGTGAAGCTTGCGGGTAATGCCATATTTCCAAGTGGTGTCGAAAGTTTTCTCGAGGTCGAAAAAGATGGCAAAGAGAGTTTCGAAAAGAGGCCAGTTGGCTTTCTTAAGATTCCAGTTTGGGGAGGGGGTCTGTGGGGGATTGAAGGTTGGAGTGAATTAGGAGAGGGTAATGGTCACTACCACAGAGGTCAGCAGTGACCTTCCAGCTAAAATCAAGGAGGTAGGGGGAACAGATAGACAGGTCAATACTGGTGAGGGAGCCTGTGACAGGGTGAAGGTAGGCTGGGGAGTTAGTGTTGCGTAGGAAGAGACTGTGCTGTTGAAGTGTTTTCGACGAGCTTGCCTCTGGGGGTGGTGGCTGGAGCCCCACAGGGGTTGTGAGCATTGAAGTCACCAAGAAGGATGAAAGGGGAGCTGAGAGATGAGGTTGTTAAGGCTGGTTGGCATTGGACGGGGAGGGGGGGGGATAGATATTTCAAAGTGAAGATTTTGTGGAGGGAGATAAAGATACAGATGGCCTGATGGTTAGTGTTCACATGAATAGGGCTGTGTGGGATGTCGCCGTCTAACGAGAATGGAGGTTTATGGTAGCAAGAGAAGTTATTGAGGGAATAATGGTCAGTGGTTTTCAAGGTTTCTTGTAGGCAGAAGACATCCGGGTTGAGGTGGTGGCCAGAAGGTCAATTTCTTCTGAGTTGGCCTTAAGTCTCTGATGTTCCATTGTATAATGTTGTGAGTGCTATTGTAATTGTTTCTGTCGTACGCCATAAGAAGGCAGGGGGTGGTCATCTAGAGAAAGATCTGTTAAGTCTGGCTTTGTTTGTTTTTTCTTTTGATCTGTCCCTGTTTCTTTGGGAGCGGCTGTTTTTGAAAATTGAACGAGAAGTATGTTCAGTGGGTTAGGTAATCAAACAATCCATGTTCTCTTCAGTGTCATATATGTGCGTTTGGATGGTGGGCTGTTTGTTGATTTGTTGGCCAGGTTGGTTTGAGTGTGATGGCATTTAAGGTGTTGGGGTAGGGGTGGGGTCTTAGAAAAGGAAATAAGGTTGGGGAGAGAGGTGGTTGTGGAGGTGGTTTGTGTAATGGGTGTGGTTGGATTGTTGGCAAAGGCGATGGGCTTCAGACTCGGTAAGAAGAGCCAGGTGAGGTCGGTTTGGAAGGAATTTTAAAGAGAAAAGCATGGATGTGAGGATATGAGTAAGAGGGGAAAAGGTCTTTAAAGAGAGAAGCAGGTATGTGTTGGTATGAGTAAGATTGGGAGGGGAAGGGGTTTCAAACAGAGAAGGCAGGAATGTGCGAGTATATGAGCAAGACAGAGAAGGGATCGTTAAAGAGAGAAGCAGGGATGTGCGGGTATATGAGTAATATGGGGAGGGGAAGAGATCATTAAAGAAAGAAGCAGGGATGTGCGGGTATATGAGTAAGATGGGGAGGCGAAGAAATTATTAAAGAAGCAGGGATGTGCGCGTATATGAGTAAGATGGGGAGGGGAAGAGATCACTAAAGAGAGAAGCAGGGATGTGCGGGTATATGAGTAAGATGGGGAGGGGAAGAGATTATTAAAGAGAGAAGCAGGAATGTGCGCGTATATGAGTAACATGGGGAGGGGAAGAGATTATTAAAGAGAAAAGCAGGGATGTGCGGGTATATGAGTAAGATGGGGAGGTGAAGGGATCTTTAAAGAGAGAAGCAGGGATGTGCGGGTATATGAGTAATATGGGGAGGGGAAGAGATCATTAAAGAGAGAAGCAGGGATGTGCGGGTATATGAGTAATATGGGGAGGGGAAGAGATTATTAAAGAGAGAAGCAGGGATGTGCGCGTATATGAGTAAGATGGGAGGAAGAGATTATTAAAGAGAGAAGCAGGGATGTGGGATAAGATGGGGGGGGATGAGATCTTTCAAGAGAGAAGCAGGGATGTGGGTATATGAGTAAGATGGGGAGGGGAAGAGATTATTAAAGAGAGAAGCAGGGATGTGCGGGTATATGAGTAAGATGGGGAGGGGAAGAGATCGTTAAAGAGAGAAGCAGGGATGTGCGGGTATATGAGTAAGATGGGGAGGCGAAGGGATTTTTAAAGAGAGAAGCAGGGATGTGCGGGTATACGAGTAAGATGGGGAGGGGAAGAGATCTTTAAAGAGAGAAGCAGGGATGTGGGGCAATGAGTAAGATGGGAGGGGAAGGATCTTTTAAGAGAGAAGCAGGGATGTGGGTATATGAGTAATTAGGGGAGATCTTTAAAGGGAAGAGATTAAGATGGGAGGGAAGAGATTAAAGAGAGAAGCAGGAATGTGCGGGTATACGAGTAAGATGGGGAGGGGAAGAGATGTTTAAAGAGAGAAGCAGGGATGTGCGGGTATATGAGTAAGATTGGGAGGGGAAGAGATCTTTAAAGAGAGAAGCAGGGATGTGCGGGTATATGAGTAAGATGGAGAGGCGATGG
Source organism: Chiridota heheva (assembly GCA_020152595.1). Taxonomy (NCBI): domain Eukaryota; kingdom Metazoa; phylum Echinodermata; class Holothuroidea; order Apodida; family Chiridotidae; genus Chiridota; species Chiridota heheva. Next base: position 1,183,688 of record JAIGNY010002006.1, read on the forward strand.
GATCTTTAAAGAGAGAAGCAGGGATGTGCGGGTATATGAGTAAGATTGGGAGGCGAAGGGATCTTTAAAGAGAGAAGCAGGGTTGTGCGGGTATATGAGTTAGATTGGGAGGGGAAGAGATCTTTAAAGAGAGAAGCAGGGATGTGCGCGTATATGAGTAAGATGGAGAGGCGAAGGGATCTTTGAAGAGAGGATGCGGGTATATGAGTAAGATTGGGAGGGGGAAGAGATCTTTAAAGAGAGGAGCAGGAATGTGCGGGTATATGAGTAAGATGGGGAGGGAAAGAGATCTTTAAAGAGAGAAGCAGGGATGTGCAGGTATAAGAGTAAGATAGGGAGGCGAAGGGATCTTTAAAGAGAGAAGCAGGGATGTGCGGGTATACGAGTAAGATGGGGAGGCGAAGAGATCTTTAAAGAGAGAAACAGGGATGTGTGGGTATATGAGTAAGATGGGGAGGCGAAGGGATCTTTAAAGAGAGAAGCAGGGATGTGCGGGTATACGAGTAAGATGGGGAGGCGAAGGGATCTTTAAAGAGAGAAGCAGGGATGTGCGGGTATACTAGTAAGATGGGGAGGCGAAGGTTCTTTAAAGAAATAAGCAGGGATGTGCCGGTATACGAGTAATATGGGGAGGCGAAGAGATCTTTAAAGAGAGAAGCAGGGATGTGTGGGTATATGAGTAAGATGGGGAGGCGAAGGGATTTTTAAAGAGAGAAGCAGGAATGTGCGGGTATACTAGTAAGATGGGGAGGCAAAGGGGTCTTTAAAGAGAGAAGCAGGGATGTGCGGGTATACTAGTAAGATGGAGAGGCGAAGAGATCTTTAAATAGAGAAGCAGGGTTGTGCAGGTATATGAGTAAGATTGGGAGGGAAAGAGATCTTTAAAGAGAGAAGCAGGGATGTGCAGGTATACGAGTAAGATTGGGAGGCGAAGAGATCTTTAAAGAGAGAAGCAGGGATGTGCGGGTATATGAGTAAGATGGAGAGGCGAAGGGATCTTTAAAGAAAGAAGCAGGGATGTGCGGGTATACGAGTAAGATGGGGAGGTGAAGAGATCTTTAAAAAGAGAAGCAGGAATGTGCGGGTATACGAGTAAGATGGGAGGGGGAAGAGATCTTTAAAGAGAAAAGCAGGAATGTGCGGGTATACAAGTAAGATGGGAGGGGGAAGAGATCTTTAAAGAGAGAAGCAGGAATGTGCGGGTATACGAGTAAGATGGGAGGGGGATGAGATCTTTAAAGAGAGAAGCAGGGACGTGCGGGTAGGTATATGAGTAAGATTGGGAGGCGAAAAGATCTTTAAAGAGAGAAGCAGGAATGTGCCGGTATACGAGTAAGATGGGAGGGGGAAGAGATCTTTAAAGAGAGAAGCAGGGATGTGCAGGTATATGAGTAAGATATGGAGGCGAAGGGATCTTTAAAGAGAGAAGCAGGAGGCATATGAGTAAGATGGGAGGGGAAGAGATCTTTAAAGAGAGAAGCAGGGATGCGGGTATATGAGCAAGATGGGGGGGAAGAGATCTTTAAAGAGAAGAATGTGCAGGGATAAGATATGAGGGAAGGGATCTTTAAAGAGAGTAATATGGGGAGATAGGGAGGGGAAGAGATCTTTAAAGAGAGAAGCAGGGATGTGAGGGAATCAGTTAGAGGGAAAAGTTTTAAAGAGAGTAGCAGGAATTTCAGTTAGAAGTAAGATGGGGAGGAGGGGTATCTAAAGGGAGTAGAATAGATGTGCAGGTATGAGTGAAATGCATTAGGACTAAGATTTGATTTGAAATAAAGGTATATTTGTTTAAACAATTTTGTGACAAAAATTTTGACTTTGGTAAATGAGACAGAAACATTAAGGTCATTTGTTTTCAGCAAGTATCAGATATATTATGTTTTTAGATATTGCACAGAAGAGAAGATAGGAGAATGGTAAAATATTCACAACCAACAGGCAGCACAAGCAAACAAAGTTGGTGCAATATTTTTCAGTGATGGCAGGGATACATGTCTTGCCAGTATTGGGGAGGGCAGGGTCACGGCATCATTGGGAGGGCAAAGAGTAGGCCTACTAGTAGCTAGCATTTCGGAAGTTTGTCAAGCATTTCAGATTGGGGAGATGCTGAGAACAAAATTGTTGATGGCCTGAAATATTTTATATTCTATTGAGCTGTTCGGGGCTAGATTTTAATGAAGGGCAAAAAAACAACACATCTGGACATTTAAGCATGTTTTTCCTTTTTTTGGGGATGGGTTGGGGGGAGGGGAGGAATGGGAAGACTGCGATGATCGACTCACTGGAGTACATCCATGGAGGTATAGAAATTCAGTTGGTAAACAAATTTTAACAGAGGGCAAAATCTAAAAGGTGCTTTAAATTTTAGAGCAATTGTCAAAACTTCAGAAAATGATAAAAAGGATCTGTGTACCCCTTCCAAAACATTCCTAGGTATAAATACCTATATTTTTAATGAAACACATTTGCAGACTAGGATTCGTGGTCAAGATTTGGAATAAACACACGATTAAAGTCAGTGGGCTTATCCTCCCCTGGCCTAACTCAATATTTTTTGGTGAGTAGCAAAGAAATTCTTAGAATTTTGATGTCATAATTTTCTGCACTTTTTAGAAACATCTTTCTGAAAATTTTGCTTCAAATAGATATTGACCACAAAACTGGTACAATTGGAGAAAAGTGGTCATAAAAATGGTAACTGTTGACAGTTGTTACGTTTCAAAGGTTATATCCAAAGTGTACAAAATTGTTTGATGATGGTGGTATTTATTTCAGTTCAACCAGGTAGCACGGAAGTAATTATTTCCTCCATTGAATGATTGAAACCAATATATGATAAAAACATTTAAGGTCTATTTTAAGCACAAATGAAAATTAAGGAAATTATCGTGTTATTTCAAGGTTCTGGGCTACTATCGGTCCAGACTTGGATGTTTTAAGGGTTCAGAGCAAGGGAACCTTGTGACATTGCTTGCTTGGGCTTAAATGGAACAGTCATATGTGCCAAGAGTAGATTAAAGGTATAAGAATAATTTCAATTTAACTAAAAACCATGAAAAAGCAAAGGAAATCATCAAAATCGATCACAAATTGGCCATTTTACAGCTTTTTTGAATTATGTGCATATATGCAATTCTTAAATCTATTGTTTTTTAACCCACTCCTATTTGTCTTTGAAAAAGGGAAGATAAATTGAATGAAGAGGATTTGATCTTTACCATACCCTCAACTAACCGCAAGCTGGAGAAGGTATTTTGAACAATTTCAGTCTGAAATATAAAGGAAAAAAAAGCATTTTGAGGTGTTTTCCTGTTCATACATCACATTTTTTCATTAATGCAATTCAAACTTTGATTACGCATACCTTGAAAACTACACATGCTATTTTCAAATTTCAAAGCTTTGAAACTCATAATTTAATGCTCTCTTGGTACGTGTTAGAATAGAAAACATTTGTACCTTTCCATAGACCATGAAGTGTGAGAAAGTTGTGTGTCGTGTAATTTAAAGCTGTTTCAACTGATGCAATGACAGTGAATTAAGGGTGACTTAGTTAATGGTGGCAAAAGGACTGGGTTAGCCAGTGTGGGATACATGAAGCAATATCTTTCCTTAGGAGAAATGGTCTGTCAATCATTCACAGCTAATGCACAAATCGCCTCAGGCATATGATACACAGCTATTTTATCACCAGTTTGAAAACAAATTTCTCCCACTAAGACACATGGAACACGGATGAGTGATTTCAATCACAAAAGTGCCTCGTGTATTCAGCACTGGATTTCTGTAATTTTATACACACAAATAACCTTTGGGCTACTTGGCTATGGTGTGCATGGGAATCAGACAAACAATCATTGTTTGAGTGAAAACACAATACACTGAACAGGAAGTCGGGTTGGTAATTGTCATACCCTAGTTTTCAGGATAAACTCAGGTGTTGGGTGCAGGTAGGGTTAAAGAGAAAGTGTTCGGCATGTACAGATTAACACTACCATTGCTGGTGCCACCAGAAGACATGGCAGGGGCAGGGGAATTAGGCCTCCCATTTATAGCCTGCCTTATGGCTCCATATCAATATAAAAATATATTTTCAAGAAACTGGGATAGGGATATTGTTATTTCAATCCCCCTGCATCAAATTAATTGGAGCATCCTCTCCTTCCCCTCCCACATTGCTGCCTTATCTGCAAAAATGAGAGAGCAAACATGTGTTAAACTTTACAAATGTGTATTAAATCATAACAGCATAAATAGGTCTATCAATAAATCTGAATATTTTTATTGAGCAAAAAGTAAAGATGTTTTAGAAATAACAAATTGCAATACAAATGCTGCCAATAATATATAAACCCATTTCTCTAGTAGAAAAATGGACAATTCATCAGGAATTTGATTATGATACATAAAAAAAACATGTTGTACATGACATTCGCTACAATTTTTTACATATTGCTTCTTACTATGTGTACTGGGAAAAGAAATAGATAACGTCAGAGTATTTACATATCTTATTTTGTATTTACAAATTATAAATGAAAGAATAATATATTTTCATCAAGATTGCCTGCCTGCATGCCTAAAAAGAGGAACCCCAAATTATGTTCATGTTCATTAAATTAAGTTCAATAGTCCTATAAGGGTGTTTCAGCTGATGTCATAAGGTCACATGACTTTGTTTACATTGCCATTTTGTCGGGCAGGAACACGGTCGTCTGCAATACACTTAATTAGACCTACATGCGTTTGCATGTTCTTATATAAGATTATTTTTGTAAGATGATTATGTCGGAATCTTGCTGTGCCGTTGGTTGCACTAATAGATGTGTGCGAGGGGATTAAAAAAAAAAAAAATATTCTCGATTTCCATCTGATCCTGATCAACGTTCAAAGTGGGTTTTTGCTGTACGACACGACACGATGGCTTTCAACCTATTTGCAGCGAGCACTTCCATGTAGGCTTTGTCAGAGTATAACGAACAATCAGCTGGTGTTAACATTAAAATTACTCTTCCTATACCCGGTGATTATTAAAACTTACGGAAAATATGAAGTAAAATCGGAAGCGAACAAAAAAATGCAATTAGTAAAATTCGCTGAACTGGTACTGGTAGGTTAGCATGTGATATGTTTGTTGTACCTGTGATGTGACTGAGCTGTGTGAAGATGCGTGAAACGCAACGACACCGCTGTCCTACAAAATGGAGTCCAGTTGAGTTAAAGTCATGTGATAAAATCCTCTACGCTGAATGATATGCAAAGTAATACTCGGCCAAAGTGTGAAGGCACATTATGCTGGATTCTCTAGAATACTGGAATGCACTTTTCTTGCAGGTGGTGGTACAAATAACTTTTGATATGAATGGCCAAATCAACAATAATAAATTTGAGTGGATACTTAAAATCATTTTGCAACGATACATGTATTACAAATGAGAAGACCTTCAATGTTTTATTCAGCCTCTTCTTTTAGGTATGTAAAGCCTCTGCTAACACCAGATACATTCTTTCTGCAAAATACTAAAACCCCTGATAAAGTGAAAAAGGATATTCTGAAAGGCCAAAAACTTAACCACCTTCCAAATTAAGCTAACATGGATACAATGATATGGTTTGGTTTGTTTGGGTTTAACGGCACCACGACATTTAGAGTCAAATGGTACCGCAACAATCAGTCAAACGGCACCGCAACAGACAGAGTCAAACAGCACTGCGACAGTCAGAGTCAAACAGCACCGTGACAGTGAGTCAAACGGCACCGCGGCAGTCAGAGTCAAACGGCACAGCGACGGTCAGAGTCAAACGACACTGCGACAGTCAGAGTCAAACAGCACCGTGACAGTGAGAGTCAAACGGCACCGCGGCAGTCAGAGTCAAACGGCACTGCGACGGTCAGAGTCAAACGGCACTGCGACGGACAGAGTCAAACGGCACTGCGACAGTCAGAGTCAAACAGCACCGTGACAGTGAGTCAAACGGCACCGCGGCAGTCAGAGTCAAATGGCACAGCGACGGTCAGTCAAACGGCACCGCTGCAGTCAGAGTCAAACGGCAACGCGACAGTCAAGAGTCAAACGGCACCGCGACAGTCAGGGTCAAACAGCACCGTGAAAGTGAGTCAAATGGCACCGTGACAGTCAGAGTCAAACGGCACCGCGACAGTCTGAGTCAAACAGCACCGTGACAGTGAGAGTCAAATGGCACCGTGACAGTCAAGAGTCAAACGGCACCGCGGCAGTCAGAGTCAAACCGCACCGCGACAGTCAAGAGTCAAACAGCACCGCGACAGTCAGAGTCAAACAGCACCGTGACAGTCAGAGTCAAACGGCACCGCAGCAGTCAGAATCAAACGTACCAAGAGGGTCACAAGGTGCAAAGGTTAGAAAAGAGAGGATTGGAAAAGGAGGAAAGGATATAATAAGACAATTAAACCTTAACAACAATCATCCATTGTTTCATGAATGAAATTTCGAATGGCCTTAAATTTCATTTAAATACTGTATTTATGTACCTATATAGACAAATAAAGCATTGACCAACATAAAGAATCCAAGTTTCACATTACAGATAGAATGTATTCAAATAGGCACATGGACCAAACAATTTTTACAGCGGAGGGGACTTGGATATCTCCTGAGTAGAACAAGATATCGCAAGTAAAGGTAGCACAGAATTAATAAGGTACTGCACCAGCTAAAAATGAGAACCCCCTGAGAAAAATGCTAATAAAAATATTTTCGAGAGGTCCCAAAGTGGGACAGAAAGCTCAGAAGTTAGAATTTTATGAATGGTAGAGAAAGGATAGGTCTTGACTATACATATCCAAACTTGAGGAGATTTGTTTGCAGTAAACGTTTCATAGGGAACTATTTTACCATAGACTCACACCAAAGTTTGAGTGATTTGGTGAGGGTGTATAACACCTCTTCACTTCAGCCTAAAATAAAGGGCCAAAACCTCTGGTGACCCCTATTCAAAGTACCCGCATCCGAGCAATATTAGTGGCACTTTTTAGAAAACATCACAAAAGACCCCAATTCTATAACATTTTGGTACAAAAAGGACCCCGAACTTGACTCTTTCATCATAGGCTTCAATAGGGCAAATAATTAGTTCTGTGCAACCTAACCATTAAGTCTAAACCTCGCAATACATTCTCCGTCTTAAACCCTGACAAAACCTCAAATCTGTTGGGGTCTATGGCACAACAGAAACAACAATCCAGCACAAGCAATTAGCAATTACACCAGGGATTTCCACACACTTCACCTTACTTTACATGGTGATAATCTGACATTGATATTAAACAAATTTCATTGCAGCTGCACTGACTTTCACACTCAACACAAGGACAAAAGTATTCCCCTGTGGTCAAAGTGTCTGGCTTGGAAATAATAATTTACAAAAAGGGTCGTATTTAACAGTGAAGGTTTTGTTTGTTCATTGATGAGTGACTTTAGGTGATGTTTTTCTCCAACCTTTTTGGACTAAAAATCTATTGCAACAGATTTGGTTTATCATGTCATTCTTCACTGTTCTTTTTGTCCTACATCATTCAAATTAGACACTGCCAACCACTGACTACACTAACCCTTTACTAATAGCACAAATCTATCTGTAAAAAATCTCATCTTTTTCAGAGATCATAATTTTTAGGAAAAAAATTTAAGATGCAGTTATAAAGATTTTCAGCTATCTTTCCATTCATAATTATATTGAAAATACTCAGCTCAACTTTGATCAGCCATAACGACACATTAAAATGATGCTATTTCCAGAATTGTCAAAGACTATTTTACTTGTGATTTTCAAGTTCTTTTTAATAATCACAAATTTTTTTTCTTGTTGTCCACAAAACTCTGAAAGGCATATGGGTGTTAAAATGCCTTCTATGGTAAAAACCACCTCACATAACAAATTTCACACTGTGTGTTGTCTGACTAAATAATAATGAATACAGCACTACATTTACATTAACAAATAATACTTGTTGCTTACATTACCCAAATTAACACAACCAAGTTTGGCAACTCTCAGACATCCTGTACCCAAATATACCACATGGTCTTTCAGCTATGGATATGCAACATGGGATCTATCATTTGTTTGCAATGTGGAGTTACCATGGTAACAGCCAATACATTTTTTGTGCTGTGTGAAGAACACTTATTTACCTTCTTAATGTGTTCTGTCAACAGTGTCTGTAACCATTCAAACACGGATCTTGCACAACTGTGCAAAAAAAATATTGAAAAGTTAAATTTAATGGCATGATAATTTATTAAAGGCTTGAGTAAACTCACCATGGTAGACCTTTGGATGATAATTCAAAGACAGGCCAAAAATAATTGATTGTTTTTTCGGAACCCAGTGAACTATCTACAGATTTTTGGGAACAATAAGGCTTCTTTAAAGTGAAACAAAAGTTGCAATTCATGTAGTATGAATGGCAGGGGCATTTTGAGTAATCAGCTTAGTCTGGGATGATGAAAGACTACATGATGACCCATGTTGGATTACATTTTAAAGATATCCAAGAGCAGAGCTGAAACCAGTTATGTTATTTGCCCCAGAAAAGGTTAAAATTTAAACCAGAGAGCTATCACACAAGTATACAGCTGGCTATACGGCTAGCTATGCGGCTGGCTGCGGCTGGCTGTACGGCTGGCTATACGGCTGGCTATACGGCTGGCTATACGGCTGGCTATACGGCTGGCTATACGGCTGGCTATACAACTGGCTATACGGCTGGCTATACGGCTGGCTATACGGCTGGCTGGTAGACAATTAGTGTCAATCTTGAAACCCCCTTCTTCTTCACAAAATTGCTATAACAAACAAAAACTGGAGATGCCTTGCTATAGTGAGAACAACTGTGTAAAACATATTAGCAGTCTGTACCATCAGAGTTTGACAAAGCCATATTGTATGAACACATCAATCTTGCAATTATGAAAGACTTATACCTTCCAAATAATAACAATTCTAAATAATTCTTTTGGATAAAACATTTGGATCAAAATTGCTGGTAGCAGGGGTGGTGATTGCTTCTCTACTTATTGCTTGCAATGACAAAAAGTGCACTTTTTCAGCCAAGGATGTGTTGCCAAGCTGTTTCACTCTCCAACAAGTGTATTGTACAATACATACAAACAGTTTGAAGCTATACATCCACATGCTTTGTGGTAAACTGGTATGGTATTCATTATTTCATACAAAGCAATTACATTTCTAGCTATTATCAATTTAATTTTAATGACACTTAATGAGACTACAAAAATGGTTTTAAAATTGTAATTTAAACAAAAAGGTTAACCCTTACTCTACCAGGGCTTTCGAAAAATGCCAGCCCAATTTTCGTAACTTTTTTTCCATATGCATTTTTAACAACCTTCCTTTCATTACAAGTTTGGTTGGAACAAAAGGTAAGATATTTATCTTTTGAAATATTGGACAAAAATATGCAAATTAAGCAATTTTTGGCTAAATTTGGTAAACAAATAGTCAATCTTTGTACAAGTATTAATTTTTGTCAATATTGAAAACAGAGATTTGTGTTATATATTTAGATTCTTTATCAAATTTACTTTCCAATGATGCTAATTTAGAATTTTTAGAAAGAAAGAAGAGATGAAAACACAAAAAATTATCTTAGTCAAATGACCCCTGAAAACTGCAGCAGAAAAATTATAATGCAGTAGTCATGGTGAGACTCAAAACCTGGGCTGCGTTCATATCCACTACATCAGATGATCATTGAAAAACTGTGGTGAAATTTAATTATTATAGGAATGGGCCCAAATAGAAGGGGGTATGCCTGTATTTATATATGAAATGAAAAAAATGCAAGCACTTTTGAACGGCGTTCAACGAAACATGTGCGATATACGTTTTTTTAATGGGTCAAAAATGGCAGAAATTCATGAAATTTTGGAAGAAATTTCTCCAGAACAGAAGAATGCAGGTAGATTATAAAAATTAGATCAGAAATCAATGTCTTAGGATTTGCGTGTTTGATTTTGAAGCAAAAATGTGATTTGAAGTTATTGTAAGATTTAAAAGGAAAAAAAACTCTATAAAAAAGTTAAATTTTGTAAAAGAAATATCCAAGTATTTTAAATGATACCAAGATTACTCCATAGGACTTTGGTAAAGTCCTGATTTTATTTTCAGAAAAAGGTGGTTTGAAAACAGCGATAATATCGACGCATGGTAGGGTAAGGGTTAATACAGTTATTAAACCAATAATCATTAGAGGTTAATGCACTGCTAGATATGCCTTAATCACAATTGGCTCAGCAAGGCTGAAAAACAAAAATACCAAAAATGCCATCAAAAACAGTCAAAAATTCCCCATTTCACGAATAAATTTTAGTTCTGAATATCAAAGAAATAAAACACTTCTGAAAATGGCTGAATGGAGTGGGGCAATCTTTCCTATATATGTATTCCATTTGACTTCTTTCAACCTTAATGCCTTTTCCCATTTAATATTATGGAACCTTGGTTGATGGGCACTCAAAAAGGTCAGGAAAGGTTGCCAAGTTGAGCCCAACATTTGAGCTCCCCGTATGCAAAATATGACGACCTTTCCTAGAAAATGGAGAAATAAGAAATAATGCTTTGGGTTTGAAATATGAATACCATTTTTGTTACTTTTCAAAAAAATTGTGTACTTTTTTTCAACCCCCTTAGAGAAATTATACATCACTTGCTTTCCAGACCTCCACCTCCCTCCCCCCTAATAAAAACAGATAGGGTTTGGTTGTAATTCTAAATATATAAGGAAAGTCTGTTGTAACAGCAAAGATTTTGTTTTCAAACAGCAACAACAGTTATTCTTCCTCATGTCTTACAAGGTGCCACCTCTTTTCTTTGTGATTGTCGTGGTGTTCTGTCCGCCCGTTTGTCCTCAGTCTGCTCCAGAGCTGCACGTTGTTGTGATTTATTAAGGGTGACATGGATCTTCTGCTGCGTCACTTCATTTTTAAGGAGACGGAGTTCAGTCTCTGCCTGGGTTCGTAACTGTCAGAGAGAAGCAGATACACAGCATTTGTTACTGATATCAAAATGATTTCATTGCTGTCTTAGAAAGTCCCAGAAGGAGTATTGAGGGGGTAAGGGGGAAGGGAGCTTTTAGTGAAGAAGAGCAGAAGGGGTCCCTCTCCTAGTAAAGATGATTTACTACATTACTATAAGTCGGGCATGTTCAGACTAGAGGGCAAACAATCGGTCAAATCACAAACAATATTAAATGATAAAACTTTCTTTGCTTTTGACAAATGTGCAAAAGATTTGAAGAAAGTCTTAATTTTCTTAAAAAAAATCATGGCTAAAGAAAAGTATAATCACATGTAGTAATTTCAATTTTGTTATGCTAATTCCATTGAGCCATTAGGCTCATAGAGCCGGTGCTTATCCCGGTTCTATGGTGCAAGCGGATGAGAGAACATGACTCCCTCTAGACAGAACGCCAGTCCATCCCAGATTAACTCCCCAGCAGTGCTGGTACTCAATTTCACAGCCGAGTGGACTGAAGTAAGTAGAGTAAAGTGTCTTGCTCAAGGACACAATGCAGTGCTTGCGACGGGAATCTAACCCAGTTCCTTTCGAATACAAGCCTGACTCCTTAACCACTGAGCCACTGCACCTCTTCATGATCTCTGGTTAACTTATGGCTTATTAGCTGGAAATTCTATCAATTTGATTGTAACATCTTTAATGTTTAATCAAAGATCGTTGACATAAGTCATGCGCATACATTAACACACACTTTTTGAACTCTGCGTATCTTACTCAGACAATGTATGTGGTAATTGACGCACGCCACAGATTAGAATTTGGTTCAGGGTTAAGTAATGCTTATGAATGTAAAAGACTAGTCAAGTGGTCATCTTGTATGTGGTCAATCTTGTATGAAAAATAAAATAGAATTATAAAATGAACAAAGTGGCAAAGTAATATAATTTAAAGATGAATTTTTGTTCTTGTGGTACAGGAAAATAAATAAGATATTTAATCGTTTAAATATTGTTCAAATGTTTGTGTATAAATGATTACTTAAAATCATTCTTTGACATTAGGCCAGACTTTCAGAAATACATCTTGGTCTCACTCATGAAAACAGTGGTCAATGGTTGAGTGGTCAGTGGTTAAGCATTCTCCTTTAACCCTTAAATACCCAGACCAAGGATGTCACGCTCAATTGGGAACATACTTTTTCAAAAAATATTTTTCTTTGTCAAATAGGCCCACAGCAGTGATTTTTTTGATACATGTTAAAGATTTTTGCGAACTTACAAAATGCACACAATTTAAATCAACTACAGAGTAGGCTGGGGTTGTTAGGAAAGAAAATAAGTTCATTTTTTCAAACCAGATTGAATAGATTTTTCATAATATGGTTATTTTGTTGGTGGGGAGTTTTAGATTGAAAAAATGTTTTTGAGTAAAATGGAATGCCTGGAAGGGTGGGTACACCTTACAGGCCCTGGAAAAATTGATTTGGGTCTAGCCAAAAATGTGCAATATTTAAAAAAAAGAAATTCAGGGAAGTGGGAGAGCAGAAAATCAAGTTCATGTGCATTTTTGACAGTCATTGAGGGGCACTTTTCATTTTAAAAAGGGGCACTCTTGTCAGTTGACAGCTTTTGCTTGTCACTTTTGACTTTCCCACACTTTCGGTAGGCAAATACCAACTTAGGGTCAAAGATTGGGGAGACAGGACCAATGTTGACAATTACCCATCGAAACAAGTAAAAAGCTTCTTTTGAAAATTGCTGCTTAGAAAAAGATTGTAGGCATACCTTCTCCCACCACGGCCCATGGCGTCAGTGCCCCTGGTAAAATGTTATGCTTTAATTATTTCAAATGAATACTAAATGTATGTGTCAACCTCTGTGTATTATGTAGTATTTATAAGTGAGTAGATATCTATTTGTTTTTAAGCTTTAAGAGTGACCTAAAATAACTTCAAGTAAGTTTCAAACAAGCACCTCCAGGTTCCAGACCAAAACTTTCAAAAGGGTACCTCCTGCCCCAGTCCACACAATTTCAAAAGGGCACCTTCTGCCCACTTACTTTTGGGCCAGGGGAAGTTCCTTCCCCCCTTCCCTTCCTTACCACCATGGTTCTGACATTGCTGCAGAGCCAAAATCCCTACGGGCTCACCGCAGGACTTTAGTTGCCTCACTGCATATGGGAGCTTTATATCGTTTGAATATGTGAAAACCTTTTTAAGTAAACCTAAAAAAGCTAAACCTCAACATCAATATGATGCAATTTGTATTAATAATGTTAGTTTTTAAGTAAAATAGAAATCATAAACAGACATACCAACAGCAAAATACTTTTGTATAAAATCAAGAGGGATTTTACATCCTTGCAACAAGACATGATTTTAACTATTGATAATGTACCAGCCATTCTGAGCAAATAATTAATTATTGCAACTAACTAATCACAAATAATCAATAGTAACATCTAGGCTAATCATCCCACCAATACATTTTCAAGTGGCAATCATTATAACAAAATATAACTAAAACGATCTTGAACTTGAAACTTTCTTCTGAAGTCCTCTTTAATAGAAAATGGATTACTTGACCCTGAATCCTTTAAGATACCCAACAGAGATACAGTGATTTTCCCAAAGATGGAAGAAAATCTTAAAATAATAGTATAATAGTGCCCGAAAATGAAAGAAATTTTCACGAAAATGTTCTGAAAATCTATAAAATGGCCATATCTCAAAAATGACATTTTCTTATGACAGCGGAGAGGGTTGGGAATGCTGCAGCAGGAGGACACTTATGACAGCGGAGAGGGTTGGGAATGTAGGGGGCGACTGGGATTCTCAGATAGCCAGCAGTGATGTAAGAGGGGAGAGTTGGTGCGGCAAAGGTCAGGAAGATGGTATTGGTGGGTGTTTCGGCACCTTCTTTTTTGAGGATGAGACGACGGGCCTCAATGATGTGTTGGCTGGCAAGTTCCTCAATAAGGTCTTCATTGGTCAAGTAGGTCCCTGGTTCTGATGATGCCTTTGCTGGAATTCAGGGAACAGTGGGAAGTGACTGTTATGTCAATACCAATATTAGCTAGGGTTTTGGTGGTTTAGGAGATCGCCGGATTGATGGTAGAAACCTTGGGGATGGTGCGTGGAGTGCCTTGTGGATGAGGAAGGGGGAAACTCTTTTAAAACTGTCTGGTTTGTCAGCGGCCTGAATGAATAAAATTTTGAGGACTGGGGCTGAGGAATGGTTAATGAAGGTAGCAGGTATGACATGGGGAGGAGAGAGAGAGAGAGTCAAGGTCAAGGCAGTGGCATTTGGTCATGTTGAAAACAAAATACCAAGGGCCGGGAGACCTGAGGCAACTTAAAAAAAGTCGCGGAACCACTAGACGAGAACCACTGTACGAGTACTGAAAAGGGTGTTGTGGCGTGGTCACAAAGGGAGGGAAAAACTCAAAAGGAACAATCTTTCCGAAAGCAGTCACCCATCCACAAAGAGAAAATCCTGGAAAATGAAAAGGTGGAAAAGTGCATGGTAGAGTATAATCAGAATAAAAACTTTGAGAGAACAGATAGGAAATCACGTTGCTCTCAACACGTCGTAAAACAATGCTTTTTTGTGAAGGGGGTGGAAAAGAGTATTACGGTAGTAAAAACCATATGAATATTTTATGGCGACAAAAAAACGAAACTGATTCTAAAACGTCACTTCCGGACCTGAAAACTGGCAGTTTCAAAATATATTGAACAATATAATGACCTCCATAAGGCTTCAAACTTTGAATAAAATCTGGAAACTGGTTGATTTTTGTGGGAAACGGTACTGATATTTGGAATCTTCATACATTTTTACCCAAGTAGAATGAAATTCATTCTCTGGGTTTGTGTCTCCTTAAGTTGAGTACTTGTTTAGCAGCTGTGTCTGCTATGTCATTGCCAGGGATGCCCACATGACATAGGTATCTAGAAGAAGAGGATGCTCTCAGGTTTCTGTGAGAAGGGTGGAAACGAGTCCCACCCCCTCCTCCCCCACTACCACTCACCACGATTGACTGCTCACCACTCATCATCACTGACCACTCACCATTGACCATTCATATGATAGAGGACAGTTAAAAAAACAAATTGGTGGAAAAACCATGTTGATATCTTATTCCTACTAGGAGTTACTGAAATTTAAAACTCTGAGAGAATTCTGTGACTTCATGACTTAAGTCACAATCAACGGAGCTACAGTACATCCACATGTGTTTAAATTTGTAAAAATATCAAATTTGAAGAAAAATATCTTTACCTTCCACAATCAATTCCTTTGAAAGAATTTATTCTTTGTAAAAGTATTTTGTGGCTGATCTTGCTTCATGCATGTATGCTGCGATTACCATTGGAACCTTCAAGCAAATTTGGTTTAGTATGTTTTCCAAGCTACCCTTGGGAATTTTTTTCAAATTTCATCATTTATTATTTAAAAAAAGCAGTGTCTGAGCTTTTGCCATTGAAACATGTACAGTCACAATGGCACGCTTGCAGCATATGGTGTTTTCATACTACCTTTTACCACAACTGTATTCTGCCTCGTCATTAAAAAGTACTTATTAGAATGTAATTTTTGTTTTAATGCTTTCTCGCAGTAGGTTGCTAATAATAATATATTACGCTCATCATACATGAACAGCATGAAGGGAAAAACCCTTTTCAGAATGGAGAGCCCCTTTTGAATATAATATGAGCTGCTGTTTTTCTGGATCAATGCATTGTAAAACAATGAAATAAATAAACTGTTTTTCTACAGTGATAACATATGAGGTTTTTCGCAAATTTGCATTACTCTGCAGGTGCAAAAGTGTGCATTGATTGCATGAAGCATTCATATGTTCCAATTTCATGGATCATTATCAAGAGCTGAACTTTGCGTGATGCCATTAAAGGGATACTATTTCACCGGTGCAGGATTTACCATAACAGCCACATCCACTCATTTCTGGGCTTCTGCGCCCAAGGAAGCCTCCGGCCCATATTACACCCTTTAAGATCACTGTTGGCACTGTAAGAGTCATATTTCATTTTAAACTGCAAAAGAGATTTTGCTTCCACAACTTAAACAGGTAGAGCATTCCGATTACTAACAACTCGCTGGCTGAAGGAGTGGAGTGTTTACGTATGTCCAAGCGTGTGTGCTCTTTGTAAATTTTAAACTGATTTAATATAAACATGCATATTTTTACAAGTTTACGGGGTAAAAAGAGCAATGATTTGCTGCTTTCTTTTGAAGGTCTATGGACATGTAGCAATTTTTTCTTATTGGTTAAAAAAGCATACAAATTTTGGCAGATCAGTTTTAGAATTTTGAAGGAAAAAAATTACTAAGATTTTGAGTTAGGGCTGATCAAAGTTTGATTGATCAGAATCTAAGTCGTGGAAGATTTGTGATGTATGACTTGAAAGACAGCTTAAATTCTTTATGTAATTTTCTTAATTTCATTAAATTATAGGCATCAATATGCAAATTTGTGGAGGCATAATGAGGAGACCTTGGCATTTCCTTTATAAATTCTTTTAAGGGATACTGACAGCTAATACCGAGCAAAACTTTTTAAGTCTACATATCATGCCCCAATCAAATTCAATTAGAAATAGATTTTTAAGGATTGACTGTGATTAAGGAAAGAAATTTTGATGAGTGATGTAAATATTTTGTAGTAGGATATAAAATGTCTATGTACGTTCTAAAGAGCAAACAAAAGATGCTTAAACGAAAGAATTCCCATGGAAGGGAATTCTTAGAGGGAGGGGGAAAGGGGAATGATTATAATTGGTCATTCTTGATAAAAGTGATCAGAATGGCGGATAGAGTTGGTCAACGCCCACCACCCCTCCCCTATAATAAAGTTTTAATTAACTGAGTGACAGAATGCAGAGTTGGTAGAGATGTGGCAGAGAGGAAAGGGGTGTAGGTGGTGGGGTTGAGTGGTAGTGTGTGTTGTAGTAGAGGGGTGTGTTGAAGCTAATATGACCTTACCTTGATTTCAGTAGCTAATCTTATCTTTGCATTGTCCACCTTTCTCTGTAGGTCATCCATGTTGTGTTGAGATTTAAATATCTGGATTTTGTGGTCCATCTAGAAAGAACAAGGGAAGCATTGATAGCCCAGTATTCAAAGTGTTTACGGTATTTTCAATATCCACAAATACATCAACCATGTCTAAAATGACAAATTCCTATAACACCTTTAATTGTATTTGTTGCGTTGTTTAACAGAATGATAATGATCAATGCATTCTGAGCTAGAACTGGTTTAGTTGAAGCATTCACTATCATTGCCCAATCACCATCATCGACCATTCACCATCAATGACCACTCACCAATTAACCATCAATGACCACTCACCAATTAAGCATCACTGACCACTCACTATCACTGGCCACTCACCATCATTGCCCAATCACCATCATTGCCCAATCACCATCTTGACCACTCACCATCATTGACCACTCATCATTGACCATTCAGCATCATCGACCACTCACCATCATCGACCACTAAGCATCATCGACCACTCGCCATCATCGACCACTCACCATCATCGACCACTCACCATCATCGACCACTCACCATCATCGACCACTCACCATCATCGACCACTCACCATCATCGACCCACTCACCACCATCGACCATTCACCATCACTGGCCACTCACCATCATTGACCACTTACAATCATTGAACACTCACCATCATTGGCCAGTCACCATCATCGACCACTCACCATCATTGGCCACTCACCATCACTGGCCACTAACTATCATTGGCTAGTCACCATCATTGAACACTCACCATCATTAATCACTCATCATCATTTGACCATTTACCATCATTAACCACTCACCATCATAGATCATTCACAATCATTAACTACTCACCATCATGGACCACTCCACATCATTGACCATCACCATCATTGACCACTCACCATCATTGCTCAATCACCATCACTGACCATCCATCATTGCCCAATTGGCACATAACATAGACCATTCACTATCATTGACCACTCGCCATCATGGACCACTCCACATCATTGACCACTCATCATCATTAATCCCATTGACCACTCACCATCAAAGCCAACTCACCATGATTGCCCAATCACCACGATTGACCACTCACCATCATTGATCCATTGACCACTCACCATCCATTGCCAAATCACCATCATTGCCAAATCACCATCATTGCCCAATCACCATCATTGACCACTCACCATCATTGACCACTCACCATGCATCATGGACCACTCCACATCATTGATCAATCACCATCATTGCCCAATCACCATCACTGACCACTCACCATCATTGCCTAATCACAAATCATTGACCACTCACCATCATTGATCCCATTGACCACTCACCATCATTGATCCCATTGACCACTAAACATCATTGACCATTCACCATCATTGCCTATCACCATCATAGACCATTGACCACCATCGACCACTCACCATCATTGCCCAATCACCATCATTGCCTGATCACTATCATTGCCCAAACACCACCATTGACCACTCACCATCATTTATCTCATTGCCCACTCACCATCATTTATCCCATTGACCACTCACCATCATTGGCCACTCACCATCATTGGCCACTCACCATCATTGGCCACTCACCATCATTGCCCAATCACCATCTTGACCACTCACCATCATTGACCACTCATCGTTGATCATCACCATCATTGACCATTCAGCATCATCGACCACTCACCATCATTGACCACTAAGCATCATCGACCACTCGCCATCATCGACCACTTACCATCATCGACCACTCACCACTCACCATCATCGACCACTCACCATCATCGACCACTCACCATCATCGACCACTCACCATCATCGACCCACTCACCACCATCGACCATTCACCATCACTGGCCACTCACCATCATTGACCACTTACAATCATTGAACACTCACCATCATTGGCCAGTCACCATCATCGACCACTCACCATCATTGGCCACTCACCATCACTGGCCACTAACTATCATTGGCTAGTCACCATCATTGAACACTCACCATCATTAATCACTCATCATCATTTGACCATTTACCATCATTAACCACTCACCATCATGGATCTTTCACAATCATTAACTACTCACCATCATGGACCACTCCACATCATTGACCATCACCATCATTGACCACTCACCATCATTACTCAATCACCATCACTGACCATCCATCATTGCCCAATTGGCACATAACATAGACCATTCACTATCATTGACCACTCGCCATCATGGACCACTCCACATCATTGACCACTCATCATCATTAATCCCATTGACCACTCACCATCAAAGCCAACTCACCATGATTGCCCAATCACCACGATTGACCACTCACCATCATTGATCCATTGACCACTCACCATCCATTGCCAAATCACCATCATTGCCAAATCACCATCATTGCCCAATCGCCATCATTGACCACTCACCATCATTGACCACTCACCATGCATCATGGACCACTCCACATCATTGATCAATCACCATCATTGCCCAATCACCATCACTGACCACTCACCATCATTGCCCAATCACAAATCATTGACCACTCACCATCATTGATCCCATTGACCACTCACCATCATTGATCCCATTGACCACTAAACATCATTGACCATTCACCATCATTGCCTATCACCATCATAGACCATTGACCACCATCGACCACTCACCATCATTGCCCAATCACCATCATTGCCTGATCACTATCATTGCCCAAACACCACCATTGACCACTCACCATCATTTATCTCATTGCCCACTCACCATCATTTATCTCATTGACCACTCACCATCATTGGCCACTCACCATCATTGGCCACTCACCATCATTGGCCACTCACCATCATTGCCCAATCACCATCTTGACCACTCACCATCATTGACCACTCATCGTTGATCATCACCATCATTGACCATTCAGCATCATCGACCACTCACCATCATCGACCACTAAGCATCATCGACCACTCGCCATCATCGACCACTTACCATCATCGACCACTCACCATCATCGACCACTCACCATCATCGACCACTCACCATCATCGACCACTCACCATCATCGACCCACTCACCACCATCGACCATTCACCATCACTGGCCACTCACCATCATTGACCACTTACAATCATTGAACACTCACCATCATTGGCCAGTCACCATCATCGACCACTCACCATCATTGGCCACTCACCATCACTGGCCACTAACTATCATTGGCTATAGTCACCATCATTGAACACTCACCATCATTAATCACTCATCATCATTTGACCATTTACCATCATTAACCACTCACCATCATGGATCATTCACAATCATTAACTACTCACCATCATGGACCACTCCACATCATTGACCATCACCATCATTGACCACTCACCATCATTGCTCAATCACCATCACTGACCATCCATCATTGCCCAATTGGCACATAACATAGACCATTCACTATCATTGACCACTCGCCATCATGGACCACTCCACATCATTGACCACTCATCATCATTAATCCCATTGACCACTCACCATCAAAGCCAACTCACCATGATTGCCCAATCACCACGATTGACCACTCACCATCATTGATCCATTGACCACTCACCATCCATTGCCAAATCACCATCATTGCCAAATCACCATCATTGCCCAATCACCATCATTGACCACTCACCATCATTGACCACTCACCATGCATCATGGACCACTCCACATCATTGATCAATCACCATCATTGCCCAATCACCATCACTGACCACTCACCATCATTGCCCAATCACAAATCATTGACCACTCACCATCATTGATCCCATTGACCACTCACCATCATTGATCCCATTGACCACTAAACATCATTGACCATTCACCATCATTGCCTATCACCATCATAGACCATTGACCACCATCGACCACTCACCATCATTGCCCAATCACCATCATTGCCTGATCACTATCATTGCCCAAACACCACCATTGACCACTCACCATCATTTATCTCATTGCCCACTCACCATCATTTATCCCATTGACCACTCACCATCATTGGCCACTCACCATCATTGGCCACTCACCATCATTGGCCACTCACCATCATTGCCCAATCACCATCTTGACCACTCACCATCATTGACCACTCATCGTTGATCATCACCATCATTGACCATTCAGCATCATCGACCACTCACCATCATTGACCACTAAGCATCATCGACCACTCGCCATCATCGACCACTTACCATCATCGACCACTCACCATCATCGACCACTCACCATCATCGACCACTCACCATCATCGACCCACTCACCACCATCGACCATTCACCATCACTGGCCACTCACCATCATTGACCACTTACAATCATTGAACACTCACCATCATTGGCCAGTCACCATCATCGACCACTCACCATCATTGGCCACTCACCATCACTGGCCACTAACTATCATTGGCTAGTCACCATCATTGAACACTCACCATCATTAATCACTCATCATCTTTGACCATTTACCATCATTAACCACTCACCATCATGGATCATTCACAATCATTAACTACTCACCATCATGGACCACTCCACATCATTGACCATCACCATCATTGACCACTCACCATCATTACTCAATCACCATCACTGACCATCCATCATTGCCCAATTGGCACATAACATAGACCATTCACTATCATTGACCACTCCACATCATTGACCACTCATCATCATTAATCCCATTGACCACTCACCATCAAAGCCAACTCACCATGATTGCCCAATCACCACGATTGACCACTCACCATCATTGATCCATTGACCACTCACCATCCATTGCCAAATCACCATCATTGCCAAATCACCATCATTGCCCAATCACCATCATTGACCACTCACCATCATTGACCACTCACCATGCATCATGGACCACTCCACATCATTGATCAATCACCATCATTGCCCAATCACCATCACTGACCACTCACCATCATTGCCCAATCACAAATCATTGACCACTCACCATCATTGATCCCATTGACCACTCACCATCATTGATCCCATTGACCACTAAACATCATTGACCATTCACCATCATTGCCTATCACCATCATAGACCATTGACCACCATCGACCACTCACCATCATTGCCCAATCACCATCATTGCCTGATCACTATCATTGCCCAAACACCACCATTGACCACTCACCATCATTTATCTCATTGCCCACTCACCATCATTTATCTCATTGACCACTCACCATCATTGGCCACTCACCATCATTGGCCACTCACCATCATTGGCCACTCACCATCATTGCCCAATCACCATCTTGACCACTCACCATCATTGACCACTCATCGTTGATCATCACCATCATTGACCATTCAGCATCATCGACCACTCACCATCATCGACCACTAAGCATCATCGACCACTCGCCATCATCGACCACTTACCATCATCGACCACTCACCATCATCGACCACTCACCATCATCGACCACTCACCATCATCGACCACTCACCATCATCGACCCACTCACCACCATCGACCATTCACCATCACTGGCCACTCACCATCATTGACCACTTACAATCATTGAACACTCACCATCATTGGCCAGTCACCATCATCGACCACTCACCATCATTGGCCACTCACCATCACTGGCCACTAACTATCATTGGCTATAGTCACCATCATTGAACACTCACCATCATTAATCACTCATCATCATTTGACCATTTACCATCATTAACCACTCACCATCATGGATCATTCACAATCATTAACTACTCACCATCATGGACCACTCCACATCATTGACCATCACCATCATTGACCACTCACCATCATTGCTCAATCACCATCACTGACCATCCATCATTGCCCAATTGGCACATAACATAGACCATTCACTATCATTGACCACTCGCCATCATGGACCACTCCACATCATTGACCACTCATCATCATTAATCCCATTGACCACTCACCATCAAAGCCAACTCACCATGATTGCCCAATCACCACGATTGACCACTCACCATCATTGATCCATTGACCACTCACCATCCATTGCCAAATCACCATCATTGCCAAATCACCATCATTGCCCAATCACCATCATTGACCACTCACCATCATTGACCACTCACCATGCATCATGGACCACTCCACATCATTGATCAATCACCATCATTGCTCAATCACCATCACTGACCACTCACCATCATTGCCCAATCACAAATCATTGACCACTCACCATCATTGATCCCATTGACCACTCACCATCATTGATCCCATTGACCACTAAACATCATTGACCATTCACCATCATTGCCTATCACCATCATAGACCATTGACCACCATCGACCACTCACCATCATTGCCCAATCACCATCATTGCCTGATCACTATCATTGCCCAAACACCACCATTGACCACTCACCATCATTTATCTCATTGCCCACTCACCATCATTTATCCCATTGACCACTCACCATCATTGGCCACTCACCATCATTGGCCACTCACCATCATTGGCCACTCACCATCATTGGCCACTCACCATCATTGGCCACTCACCATCATTGGCCACTCACCATCATTGGCCACTCACCATCATTGGCCACTCACCATCATTGGCCACTCACCATCATTGGCCACTCACCATCATTGGCCACTCACCATCATTGGCCACTCACCATCATTGGCCACTCACCATCATTGGCCACTCACCATCATTGGCCACTCACCATCATTGGCCACTCACCATCATTGGCCACTCACCATCATTGGCCACTCACCATCATTGGCCACTCACCATCATTGGCCACTCACCATCATTGGCCACTCACCAACATTGGCCACTCACCATCATTGGCCACTCACCATCATTGACCACTCACCATCATTAACCACTCACCATCATTGACCACTCACCATCATTCACACTCACCGTCATTGAGCACTCGCCATCATTGAGCACTCGCCATCATTGAGCACTTAACCATCACTGACGACTCACTATCATTTACCGTTCATCATCATTGACCACTCACCTATCTAACCACACCTGATTTAATCATCCTCCATTCCATTCCCATACCTAATGCAATCTACCTCTAAAATCCTAGGTCCACCAAGATTTGATCTGTATTGACATTTGCATTCTGAACACTAAGGAGATTATCTTCTGACTGATTTCTTCCAAGGCTGCCTTCAGTTTCATTCAGGCTATTTATTCATTGTTTGAGTTCCTTTCATTCAAGATTCACATTGCATCATTTTCCATGAATGGCAGAAACCAATTGTTTTTATTTTCTTTGATAGTAGAGGCCACTTGATTTAATTTTCAAGGAGTCCATAAAATTCATTGTTTGAATATCCTTTCATGGCACAAAATCATTGTTCACCACATTCCATAGAAAGTTTCATCTAACCCTACAACTAGTTTTATCCCCACCCCTCCATTTCTGTCCTATCCTTGTACCAATATGTCCCAAATTGTACTCACTTGTTTCTTATGCAATATTGAAACCACACACCAAATTCAAAATCGAGTCATCAATGCTTGAGATATAATCACAGACAGGTAACTCTAGGACATCCCCACCCTTCCATTTCTACCCTCCTCTTGTTCTATTATGTCCCAAATTGTAATCACTTCTTCCTTAATTTAAAAATCCAATCATCAGTTCTTGAAATATCCTGATGACAGACAAACAAACACAGGCAAAAACATAACCTCTGTCCAACTTTGTTGGCGGAGGTAATCAAGCCTAGAAATTGTAGGCTCCTTCAGGTGCTTTTTAAGAAAATCAAAATAAAATGTACTGTATTCGACGTAATAAGCACCCATGCTCTCACCAAACATTTGTTTTGACTGATGACATATCCCAACATCAATACATACTACATGTCATATACTTTTCGATAATATTTTTCAGCCTTAAGGCGTTACAGACCGAGCGACGCGGCATGCGAGCGATATTTTAGATAATCATACAGGAAACAAATATTATAAGATGCTTTGACGTTTTGCTTAAACATGATAACATTACGTGTACCTCCGCTTTCCGTTTAGTATGCACTGCAACCGCCGAATTTGGCCAAAACCGGACGGTTGCACATCACACCCTTCCCAGAGCAAGGGCAACCTAATATGATATCATTATTTGCGTGGCCTGGCACATCTACGATCTAATTACATTGCCAACACGCGCGAGTGTAATATGATGCCTCTATCTGATGCACGTTGGGAATATTATTAATGCCCCTATGATAGCATACTGAAAAAAGAGCTTGCACAATTAATAAAAGTTTTAATTGAGGCTTTCTGGTGATACTGGAAAATTGCTAGAAATGCTTTTTTGTTCAAACTGAGGAGAAATTGGGACCCCCAGGGGTTTCCCGTGGGGTACTTTAAGCACACTTTATAATAAATTGGTGTATACCATCATATTCAGCAGAAAAAATCACAAAAGAATCACTTTTCTATATAAAGTAAACACCATTTCCCACTTAAGCCGCTCTGCGAGAAAAACTAATGAAACCTCTAAGAAATGACACGCTGACAAACCATTATAATTTTCATATAAAAGACTCCTTTTTTAACAACAAAGCACGTATGGAGATGAATACATTTATATTTTTGTTGTAATTCAATCCACGTCACTTAAGTGTTAGTCTTTAACACTTAAACTACTTGCCTTTTTGTTGTCTCAGTATTTGTCATTGACAATATCTTTGTGCCTTGCATAAGAAAAGTTATTAAAGGTATATATGGACATGTAAAAGCAAAAATAGCTAACTTGCTTAAAAAGCTATTAAAAATCATGAAAATATGCAGAAATTTCATCAAAATCAAATTTGTATGCAAATTTGTGTTGTATTTTTGGGTGACCATGGTATTTTCTTTTGTTTATGAATCATAATTGTTGAAGTGATCAGCAATTTCTGACCAAAATGTTTTTATCAAATCATAGTAGTAGACCGAGATTAGGAAAACAAATTGAAGGTTTTTAGCCAGGTAGCAACAACTTAATCTTAATTGGAAAAAAATAGCAATATAGTTTATCAAAATCGGTTAAAAATTGACTATTGACTATTTGACTGCATTTTGAATTTTAAGGCCTTATTATAATAAATTATGCAAATTTTGTCAAAATTTTGTACAATCGACGCAGGAAAACTGATCAATTTCCTTTAACTTCTTGTTTTTCAATTCTTCACCAGCTTTATTTGATTGGGAGAGGCTGAATATGACAAGAGGTTTTGAATCTCCATCTTACCCCAAATCACTATTCAGTCAGTCTGGTGATTTTCAGTGACAGAAATTTAGGTTTGGTTTGTAGTTTGTTTGATGATGGCTTAACAGCATCACGACAGCGAGGGTTAGATTGTGCCTGAGAAGTTAAATCATTTTAGAGGTAGGAAGAAAAGAAAATAGCAGGAGATTAAAAGAAACATGAGAACTAAAAGCCAGGAAGCCGGGATCGAGAGAGAAAGTGCATGGGTGAAAAAGGTGAAGAGTAGAGGTATGGGGGGGGGGAGGAGGGGGAGTGGGAGAGGAGGATTAAATATGGATGTAGAGGGAAACATGATGAAGGAGAGAATTTAACCGGAGGGTTTTTTGGAAGAGCTCGGCTATTGAGTTGTGGGGAGTGAGGGAGGCTTTGGGAAGGTTGTATAGGGGGCAAGCAAGGAGGACGTGGTGGACTGTGAGGGTGCAATGGGAATTGGTGCAGAGGGGTGGGGGAGCCAATAAGGAGGTGGGAGTAAATAAGGTGGGTGTGAGCTATTCTATTTACTTGGGGGAGCGAGGGAAGCTCTGGGAAGGTTGTAAAGGCTTTGTGGTTCCAATACTTTATTCATATGCTGATTGATTTGTAAGTTTTGTATCAACTGTCATGTCATTGCATAGCTTCTACACCCACCATGCAGATCAATAAAAAGTTTGACAACATTTGCATTTGCACAGTAGTTAAAAAACCATCCCGCTATGACTTTCGTTTCAAGTCCCTATTTGTTCCCCGTATTAAGCATAAAACTCTTGGCGATAGGGCCTTTGCTTATAAAGGTCTTTAGTTGTGGAATTCACTCCCAACTGAACTCAAATGTATTAATAATGTATCCCTGACCTCCTTCAAAACTAAGCTTAAAACTTTTTTGTTTAAAAAGACATTAATCTAAAGTGCAGCTTGATCTATTATATTTCTATTTATGTTGTCATTTCTGTATTTTTATTTTTGTTTTCGTATCGTAAATTCCTTGTATGTAAAGCGCTTTTGAATGTTTTTACAAAATTAGCGCTATATAGATTTATGTATTATTATTATTATCATTATAACAACATTATCATAGTAAGTATGATACAGAAATGGTTGCTCATTTATCCTTTTTCAAGAATTTTATAGTAAGCCCCACCAACTCATTAATATCTATGACATCACTACATTAGGCCATATGTACAGACCATCTGTGTACCACATATGGCATAAATCCGATATACCCTTCACGCAATGTGGTATTTATATCATTTAGCACTATCACATATAATTAAGCCACACTCACCATGCATATTAATGACGTCTGTTTATAACATAAGCATGTACAAAATAATCAAAAATATTATCATGCTCAGTATGATGCAAAACAGACACACAGTTGGTCAATTATCACTGTTTCAAAATGTTTACTTTAAGCCCCGCCCACTTATTAGTATGCTTGGCATGCTTGGCATTTAAATACCATGAACACATACACACATGCGATTGTTAAAATATGAACATTTCAAGATTTTGACATTAGGCTCCGCCTACTAATTAATTACATGAAATCACCATCAAAAACAATAGGGCACATCTACGGACCATGGGCTATCTGTGTATTAAATGAATCCAGTTTACCATTCTTGAGATACCGTGTTTACAAACTCTTTAAGCCCATCCCACTATACATATTAATGAAATCAATGTTTTTACATCATGAACATGTAAACAGCTAATATCATAATTATACCACATATGAAACAAAACAGACATGCAGTTCTTAAAATATAAACATTTAAGATTTTCACATTAAGCCTCGCCTACTCATTAATATGCCTGACATCACCATCACAAACAATAGGGCACCTATACGGACCATGGGCTATGTGTTAAGAATATGACAGGAATCCAGTATACCGATCTTGAGAAACTGTGTTTACAAGCTTTTTTCACCAAAATCAGATTAAGCCCGGCCCAACATGTACACAGCAGCTAACATCATAATTATACATTATATGAAATAAAACAGAATGCCGTTGTTAAAATTTGAACATTTCAAGATTTTTACATTAAGCCCCACCTACTCATTAATATGCATGACATCGCCATCAAAAACAATAGCGCACATCTACGGACCATGGGCTGTATGTGCACCACACATGACTTTAATCTAGTGTACTGTTCTTAAAATATCGCGTTTACGAACTGGCCGTCACAAACACAAACACGCACCCACACACACGCTATCATGACCGCATAGGTTCCTGATGCTATTGCATCGGAACCAAAAACGGATCTACTCTGATTTAAATACTTACTTAACCAATGTAGAAATTGCTACAGGTGCATATACCTTTAAGTCATAGGTCGTGAACATGGCAACGTAAGCTGCATTGATTTATAAAATACCACAAAAATAAAAGCACAAACAATCATTATCAGTGAAAAATAATTTATTTCACAGCTTTTGAAATACTCAGACGTTAAAGGAATAGTTTTTGGTCAGAAACTAAAATGACTGTTTTTGAAGTTCAAAGTCTGTTCTGCGCAGACTTTAAAGCTCTGTTTATAGTTACTCTGAAAGTGACCTAGCTTCGTCCTTTGATCATACCTTCAATGCCGCTGGTGTCACTGCACTATAAGAAAAAGGTCGCATGACTTTTGTGAACATCAGATACAACAATCTGTTCCGCTTGGTTGATCACTTGATCTTACCATTGACTTTATTTCTTGCAATGTCAATATCACAGGGACTACTTTGGAATGCATACACTGGGTACAAAATTCAGATCAGAATAGGATAATGTCTCGAAATAGGAAATCATTTTCATTTCCATTCCTACATTTGATGAATTTTGTCTAATTACTTGAATAACTTTTACTTTTATGAATGTTGTAATTTAGATTCTCAGTTGTTACATTACCATTGTATTGTCTGACTTACGTGCTCTGAATCAAAAATTGTAATTCTGATGATCAATTATGATGATGAATTACAAACACTTGCTTATACAAACCATCAAAACAAATGCTGCAACCCTGATTTAGGCCTAAATGGAGCTTTAAATGTAGGTGCTGGGGAAGGAGGGAAGGGTGTGAGGGGGATGTTTTATTTACAAGTACATCCAAAATGTGACCACATACTTATAATATATATATATGTATGTATGTATGTATGTATGTGAATGTATGTGTATATATGTATGTATGTATGTGAATGTATGTGTATATATGTATGTATGTATGTGTACGTATGTATGTATGTATGTATGTATGTATATATACATATATATATATATATATATATATATATATATATATATATATATATGTATAATTATACTGTAATTATGCATTCATATCAAGAGTGCAACATTGCCTTTATTCCTATAGTTATTTCATGGCAGCTGGCTTAAAATTCATGTGAACCTCACTTACGAATCGCTTATGTGAACTACATCTGGTCCCAACTATAGTTTGGAAAAGTGAGGCATAACTGTGTCTAAAACTTCCCATGCTACAATAGTTGACAATGATCTATTTGTGGTATAATTTTTATTTGAAAGAGCAAAGCCGAAAAGCGGCTCAATTATAACAGAGAAAATGGTACAGAGGGTAGATCAGCCATCACCAAATGGTTGAAAACATAGTTAAGTAGAGAAATAATTACAAATTCATGGTCATCAAGCAACCAGGGTACAGGTATGAGACCTGTTTGGATGAGCAAGCTACAATCAGTAGTGGTGTACCTAGGGAAAGGATTCATAGTCAGAAATGCCCATGTAGTACCAGAAAATATTAAAGAAAAACAATTGTTCATTTAATTTCAAATTCTTTTGCATGATACATGCCTATGACAGCTTAATGGAATAATGGCCCTTGCCATTCAGCAAACATCAATCTTTGAGCAGAAAGTGAAGAAATATTGTGAGATGAACAAAATTTCATTTTCCAATTTTCAGGTGACAACCAAATACCAATCACCTTTATCAAAATGACCCTCATTGTCCCAACTGGGAGCTACGACCTTATATTCTTTACTGAGATAAAACAGCAAGATAAATAAGTTTTGATTTTTCAGTTCAAAAATATTTTTGTAATGAAAAGAATAAAGACTGATCAACTGGGCATGGATCAGCAAATCAACTTGTCCACCATGTAGGAGTATCTGAACTTGAATTTGTGGTTTTCCTGAAAGTAAATATGGTTTCTGATGGAAATTTTTGTATACATGCAATGTAAATCTTGTATGATTGTGGATTGGGTGATGAAACAAGTTGGTACCTTGATAGTGCCAGAGAGGTACATCAAAAGGACAAATGATGCCATATAAGAAAAGGTGACCCCAGCACATTAAAACAGGAGTAAGGAATGAATAAAAAGCCAGATAAGTACCATTTTTGAGGGAGGTCCCTTGGGAGCTCTACCACCTTTTCCCTCCAGATGGTGAAGCATTTTACGGTGCTGCTGTTGGACCTGAAGGACCATTTTGGTCACCTGGTCTTCCAATGGTGTTGTTCTCTTTTTCTCATCAAAATATCGTTTCTTCCAGTAGTCACGAGCTGTGGAAAGAGACCGTGTTTAAAAATATTTTACTTCGTCTGGTTTTAAAACTCAAATGAAAGGGTTGAATAATTGTATGTACTGAAATAGCAGCGCCCTCCATATTATAAAGAAAACAAGATTGAAATGACTGCAAAAATGGAAAGAAAATGATTCTATGTATGTATGTATGTATGTATTCATGTATGTATGTATGTATGTATTTATGTATGTATGTATGAATGCATATATATATATATATTTATATATATATATATACATATATACATATGTATATATATATATATATATATATATATATATGTATATATATATATATATTTATGTATGTATGTATGAATGCATATATATATATATATATATATATATTTATATATATATATATATATACATATATACATATGTATATATATATATATATATATACATATATATATATATATATATATATATATGTATATATATATATATATATATATATATATATATATATATATATATTATATATATATATATATATATATATATATATATATATAAATATATATATATATATATATATATATATATATATATATATATATATATATATATATATATATATATATATATATATATATATATATGATATGATATTCTATGATACAAGACAAAAACCAACATAAATTTATGTGAACAAATTCTGTAAAGGATTCAAGGGGTCAAGCAAGTCCATCTTATATGAAAAGTTGGCATCCCCATGATCCTCACATTCATAATAATTGTTAATGTATTTTAAAAGAAAGTTTATATAAATGTTTTACTACTTTAATTATTTTTCTTCGAAGTTTATTCAGGTGGTACATTATAAATACCTGTACTAAATTTAGTTTTACCACTTTCTGACATATCCCACAGTTTTCAAGCCACAAAATCGCAGGACAAAATATGCTAGAATACATAAAGACTATGAGGAATCTAAGGCTATGACATGACAACTAGTCTTGATTTGAGTCATTTCTACACAAATAAGACCACACTTTAAAGTTAGATATCTTCTCAAGGGAAAACAGATTTTTAGATGCTTTCTCCATTATTTTGTTTCTTTTGAATCCTCTTTCATATCAGATAGGCTTGCTTGACCACTGAAGTAATCCTTGAATGGAATACAATTTTTGAATGCTTTCTTCACCATTTTGTTTCTTTTGAAGTCTTCTTTCATATTAGATAGATTTGCTTGACCACTGACTAATCCTTTAATATGTTTCTTGAATGTAACAATATATTCTTTTCTGCTCATGAAACGTGTTAGATTAAAATCCCTGAAATGTTTTTTTTTTTTTAAAGTATGAAAAACCTTTCTTTTCCTGCAATTGCCGGCATATACATGTAGATAAGTCGCTGAAAGTATGTTAGTACACGTTCCATGTGGAAAGCATTTCAGCGCGTTCTACCTGGAGAAATGTTTTTTTCTTACCACAGAGCTGTAGAAATAACAGCTACCAGGCCCCTAGGCTAAGCTTACCTGGGGATTGATCTACTATCAGTATTGTACATGGGAATGCATCTATCGAGGGATATTAGGTTTCCCATGACGTAATAAT
This sequence comes from Chiridota heheva, assembly GCA_020152595.1. NCBI lineage: Eukaryota > Metazoa > Echinodermata > Holothuroidea > Apodida > Chiridotidae > Chiridota > Chiridota heheva. The sequence continues at coordinate 1,216,201 of JAIGNY010002006.1, forward strand.
TATGGCATTATACACTTGTCGTCCGCCAATTGGAGAATCTATTTACAAGTTTCGTACACACACTTAAGAGTGTTTGAATCAAGGCCAGGATGGAGGTACCATACTTCCTTGCATGAATTGTGTTATTTCATAAAAAGATGCTTGCTTGAAAAGTGCTCATAGAATAAATAACTAGAAACAATGATATGCATGCGTGATAATTCCAAGAAATTAATGTAATGGGATGAATGACCTCATTAAGATGAACTTTGTGTCTGAACCCCTTTTTTTTCCGTTGACAAAACATAATTTCCCACCACGTGGTGTGGTCAAATTGACAAATGTCACTCAAATAGCTTTGATAATTGGCCAGAAGAGGTTAGAATTACCCATTGACCCACAAATTATAATTTAAACAAAACAGCTCATAACTTTTGTTAGAAGCATATTTTTTTTGTTCAAACATCCCCATGAATTCATTTTTCTCCCTACTGCCTGTAAGCTTTTGTTTGTTGGAAAAATATATTTTACAGCATAATCCAGCTCCCACCATGGTTTACCTTGCTATGGGGTCTGAAGTTTTGTTCTTTATAAATTTTGCTTCCTGAGATCATCCAAATGACGAATCATAATGCTGACACTCTGTCAGCCTTGGGCATTTTGAGATATACCCCAAACCAAAATGGCCACCAATATTATAAACTTAGTTAATATTTTATGGATTTTTGTAAATATGGTCTGTCAGACGTGCAAATTTCTCCATGATTATAACCTAAAACAATTCTGTTTATGTTGCATGGACACCTATGGAAATTTTACATGTAAATTTGCATAATTCAAGATGGCAGCCATGGAATAACATGCTGAGTTTGCATGATTCCAATGATGGTGTATGTGACTGCAGTGCATTCTTCCAAATGCATGTTTGCAAATGGACACGTTTTACATTTTCTGAGAAAGCCTCTGTCGTAGGACGCAATCCGGCAACTTAGGTTTGAAGTGTTTGTTGCCTCTGGCCTCACGACCCTTGTTATCCACATGTTTATTCGTCCCTCTGATATTGAGGTGGCCCTTGGCTGTCCATAACATGCAGCTATAAATGATGTTGCCTGTCTCATCACATCTGACCAATCAGCTTCAACGTTGCCAATCAAGTAAAAAAAAGTCTCAGTTTTTCCTATAGCATTGTTCCCTTTCCTGTGCCAAAGAATACCCCAACAGTGTCACGACCTATCGACACATGGCCTGCTAGCATGGGATAATATCTCTTTCCTTGTCTACTGTGGTAGGTATATCAATACCAGCTTGCTCTTTAATGGGTGACTCTATTATCATTGGTGTTGTAAGAGCCTGCTGCTGATAGTAATGGAGCAATAGAACGTACACATCTGTGTCATCTGCGAGAACCCTTACATATCTTCCGTTCATCTGACGCAAGTTGAATTGCTCGTTGTACAATTATGATGTCGGCTTCCTCGTGCATTGTTGACAAATCTTGTCTTTGTATGACAACACCACATGGATTTACTTCAACTGGTGTTTCATCTTGGCTGGTAATAACAAGCTTGTGTTTGTGCTTCTCATCTGTATTATTTTGCAAGTCTTTGCATATGATAATTATCAATTGTTTCTTCAAGTTGTTCCAAGTGACAAGTCAAAGTTAGTTTATGAGATGGCAGTGGTGATGTAAGACAAAGTTGGAAAACTCTGCTGCCATCAGTGCTTCTAGATTTCCTGGTTGCACACTTAGTGCTATGGTCTTTACACCTGTCAAAGACCAAGTATATATCACTGGACTTCAGACGTTCCTCTTCATGATATTTGAATTGCTTACAAATTCCATCACTGTGGGCTGTTCAGTTGGCGTAGATGACGGCTAGTTAGGAATCCACAGAAGAGCACAACCATTAATAATTGTGCATGGTTGTTCTTGTGTGACATGTCTGGCTGACACTTAGTATGATTCTTCACGTCCGCTTTTTGACTTAGGAGTGCGCATATCTCCTGAATCATCCAAAAGTGCTGTGGGGACTGGTGAGAGCTCACAAGACAAACCTTCATTAATGTTGATGTCTCTTGAACTTGCCAGCAGTCTTATTACTCCAGAGTATATCAACTTGGTATCATAGACCTTGACATCACCTACATCATATGACCTCTTCATGACTGACATGGTTTCAACTTGCAAGGAAATTGTGTCATAAAATCAATCCCATTACGATCAAGAAGGCGCATTGAAATTTGTGTCCTAAACACCCAATCATTAATATAAATGAAACTGGTCCGGTGATCAAATTACGTAACCCCCTTCCGATTTGCATTGCTTTCTTACTCGCCCATTAAATCATAGGATACAGTAACTAGTAAAGGCACTGCTTATTTTTGTTTGTTTGTTTGATGAGAGTTAAACGGCACCACAACAGCAAGGGTCAAATTGTGCCTGAGAGGTTAGATCATTTCAGAGGTAGAAAGGAGAGTAAACAGGGGGAGATTGAGAGAAACATGAAAACTAAAAGGTAGAAAGCTGGGATCGAGAGAGGAGGTGTATGGGTGGAAAAATAATGTAGAGAGAGAGAGGGGGTGGGGAAGGAGGACTAAATATGGTTGTAGAGGGAAGCATGATGAGGGAAGGAGATAAATTCATCCGGAGGTTTTTTTTGGAAGAGCTCGGCTGCTGAGATGGGCAGCGAGGGAAGCTCTGGGAAGGTTGTACAGGAGGCATGCAAGGAGAATGTGATGGACTGTGAGGGTGCAATGGCAATTGTTGCAGAGGGGTGGGGGAGAGCCAGTAAGGAGGTGGGAGTGAGTGAGGCGGGTAAGACCTATTCTAAGGCGAGTAATGTGGATGTTGTCGACATGGGATAAGTTGAGAGTAGTGGGTTTGATCGGATTGGTGGGCTGGATGACATAGAGTTTGTTATCGGGAGTCTCATGGGGTTTACCAGCGGCCACGAATAAGAGAAGTGATAAGTGGTTTGATGTCAGAAAGGATTTTGGGAAAAGGGGTAGGGGGACGGGTTAGGGCAAGTTTAGCAGCTGCATCAGCCCTGTCATTGCCAGGGATGCCAACATGGCTGGGTATCCAGAAGAAAAGAATATGTTTTCTACGGAGGAGGGGGGGAACGGAAGGAGTTTACGGAGGATGAGGTGAGATGTGGGGTTATCCCATTTAACATTGAGTAATGAAGTAAGGACAGCCTTGGAGTCAGAGAAGAAAACTTTGTCCTGTAACAAATTAACCACATTGCACCACAAGATTAACTTTGCATCATACCATTGAGGTATAAATAGTTCTATGCTCATATTTCATTTCACCTTTCCCCAAAGCAAAGACAAACGATGCCAGCATTGATTACAGTTACTATTTAAATTACAAGGAATGCCATTATAATCTGATGTGTTCGACTAAAAATACCAGTAACACCAGTGGGGAGTAGTTGTTATCTTGAAGGAGCCTTTGAGAGGTGGAACTGTATACAGTTTTGTGGTTTGGGAAACAAAGAAATATATAACTTTTACTTCATCCGGCCTGCTTCATTTGAGGGCAGGTTGAGATGTTCCTGGTTTTAAGCAAAGCCATTTCTAATGGCTTCATATGCTCTGCGACATAATTCACGCATAAGTGATTCAACTCAATTCGAGTAGTTTTTATGCATGCAATGATCATGTCTAGAATAATCCGGCTATGCTTGGAAGGCGATACTACTTTGTGGGTTATTCCAATTAGTGAAGGTGGGATGCTGCATGCATCATTAGACAGGTATACCCCTAGTTTGGACAACTTTTCAATGTGGCAGATAGATCACCATGCCTTTAGGTAATTTCCTTTCAAACTCAGCCATTGGTCTTGTATTAATACCAACTGCTTTATCCACATTCACAAATGCAGGAGCACTATGTCCACCACTGGCAATGTTCTGTGGGTGTTTATCTGGATCCATTGGATTAATGATCACTTCCAGTTTCCTTCACACCTTTCTCTGTCTACTTTATCCGCAGCATTTCTTGCTTTTGACACTTCCTTGTGGGTTGTTCTGGTGCTAGATGACTTGTTATTTTCTCTCAGGGTGGATATATCTTCAAGTAGTGGCCACATAAGTGTAAACTGAGCGCCCATGTATGTCTTCAGAGTTTCAGGCTTGGGTGTGATTCCTATAATGCCTGCTTTTCCATGCCTGTACTGCATAAAGGTTGTCTCTATACGCACATCACTCCACAGTCCATTCCATAATCCCTGTGAGTGTCTCATCACATAAGAACCTTTCATGCAATTTTTAAAGGAATTTTTGAGTAAGGCCTTTAAGATAATACAATCCATACCTTGCATAATCGACATGTCCGGATGCAAAGAAATAGGGCAACATAAGGTTTACTGAGAAGAGGAGAAGAGGCCAATCACCTTCTTGTTCTGCTCGCACATACAGCATCATTACCATTTTGATCAAGATGTCAACTCACATCTTTGTAGTGCTACTTCTTTTTGCAGGTCCTCTAGCACAGTCGTAAGATCATCGAGAGAGTTCAGCGGACCTCTACCACAACATCTCTGCATAGCTCTTCAACCACCAAGCACATAGCTCTCACATTCATGGGAAATTTCTTTCCTGATAAAATTTTCCCTACACCTCCAAAGGTAGATGCCAAAATCTCCACCAGACCAGATTCTGCCATCAATTTTCCAACAGCAAAATTATTTCAGTACATATTTGTGACAAAATATATAATTTTGATGGCCATTGTAACATTTAGTGGCCATTTTGTAGGCCATTTTGTTTTTTCTGAATATCTTAATATGTCAGCCTTGTGATTGTTCAAGCTGATAGTTAAAGAATCAAAATACATTAAAATGAAAAATTCTGACCTCAGAGCAAGGTATGGCCAAAAATCTTGATTTAGCAACCGGACTAGCATGTGGTATGGTAATATTAACTCCGCCCCATGCCGTTTGCCAAAGACAATTTATGCTAATAATTTGTGCTACATATTAATAATCTTAAAAAGTATTTTCCATTTTATCCCTGATACTGTATTTGCATGTATTAACTAACGTAACTATCATGGATTCCGTTATGTATTAACCCCGTACATAAGATACCATAAGTTACAGCCTCACTTGGTTTATAATTTCGACATGTGCGCAGCAGCCTTATGACTATTATTCATTTATTGTTTCTCTTACAAGTATACTGTAGGTCTATTATGACAAAAAAAGTGTATAATAAATCCAATTTAAAGCAAGGAATTTGTCTTTTTATTGAGGAAAATGTTGGAACAGTGAAATTTGATCTGGAACAGATGTTTAAAAAAGCATTGTTCCGTGAAGCAGTGGTGAAAAATTCAAAATTTGACCCCTGCTAATCTACTCACCTACCAAATGGATATTAGTCAAAAATCTCAAAAATATATTACTTAAATACAAATATATAAAGAGGAATACTGTTTTGGAGGGACATGAGGCTATAGTCCGTTTCACCAAGTCTGAATTCAGTTGCTGCTAAGTAAATCTAATCAAATGTTAAATTCTCCACAACAGAATAACTTTTTTGGAAAATATAATCTTTATTTTGTTCATTTAAAATAAATATGAAAACTATTGTATCAAATAGAATTAAGTTCAAACCACACTTAATTCAAATTGATTTTTTCTTAAAATATATTAGTGCAGCTAATAACAAGAAATTTAAAGCTATAATAGTAATTCATAAATACTTTTGGAAAATCCTTGCTTCTGATTGGTTGATTAGCATTATTTGCCCATGTTGGAATAAAGTATCATAAATACTTTTGGAAAATCCTTGCTTCTGATTGGTTGATTAGCATTATTTGCCCATGTTGGAATAAAGTATCGAGACATAGCTCTCGTCCTTAAAAACAAAATTTTATACTAAATGGCACAAACCATTTTTTACTAACGCCTCTGGCCTCTCAGCCCATCTGTGACATCATGTGACATCATACCTGGTTTTGAATGAGCAGTAGAGACCTCGGCACCATCAACTTGATTCCTAAGTCTCGCCTTGCATATGTTTTTAATTTTTTCCATTTTACGATTAGTTACAATGTATGTTTTTACAAGTAACCTAGATTAGAAAAAAAAGTGTTTTGACTTTTATGGCCATGGTTGGCAATTGTAAGTATCAACCCAGGCAATTAATCAAAAATGCAAACACAACCCCCATGCATATATATCTGACCTGTTCGACCTGTTGCAGAAAACTCTATTGTTATGCAAATAACCAAATTAATATGAACACAACACTTTATTTAATTTTCCTTAGTATAATCTGACCACATCCCCACTACTTTAAGAGATATATATTTAAACAACTATTTAAATTGTTATGCAAATATGATAATTTAAATGAACACAGAATTCCCAAATGCTTTCCATACCTGCAGCAGTAAGATTTGGGAATATACATGTAGAGCATTCCTAACTTAGTAATGGGAAGAGGTCTAACATTTTGCATAGAAATCTATTATGCAAATTATGCTTAATACGCACACATCACCTTACCATTCAGCGTAAACAATTGTCTTCACATGTATTTGTAGCATCCAAGCATAACTCATGATTCATGCATGATATTACGCTTTGTATATATGATGTCAGAAGAACAGTACAGATTCCTTAGCAACATGGCAGCTGTAAGCCAAAACCAGTCAATCTAGTCATGTCATTCGTTATCCAAATAAACAATGTTAAACTGGTGACGAGAACAAAAAAATTGTTTTTTTGCTTTGTATATATGATGTCAGAAGAACAGTACAGATTCCTTAGCAACATGGCAGCTGTAAGCCAAAACCAGTCAATCTAGTCATGTCATTCGTTATCCAAATAAACAATGTTAAACTGGTGACGAGAACAAAAAAATAGCAGCGTGTGAAGCAAAAACACTTTAACATCTCGCCAAAAGCAGAAACATCCTGAGGGTGAGTTCGTAAGCCAAGATATAAGCAAAATGGAAGACCGTGAACAAGCAAGCTCAGTACTAACAGTAATCACTGAAGCGAAGAACTTAAAAAGTGGGCCGTGCATACACACAGATGACAAGATAAATATCGGTGCGGAATGGATTGACTGGCTAGAGGAACTTGAAAGGGAATTCAGATATATCTTGAAATATATCTGAATTCCCTTTTAAGATCCTCTAGCCAGTCTCTTCAAGATTGTTGACCCTGTAGACAAAACAGATATGCTCTTATTAATTATGGGGGTAAGGATAATCACCCGATTATCCAAGTCTCCTGACTTTGATGATCTTTATGCTTTTGCTCGTATGTTATTACAGATTCTCTGTCAAATAGAGATAGATAAACTACTCGGAAGACATTCTTTAAAACTTTAACTAACTCATGTTGTGTTTGAAGCAGGCCCCTTGACGAATGGAGGTGCACTTCCACATTAAGTAACAATTTACATACTTAACAATGAGGGGGATGCATATGAGAAACTGAAAACAAAACTAAATGAGTATTTCATTCCCCCAAAAAATAAGCATCATGCCAGATAAATTTTCCTCAAGCTTAGACCAAACCCTTGTGACACAACAAGTACATATGCAGCAAGATTAAGAGAGAAAGCAATGGAATGCAAATTTGGTGATAATTTTGAGGAGAAAATATTGGAACACTTGATTCAAACTGTTGAAATAAATTTTTGATACAAAAAGCAATCAGTAAGGAATGGACTTTGAGCCAATTTTTAACAGAAGAGAGTCAAACAGAGGACACCCAATTGCAGTTAAAAGAAATGGGACCGTCAGCATTAGGTAAGTCCAAAGATGTACACAGAATTTTATATTCAAAGTATCAACAAAAGCAAGCAAATGACCGTAAAAAACTCACAGACAAAGCATGCAGATTTTGTGGGGAAAATGGCATTCACCCACCACGCAAGGATTGCCCAACGTTAAAAAAAAGCAGACCAGATAGGTCTCTGATGCTGATAGCATCGGAACCAAAAACACCAGAATGCACACCTTTGTGGTAGGACATTATGTGCTGCTGAAACAAACCAAGAAACAGCCTATGAACCAGCATTCTACGTCATTTACAGAATAGATGCATCTTCTATTGCCTTACGACAAGTCACAGATGGAAGAAAATTTATCGGGATGCAAGTCATTTTAAGTCAGCAAATGTAGTAGTGCAAAATGTTGAGGACTTTCAAATTGCAAGACGCATCTAATGATGATGGAGAAAAAGCATCTTGGAAAACACTCCAGAAGAAAAAAATGAATCTGAGAAGCCAGATGAAGCAATGATCACACAACAAGAGTCCAGTCCAGACCTAAAACCTGGGGGTACAGCTTCAAACAAGATGCAGGGCCAAAAAGACTTGGCGAAGACCAGAGTACTTGGAAGGATTACATCACCTAAAAAGAAGTAGCAACCAGAAAAGACAACTTCAACAACAATGCTGAGAACAGTGATATACAGGCACATTTGCCTTTAATAGTTTTGCAAAATTTGTGTGAAAAATTACAAGAACAACTTATTTTTCACATTCAGCGAGAAGAAACTGGAAATACAGTGATTTTAGTTTTCACTAGGTTCAATTTGAAAAAAAAAAATGTTTTCACGGAAAGAAAATAGAGGAAACAGTTCAAGTAGAAAACAAAATTCTTTTACAACATGAAAAAAAGAAAGGAAAATGCATTTCAGTTTAACTGAAATGAAACTTTGGTATGTTTTGAAAGTCATTACTAATTATGATTACCATAAGTACATGCCGAAAAGTTTCTCTTGCACCTGGCACCCGAGTTAATCCTGAAAACTCAGGTTTGGCAATTACCGACCCGACTTCCTGTTCAGTGTATTGTGTTTCCATTCCAAACAATGATTGTTTATCTGCAAACCACAGTCAAGTAACCCATGGCTATTTGTGTGTATAAGATTACAGAAGCCAGTGAAGAGTAATCAGGGCACTTTTGTGATTGAAATGACTCATCCGTGTTAAGTGTCTTAATGGGAGAAATTTGTCTGCAAACTGGTGATAAAAATAGTTGTGTCTGAAGTGATGTGTGCAATAAGTGTGAATGATTGACGGAACATTTCTCCTAAGGAAAGATATTGCTTCATGTATGGACACTAGAAACCATGGAAGTAACCTTTGAGAACATTGAATTGAACTATACCAGAACTTTTGATTTAGTAGCTAGTCTGAAACTTGTTGAAAAAAGAAAAAGATTTAGAGCCAAAATCTCGTGAAAAAAGGAGAAATGTAGTATTTAGGTATAATGCATGATTCATGCATGATATTATGCTTTGTATATTATGTTGTCAGAAGGACACAGATTGTTTAGCAACATGGCGGCTGTAAGCTAAAACCGATCAATCTAGTCATGTCATTTTATATCCAAATAAGTGATGTTAGAATATTATTTGTGTAAATAACAATACCACACCCACCCTAATTTAGGAAATATCAGAGAAACATTTATTTCCATTGTTATGCAAATAGGCTAAACAGTATGTACACACAACCCTCCCCAAAAAAATCATGCCCATTTATTCCTCTGCCCCTGTGCCATTTACATCATTCATAATTTAACTTGATCGCAGGAAAGTCTATTGTTATGCAAACAATCAAATTAATATGCACTACACCTCACCATTAAGTGTGAACAATGCTTTTCACATAAATGATCATTTGTGTAAGCAAAATCACCACACCCACCTTTTTTTTTAAGACATATCATAGATAAAAATGCTCAATGTGATGTTAATAAGCTAGTTAGTATGCATTCACAACCCCCAATCATACTCATTTGAATAGTACCAGTGTCATCTACCTCTATGCCAAGTTCTTAAGTTATGAGCTCATGTTAAACATCGGTGGACAGCGACGCTGCCGCCGACAGGGTGATCCCTATGTCTCTTCATCCCACTTCGCAGGTGAGACAAAAAGGACATATTATTAACCAGGAAGGACTCATGGATATCAAAGAGGTTTCAGAGCTATGTTTGACATTTTCACTAACTGGGGTGACTTGGTTGAAGAGCCGCCACCATTCAGCTGGGAGGGGGGTGAAGCCTGATTTTGTTCCTGTGTTATGTCATACATAAGACGTTCAAAACCTGACCTTCTTCTTTATATAGTATTCAATGCTGGTGATAGGTGACACATTGCAAAACTAGCTGGACCTGGGTATATCCTCTTCAGAACAAAGGACCCATGGACCCATGTAACCCCACTGGTGCCACCCTTGAAATATTACCAATAAGGACACAATGTGGTTTTGTCTTCTTATTTGCTTTTAGAATAATTTGTCCCAGAAATCTAGGTCAAACACTCTTGAAAAAAATAAAGATCTACTCTTAAACCTGCTTTTTGTTCTCTGATCCCTCCCCTTATATGCATGTATCATGGTTGCTTCCACCCTGTCACTGAACTCTTGAGCCTGCTTTGGTTGTTCTCTGATCCCTCCCCTTATATACATGTATCATGGTTGCTTCCACTCTGCCACTGACCTCTTGAGCCTGCTTTGATTGTTCTCTGATCCCTCCCCTTATATACATGTAACATGGTTGCTTCCACCCTGCCACTGAACTCTTGAGCCTGCTTTGGTTGTTCTCTGATCCCTGCCCTTATATACATGTAGCATGGTTGCATCCACCCTGCCACTGAACTCTTGAACCTGCTTTGGTTGTTCTCTGATCCCTCCCCTTATATACATGTAACATGGTTGCTTCCACCTTGTCACTGAACTCTTGAGCCTGCTTTGGTTGTTCTCTGATCCCTCCCCATATATACATGTAACATGGTTGCTTCCACCCTGCCACTATAGACTCTTGAGCCTGCTTTGGTTGTTCTCTAATCCCTCCCCATATATACATGTAACATGGTTGCATCCACCCTGCCACTAGACTCTTGAGCCTGCTTTGGTTGTTCTCTGATCCCTCCCCTTATATACATGTAACATGGTTGCATCCACCCTGCCACTGAACTCTTGAGCCTGCTTTGGTTGTTCTCTGATCCCTCCCCATATATACATGTAACATGGTTGCATCCACCCTGCCACTGAACTCTTGAACCTGCTTTGGTTGTTCTCTGATCCCTCCCCTTGTATACATGTACCATGGTTGCTTCCACCCTGTCACTGAACTCTTGAGCCTGCTTTGGTTGTTCTCTGATCCCTCCCCTTATATACATGTACCATGGTTGCTTCCACCCTGTCACTGAACTCTTGAGCCTGCTTTGGTTGTTCTCTGATCCCTCCCCTTATATACATGTACCATGGTTGCATCTACCCTGCCACTGAACTCTTGGGCCTGCTTTGGTTGTTCTCTGATCCCTCCCCTTATATACATGTACCATGGTTGCTTCCACCCTGCCACTGAACTCTTGAGCCTGCTTTGGTTGTTCTCTGATCCCTCCCCTTATATACATGTAACATGGTTGCATCCACCCTGCCACTGAACTCTTGAACCTGCTTTGGTTGTTCTCTGATCCCCCCTTATATACATGTTATATACATGTACCATGGTTGCTATCCACCCTGTCACTGAACTCTTGAGCCTGCTTTGGTTGTTCTCTGATCCCTCCCCTTATATACATGTACCATGGTTGCTTCCACCCTGTCACTGAACTCTTGAGCCTGCTTTGGTTGTTCTCTGATCCCTCCCCTTATATACATGTACCATGGTTGCTTCCACCCTGTCACTGAACTCTTGAGCCTGCTTTGGTTGTTCTCTGATCCCTCCCCTTGTATACATGTAACATGGTTGCATCCACCCTGCCACTGAACTCTTGAACCTGCTTTGGTTGTTCTCTGATCCCTCCCCTTATATACATGTAACATGGTTGCTTCCACCCTGTCACTGAACTCTTGAGCCTGCTTTGGTTGTTCTCTGATCCCTCCCCTTATATACATGTAACATGGTTGCATCCACCCTGCCACTGAACTCTTGAACCTGCTTTGGTTGTTCTCTGATCCCTCCCCTTATATACATGTAACATGGTTGCTTCCACCCTGTCACTGAACTCTTGAGCCTGCTTTGGTTGTTCTCTGATCCCTCCCCTTATATACATGTACCATGGTTGCTTCCACCCTGTCACTGAACTCTTGAGCCTGCTTTGGTTGTTCCCTGATCCCTCCCCTTATATACATGTAACATGGTTGCTTCCACCCTGCCACTATAGACTCTTGAGCCTGCTTTGGTTGCTCTCTGATCCCTCCCCTTATATACATGTAACATGGTTGCTTCCACCCTGCCACTGAACTCTTGAACCTGCTTTGGTTGTTCTCTGATCCCTCCCCTTATATACATGTACCATGGTTGCTTCCACCCTGTCACTGAACTCTTGAGCCTGCTTTGGTTGTTCCCTGATCCCTCCCCTTATATACATGTAACATGGTTGCATCCACCCTGCCACTGAACTCTTGAACCTGCTTTGGTTGTTCTCTGATCCCTCCCCTTATATACATGTGACATGGTTGCTTCCACCCTGTCACTGAACTCTTGGGCCTGCTTTGGTTGTTCTCTGATCCCTCCCCATATATACATGTAACATGGTTGCTTCCACCCTGCCACTATAGACTCTTGAGCCTGCTTTGGTTGTTCTCTAATCCCTCCCCATATATGCATGTAACATGGTTGCTTCCACCCTGTCACTGAACTCTTGAGCCTGCTTTGATTGTTCTCTGATCCCTCCCCATATATACATGTACCATGGTTGCTTCCACCCTGTCACTGAACTCTTGGGCCTGCTTTGGTTGTTCTCTGGTCCCTCCCCTTATATACATGTACCAGGGTTGCTTCCACCCTGTCACTGAACTCTTGAGCCTGCTTTGGTTGTTCTCTGATCCCTCCCCTTATATACATGTAACATGGTTGCTTTCACCCTGCCACTAAACTCTTGAGCCTGCTTTGATTGTTCTCTGATCCCTCCCCTTGTATACATGTAACATGGTTGCTTCCACCCTGTCACTAAACGCTTGAACCTGCTTTGGTTGTTCTCTGATCCCTCCCCATATATACATGTAACATGGTTGCATCCACCCTGCCACTAGACTCTTAAACCTGCTTTGGTTGTTCTCTGATCCCTCCCCTTATATACATGTACCAGGGTTGCTTCCACCCTGCCACTGAACTCTTGAGCCTGCTTTGGTTCTCTGATCCCTCCCCTTATATACATGTAACATGGTTGTTTCCACCCTGTCACTGAACTCTTGAGCCTGCTTTGGTTCTCTGATCCCTCCCTTTATATACATGTAACATGGTTGCATCCACCCTGCCACTGAACTCTTGAGCCTGCTTTGGTTGTTCTCTGATCCCTCCCCTTATATACATGTAACATGGTTGCTTCCACCCTGTCACTGAACTCTTGAGCCTGCTTTGGTTGTTCTCTGATCCCTCCCCTTATATACATGTACCATGGTTGCTTCCACCCTGCCACTGAACTCTTGAACCTGCTTTGGTTGTTCTCTGATCCCTCCCCTTATATACATGTACCATGGTTGCTTCCACCCTGTCACTGAACTCTTGAGCCTGCTTTGGTTGTTCTCTGATCCCTCCCCTTATATACATGTACCATGGTTGCTTCCACCCTGTCACTGAACTCTTGAGCCTGCTTTGGTTGTTCCCTGATCCCTCCCCTTATATACATGTAACATGGTTGCTTCCACCCTGCCACTATAGACTCTTGAGCCTGCTTTGGTTGTTCTCTGATCCCTCCTTATATACATGTAACATGGTTGCATCCACCCTGCCACTGAACTCTTGACCTGCTTTGGTTGTTCTCTGATCCCTCCCCTTATATACATGTAACATGGTTGCTTCCACCCTGTCACTGAACTCTTGAGCCTGCTTTGGTTGCCTGCTTTGGTTGTCCACCTTGCCACTGATCCCTCCTTATATACATGTAACATGGTTGCATCCACCCTGCCACTGAACTCTTGACCCTGCTTTGGTTGTTCTCCGATCCCTCCCCTTATATACATGTAACATGGTTGCATCCACCCTGCCACTGAACTCTTTAGCCTGCTTTGGTTGTTCTCTGATCCCTCCCCTTATATACATGTAACATGGTTGCATCCACCCTGCCACTAAACTCTTGAGCCTGCTTTGGTTGTTCTCTGATCCCTCCCCTTATATACATGTAACATGGTTGCATCCACCCTGCCACTGAACTCTTGAGCCTGCTTTGGTTGTTCTCTGATCCCCTCCCCATGGTTTATATACATGTGACATACATGGTTGCTTCCACCCTGTCACTGAACTCTTGGCCTGCTTTGGTTGTTCTCTGATCCCTCCCCATATATACATGTAACATGGTTGCTTCCACCCTGCCACTATAGACTCTTGAGCCTGCTTTGGTTGTTCTCTAATCCCTCCCCATATATGCATGTAACATGGTTGCTTTCACCCTGCCACTAAACTCTTGAGCCTGCTTTGATTGTTCTCTGATCCCTCCCCTTATATACATGTAACATGGTTGCTTGCCACCACCCTGTCACTAACTTGCCACTAAACTCTTGAACCTGCTTTGTTTGTTCTCCAATCCCTCCCATATATACATGTAACATGGTTGCATCCACCTGCCACTAAACCTGCTTTGGTTGTTCTCTGATCCCTCCCCTTATATACATGTACCATGGTTGCTTCCACCCTGTCACTAAACTCTTGAGCCTGCTTTGATTGTTCTCTGATCCCTCCCCTTGTATACATGTAACATGGTTGCATCCACCCTGCCACTAGACTCTTAAACCTGCTTTGGTTGTTCTCTGATCCCTCCCCTTATATACATGTAACATGGTTGCTTCCACCCTGCCACTGAACTCTTGAGCCTGCTTTGGTTCTCTGATCCCTCCCCTTATATACATGTAACATGGTTGTTTCCACCCTGCCACTGAACTCTTGAGCCTGCTTTGGTTCTCTGATCCCTCCCTTTATATACATGTAACATGGTTGCTTCCACCTTGCCACTGAACTCTTGAGCCTGCTTTGGTTGTTCTCTGATCCCTCCCCTTATATACATGTAACATGGTTGCATCCACCCTGTCACTAAACTCTTGAGCCTGCTTTGGTTGTTCTCTGATCCCTCCCCTTATATACATGTAACATGGTTGCTTCCACCCTGCCACTGAACTCTTGAGCCTGCTTTGGTTGTTCTCTGATCCCTCCCCATATATATGCATGTAACATGGTTGCATCCACCCTGCCACTAAGACTCTTGAGCCTGCTTTGGTTGTTCTCTGATCCCTCCCCTTATATACATGTAACATGGTTGCATCCACCCTGCCACTGAACTCTTGAGCCTGCTTTGGTTGTTCTCTGATCCCTCCCCTTATATACATGTACCATGGTTGCTTCCACCCTGTCACTGAACTCTTGAGCCTGCTTTGGTTGTTCTCTGATCCCTCCCCATATATGCATGTAACATGGTTGCATCCACCCTGCCACTAGACTCTTGAGCCTGCTTTGGTTGTTCTCTGATCCCTCCCCTTATATACATGTAACATGGTTGCATCCACCCTGCCACTAGACTCTTGAGCCTGCTTTGGTTGTTCTCTGATCCCTCCCCTTATATACATGTAACATGGTTGCTTCCACCCTGCCACTGAACTCTTGAACCTGCTTTGGTTGTTCTCTGATCCCTCCCCTTATATACATGTACCATGGTTGCTTCCACCCTGCCACTGAACTCTTGAGCCTGCTTTGGTTGTTCTTTGATCCCTCCCCTTATATACATGTAACATGGTTGCATCCACCTTGCCACTGAACTCTTGAGCCTGCTTTGGTTCTTTGATCCCTCCCCATATATACATGTAACATGGTTGCATCCACCCTGTCACTGGACTCTTGAACCTGCTTTGGTTCTTTGATCCCTCCCCATATATACATGTAACATGGTTGCTTCCACCCTGTCACTGAACTCTTGAGCCTGCTTTGGTTGTTCTAACTGACCTGCCACTGAACTCTTCTTTGTTGTTCTTTGATCCCTCCCCTTATATACATGTAACATGGTTGCATCCACCCTGCCACTGAACTCTTGAACCTGCTTTGGTTGTTCTTTGATCCCTCCCCTTATATACATGTAACATGGTTGCTTCCACCCTGCCACTGAACTCTTGAACCTGCTTTGGTTGTTCTTTGATCCCTCCCCTTATATACATGTAACATGGTTGCATCCACCCTGCCACTAAACTCATGGTTGATCCACCTTGCCACCTCTTGAACCTGTTGTTGTTCTTTGTTCTCCAATACATGTAACATGGTTGCATCCCTTGCCACTGAACTCCCCTTGGTTGTATGTACATGTAACATGGTTGCATCCACCCTGCCACTGAACTCTTGAACCTGCTTTGGTTGTTCTCTGATCCCTCCCCTTATATACATGTAACATGGTTGCATCCACCCTGCCACTAAACTCTTGAACCTGCTTTGGTTGTTCTCTGATCCCTCCCCATATATACATGTAACATGGTTGCATCCACCCTGCCACTAAACTCTTGAGCCTGCTTTGGTTGTTCTCTGATCCCTCCCCATATATACATGTAACATGGTTGTTCCCTGATCCTCCCCCACCCTGCCACTGCCACTGGACTCTTGAGCCTGCTTTGGTTGTTCCCTGATCCCTCCCCATGTAAACATGTAACATGGTTGCTTCCACCCTGCCACTGGACTCTTGAGCCTGCTTTGGTTGTTCTCTGATCCCTCCCCTTATATACATGTAACATGGTTGCTTCCACCCTGCCACTAAACTCTTGAACCTGCTTTAGTTGACCTCTGATCCCTCCCTTCATGTTTTTTCATCCTACCCCTAAAACCTGAGTTAAAAAAAATATATAGATCTACTTTTGAACCTACTTTGCTTGACATTTTACCCTTCCCTCTGTATAAATGGTTTTTCCACCTAAACCTGAGATCAAACAATCTTGAAAAATATATAGGTCTACTCTTGAACCTGTTCTGGTTGACCTCTTGACCCCTCCCATCTATAAAATGGTTGCTTCCACCCTGAAGATTCTCAGCTGGTATTGTAAACCTGATCAAGTGCACTTTGTGTGATTTTTTGATGTTTGATTTACAGATATGTTATCTGCTATGACAAACAGTGTTATTTGTGGCAACTTATATTACCAAGAAATTATTATCAATGACAAATTACAGTATCAATGACAAATTACAGTACAACACACAAAAAGTACAACATCTCACATTGAACTTTTACAGGTCTATGGACTTTTCTCAACTTTAACTAACCTGCTTTAAATGTATTACAATCCAGCTAGCAAAATATTTTGTCAAAAATTGCTAAAAAATTAGTTATTTCTCAATTTGTTTAAGCATTTATATGAAATTTTGTGTGCAAATTTTAATGTATGAGCAGGTATACATGTTGAACTTCCAAAGCTATTAAAAACTGGTCTACGACCCCACCGGAAAAACCTGGTGGATAGCTGCAAGGTACGCATGTGAACTATGACAAACCGTCCCTGGCTACTCGTGATACGAGGTCTGGCACAAACCGAAGGAGCGAGGGTCGAAGTACCCGTCCGCGTTTCCGACAGAAGGGGTCACAAGAAAAGTGCTGACCTTGATACGTCGGCCGAACCGCGTGGTTCCAGGACGCGCGTAGGAACCGCTAAGAAGTTGACGCGATACTCACGTATAAAACAACGACCGCGGAAGGCGCGGAAAAGCACGACCAGGCCTGTAAGGCCGCCAAAGCATGGGGCCGGAATCAAACGTAAGGTTGTCTACCAAAGGCCACCTATGGTGAAAATCTCCTTCGACAAGTAGGGGTAGCCGCGTATGAGTCATAAGCCCAGCACTGGGGGAAATCCGAAGGTGGCGTCCTGTGTATGCACGGACCCGTTAAACACCACCACACGGAGGCGGAAACGTGGCTGCACAGAGGACTTGTCTCAATAGATCCGTTATACTCCGATGAACCGCCACGATGTCGCTGTGCCACGAATAAAAGCTGCTTAGCTCAACAGGGGCGCCTTCCGAGCAGGTAACTATCGTGCAAAGGAGTCTGGTCCGCGGGCGGCCCCGCATTATCCCTCCACCCGCGGGCCACCCGGGTAAGTGGCGGGCGTGAGGAAAGAAGTACACGGTTGCGACCGTTGGGTGGCGGTACGGAGGACGCAAATAAGAGGGTTCCATCAGAGACGGTAGCTGCGTGGAAGGGCGACCGCTACTCCACGTGTCGGTCCGGAGCGCGGTAGTTTCATGGCTACTGGTCCTCTACCACACCCGTCGCGCGCTGGTATAGGCCGTTACTCCACGTTTACGGTCAGCTTGGCGTGGAGTGGGGACTGTGCGTCAGCCGACCGAACGCAGCGGCTAGATCCGAAGTTCGATACCGCTGCAAAGAGAATCACATTCAGGGTATGCCTCCGTAAGAAGAAATTGACCCGGCGCTGGGCCTCGAAACCCGAGCAAGCGCCCCAACGGCATACCACGACAAATCTGTCCACGTAACGGAACGTGGCGCGAAAATCTGGATGGGTCACCGAGCGTTTATCACACTTAACAGACCCCAAAGCGTCATCTTGCACGCCCGGACGTGCATCACGCGTATGGAACCGACATCCTGGGTGCTCTACAACTGAAAAACATCGAGTTGGCCGACGGTCCCAACGAACCGAGACCGGTGTCCTGATAACGCAAAGCGCCCAACCCAGGCGTTTACCTGCGGCGCACGCCCAGGCGTCCATGATACTGCGATATGCGGCCAACACGGAACTTGAAAATCCTAACGGCTCAACGACAAGCTTCTTCAGAACAACCGGGGTTCAACGCGCGTTCACTCCACGAGTACGGTCTAGAGGAAGCGGGAACTGGTCATGCGTGCCAGCACACGGCGATACTAGTGAAAGTAATTGCGGAAATGTAACCGCGGATAAGTATAAAAAATAACCGTGCAGCCACGCGGAACCATGAATAGAATAGCTCTCCGCGGCTATACTACTTGTCAAGAATGTCACCTAGACCACGATCGTGCGATTATGCTAGTGGGCGATAACCGATTAAACCTTGAAAAATACGCATTGCTCCGACCACGCGCTGGAACCCAATCGCTGGAACCCGAATGGACTGCGGCATAATCTGCGCGAAGCGCGTGAGATGGATGCGGGCCCGCGAAAGCGCGCTATGCCGGGTCATCAATGTCAGATCGGAAGCGTGTCCTCCATGTCCATGATACTGGTGAAAATAATTACGGGCCGCGACAATCTTAACGTTCCACGCAGTACGTGGAACTGGAACCGCTGTCCTGATGCCTGCTTGTAGAAAGTCATCTGTCACCTGACCGCCGCTGGAACCGCATTAACCCCGTTAGAATAGTTCAACTCACTGGAACCATCAATGAAAGCGAAAAGGACCAGCGGCCGTGGCGTATGGAACCGTCACGGACCCGTAATCTTCCAACCCCTTCTCATGACACCACAATTCAAAATGTACACCCTGAAAATAAATTTCTTAAATCCACTTAAGTTTTAGCTTCAGATCATTCAGCACAATCTCATGTGCACACAAAAGCTCCATGTATGCAGTAGGATAAGTTGATATGGCCTGTTGCTGGAGCAGTTGTGGTTTTGTGTTACTGATTGAAGAAAAAGGAGATCAAAATGTACAAAACAGTCGGGACTTGTGGGGTAAAATCACTATAGCTATCTCTGTATAATGTATATATGTATAATATATATATATATATATATATATATATATATATAATATATATATATATATATATATATATATATAGTATATATATATATGTATATATATAATATAGATATATATATATATATATATATATATATATATATATATATATATATATTGTATGTATTTTCAAATATAATTAATGATATAACATAACACTTCACAAGAACAAAATTGTCATCTGTTTAAGTATATACATAATATTTGTAAAATACATATAAAACAAATATATGTTTTCAAGAAAAAGCATAAAAATATCTTAAAAGTTGCTTTTCAACATAAGTTGATGAGTGTTCATATATACTTTATATACATAATGCATTGGAAGATAATCCTGTGCTGAATGCATGAGCGCATCAAACCATGCACGCACACTACATGTTTTGGCAGTGCGTCTAAATTTTCCATTGTTCTCGTGCCGGTGTTAAATATGTGTATTTCTACACGACGGATGATAATAGTATGCGTGTTCATATTGTCATGATCTTACACGAATTATTCCAACAGTGAAAGATTGTGCAGTTTTCAAATGTTTATCCCAATTTTTTGCAATTGTTGATAAGAAAAATAGTTAATATATATAAACAGGGTTAAATCATAGTGCATTATGTTTTTGGCTCATGATAATGCAAAGAAGCTGGGCAGAGATGACGTTGGATGCACGGGCTCTTGTGCATCTCTTAATTTCTGCCCAACTTCTTTATGCAACATCCTGTGCCGAAAACATAGCACACTATGAATCAACCCTTTATTTAGGTTGCAATCAATGGAAGAAAATATCAACACACTTTTTTGACCAATTTGTTTCTATAATTGTCCTCTATCGTGTTAATGCACATAAACATTCATGCACATATTCCGTTAAAGATTGTGAGCTATCTTCTCGTTCATAAATCGCAAATACAAACCAAACATTGAAACTATGAATGCATGAATAAATAGAATAATACGCTACTTTTATAATTACTTTGATATGCTCTTTTTAATATCGCAAACAAAGAGAAATTTTTTGTGGTGTGTCTATACACCTTCAAGATTTTTAAAGGCTACATGTTGAATTTATGATATTAACTGCAGCAAATACAACAATTAAATATAAATAGCTATCCTCAGTATAGTCATGCAGCTATTTTATTCATAGCTCCACAGTATGATCAATTAGAAAAGTAATTAGAAAAACCATTTATTTATATACAAAGAATTACAACAGATCACAAAATGTGAATGGTACTTTATGCATGGAATTATTAACCAAACCTCCATGCTCTTAGGTAACAGAAGGTTTGTTACTAGTAAACATCTGCACAATCACGGATTAATCTGCAGGTGAATTAGGGGTGAGTTGAATAATGTGATTACACAAGGATAACAGGAGTACACTCACACTGCAAACATGGTGAACCTCAATGAGGGCAGGTATCATGTATTTCAAACTTATGTATGCATTGCAAACAAGTGCAATATACTGGTGTATTAAAAGCAAGTAGGAATATAGAGAAATAGCTAGAAGGGATGTTGGAAACCAATTTCCAAGATCAGAAAGTTAAAGGATTAGTTCAGGTGTCAAACAAGTCCATCTTGTCTGAAAAGAGGACTTCAAAAGAAACAAAATGGTAAAGAAAGCATCCAAAAATCTTATTCCATTAAGGAGAGATAAAAAGTTTAAAGTTTTGTATCACTAGTGTAGAAATGACTAAAATCAGACTAATTGTGACATCACACCTTCAGATTCATCAAGATTTTAAAGTATCTTAACATATTTTGTGCGGCGATTTTGTGGCTTAACAGCCATTGGATATGTCAGGAAAGAAGTAAAACAGAATCTTGTAAGGGTAATTATTTTTTTTCACCAAAAGAAAATTCAAAGAAAAAAAATTCAAATGGTAAAAGAGTCAAAAAAATAATGCTTAAAATGCATTAACAATTGTTATGCATGTGAGCACTAAGCTACCATAGTAGACTTATTACACCAGTAATTTCTATACAGATAAGACAGCTTTCAACTTAAATATCTCCTCAATGGAATAAGATTTTAAAGTAGTTTTTTTTTTCCACCATTGTCTTACTATTAAATAAAGTCCCTCATTCACATCAGATAAACTTGCTGGACCACTGAACTAATCCTTTAGGTTTCATGATGTAGAAAAATCAGAAGTTGTTATATCCTGATTCTGAAAAATTAGGAAATTTTAGATCCTGGATAAATTATAAAAATTGATATATTACCCCCACTTCCCCCTCCCTCCCCCTTTGGAAAAGTCTTAACTGCACTATAGTGCCATCATGAAAGAGGGATGCAACCACATTTAATCATGCTCTCTCCCCACCAAAACCAAAGTTTTGTTTTCAAAAGCCATTTTTTCCTGTTTAAAGAAAATGGGAGGTTAAAATATAGATCCCATGCCCCAATCTTCAAAAATTAGTAGATTATCATTCTAAAATTGTCATGTCTTCCATCTCTACCTTTCCTGGATTATTTCTAGCTACGTCTGTTTCCCTTACAAAACCTTATCATCTTCCTGAAGAGGAAGTACTGTTAGTAAAAATATTCATTTGTTAAATAAAATTGTTTTATGACTAATTAAAGGAAGCACTGCAATCACACAAGAGATATACGTTTACTTACTGTACATATCTTCTTCAGATTCAGCTGTGTTGCAAATAAACAAAATTTACAAAAAGGAAAAAAAAAACATGCAGATATTATCTCCATCACCAAGAAATAAAAAGTGAAGGGACACTTTTAACAAAAAACACACTTTCTCAAAAAAAAGATCCGACACAAATGATGTATTTTGAAAGAGTGATAAACATCTACTGTATGAACGGGTGGCAACAACTTTAACTTAATTGGGAGAAAAGAAATTGCAAAAGAATCATCCAAATAGGTTCAAAATTGCAAAAGAATCATCCAAATCGGTTCAAAATTGCAAAAGAATCATTCAAATAACAAAAGAATAATCCAAATCGGTTCAAAATAACAAAAGAATCATCCAAATTGGTAAAAGAATCATCCAAATCGGTTCAAAATTGTAAAAGAATCATCCAAATCGGTTCAAAATTGCAAAATCATTCAAACAACAAAAGATTAATCCAAATCGGTAAAAGAATCATCCAAATCGGTTCAAAATTGCAAAAGAATCATCCAAAATAACAAAAGAATCATCCAAATCGGTAAAAAATCATCCAAATCGGTTCAAAATTGCAAAAAAATCATCCAAATCTGTTCCAAATTGCAAAAGAATTATCCAAATCGGTTAAAAATTGCAAAAGATTCATCCAAATCGGTTCAAAATTGCAAAAAAATCATCCAAATTGGTTCAAAATAACAAAAGAATTATCCAAATCGGTTCAAAATAACAAAAGAATCATCAAATTGGTTCAAAATTGCAAAAGAATCATCCAAATCAGTTCAAAGTTGCAAAAGAATCATCCAAATTGGTTCAAAATTGACCATTTTACAACATTTTAGAGCCTTAAAACAAATGATGCAATTTTGTTTGTATTTTTGTGACATCACAATACAGAATGAATTCCGTTTACTTATTTATCTTCAATTCTTTGCCACTGTTCTTTGAATGGGAGCAGTTGAATATGGTCAAGAGACTTGGTTGGATTTCCATCACATCCTTTATTCAAATTTAGCAGCAAAAAAAGTCTGATAATTTTAGGTGACTGAAATTTAGGGCAGAAATTTAAATAATTACATTTAAGATTTTGGAGCTGTCTTCTCTTCCATTCATCTCAACTTTTGCATTAAGAAATATTCTTCAAACTTCGATAAGACATAACTCGGAAACAGCTGGTGTCGGAAACTACCTGTCCATATAACTTGAAAGTTGTATCGATTCTAGAAATAAATAGCCTGTTCAAAAGAGTTTTAAATTTTGGGGAAAACACAGTCTCTGAATTAATCTTTCTGTTTGTTTGTTTGTTTGATGAGGTCTTAACGGCACCACGACAACGAAGGTCAAATTGTGCCTGAGAGGTCAGATCATTTTAGAGGTAGTAAGGAAAGAGACCAGGGGAAGAATGAGAGAAATTCAAGAACAAAAGCCAGAAAGCTGTGATCGAGAGAGGAGGTGCATGGGTAAAACTAAAAACAAAGTAGAGAGGGGGGTGGAAGAGGAGGATTAAATATGGTTGTAGAGGATGCATGCTGAAGGAAGGAGACTATTTTATCTGGAGGATTTTTTTGGAAGAACTCAGCAATTGAGTTGTGGGAGCGAGAGAAGCTCTGGGAAGGTTGTACAGGGGGCAAGCAAGGAGAACGTGTTGGATTGTAAGGATGCAGTGGCAATTGTTACAGAGGGGTTGGGGAACCAATAAGGAGGTGGGAGGAGTGAGGTGGGTGTGACCAATTCTAAGACGGGTAATATGAACGTTGTCGATACGAGAAAGGTTGTTGATGGTGGATTTGATCGGGATTGTGGGCTGGATAACATGGAGTTTGTTATCAATTTGGAAGTTCCATAAGGTTTGCCAGCGGTCACGAACAAGAGAAGCGATAAAGCAATTTGATGTCAGAGAGGGTTTTGGGAAAAGGGGAAGGGAGGAGGTTAAGGGCAAGCTTAGCGGCTGTATCAGCCCTGTCATTGCCAGGGATGCCAACATGGCTGGGTATCCAGAAGAAAAGAACACTTTTCCTGCAGAGGGTGGGAGAAAAGAGTTTCCGGAGGAGGAGGTGGCAGGTGAGGTTATCCCATTTAAGATTGAGTAATGAAGTAAGAACAGCCTTTGAGTCAGAGAAAATGGCAAAGTGACTAAGAGGAGAGTACTCAACAAAGTTGAGGGCGAGGAGAATGGCCTTAGCCTCGGCTGAAAAGATGGATGAGTGGTCAGGAAGTCTGCTACTGAGGGTGATGTCTTGGATGATGGCAGCAGCAGCTGTCTTGTTGCCTTCCTTGGAGCCATCAGTATAGATGGAGGTGTAATTTGAGAGTTGGTCTTTGATTTGGTTGTGAGATTGATGAAGAGATTAGGTGAGTTTGAGTTTTGTTATAAGTGGAGAGGTCTAGGTGAACAGAAGGAAGGGGGTGGCCCAAGGCGGAAAAGTGGGCCAGGAATAGGTGCCGAGAGTGGCGGGGTTGATGCCAAGTTGAAAGAGGTCTGATTTAATCGTAAGCTGAAGGGGGCGATAGGGTTTTAGTCCTATCAAAGAGGGAGGAGAAATTGGGGTACCTGATGAGGTTGTAAACAGGGTTCTGGGTGTTGGTGAGGACTCTAAAAGCATAGGAGGCTAAGCTTTTACATCTAAGTAGAAAGGGGGATTCGTTGGCTTCAACATGAAGGCTAGTGATTGGGGAGGTCCTGTAGGCTCCTAGACAAAGCCTGAGGGCTTCATTTTGGATGGTGTTAATGTGCTTGAGGTATGAGTTGTGAGCGACACAGTAAACAATATTGCCATAGTCAAGCTTGGCACGAATGGTGAGCCTGAAAATTTTGAGGAGAGCATAGCTGTTCGCTCCCCCAAGTAGTGTTGGAGAGCAGACGGAGGAGGTTGAGGGAGCTATTGCATTTAAGTTTCAGGTTGGTGATGTGTGGCTTGTAGGTGAGCTTGGGGTCTAGAGTTAGACCAAGGAACCTTGTGTTTTCAACTTTAGGGATGCGGTTCCCATTGAGCACAAAGTTGGGTTGGGGTGGAGGTTGTTGAAATGACAAAAGTGCATGCAGACTGTCTTGTCTTTGGAGAATCTAAACCGTTATTGTTGCTCCAGACTTGCAGCTGATTGAGGCTGGTTTGGAGCCTATTTTCAACAATAGGAAAGCTAGGGGAGGAGTAGAAGATGGTGAAGTCATCCACGTGAGGGTACATTTGATGCTGGGGCCAAGGTCATTCCCGATGTCATTAATGCTCAGGTTGAAGAGAGTGGGGAGAGGATGCTGCCTTGGGGACGCCCTCTTCTTGGGGGTACAGCTTGGAGAGGTGTGGTCTGAACTTGGAACTGCCTGGGTGAGAGGAAGTTTTGAATAAAGATGGGGAGGTGGCCTCTGAGGCCAATGGTGTGAAGTTTCCGGGTAATGCCGTATTTCAAGTAGTGTCGAAGCTTTCTCGAGGTCAAAAATATGGCAATGAGGTGTTCCTTTTTGCAAAGGATTCCCGGATAGCGGTGTCGAGCGTAATTAACTGGTCTAGGTATTGCGACGTTTTTGGAAGCCGCTTTGGTGAGGAGAGGATTCTGTTGGTCTCGAGGAACCAGTTTAGTCTCTGATTAATGATCTTTTCCATAATTTTACAGAGACAGCAAGTAAGAGGCGATGGGTCGGTAGCTGGTGGGGTCGGTGCTATCCTTCCCGGTTTAAGGACGGGATGACAATAGCTGTCCTCCAGATAGGGGAAAGGAGTGTGAGGACCAAATGTGGTTGAAGATGGTGAGTAGGGTAGTGGTGGCTTTGATGGGGAGGTGTTTCAGAAACTGATAGGGGATGTTATCTGGGCCCTTGGATCACCGCACGAATTTGCCTAGCAACAAAATCTGCATAACTAAGTGGGGCAAACATCCTACGCAGTACTGGTGCAGTACAGCAAGCTAATGGCAGGCACTCATGTAGTCAATGCAACTTACTGTACAAAACAAATTTCTGCACACACAGACCGAGTGATGGCAAATTGGTGAACAAAAATTGCGCTTACGGGCCTGCTGCAGGGTTTGTAAATCTGATTGCTGTAACCCAGAACAGATAGCAAACTGAATTTTGTTTATCCTATTTGCTAAAAGCTCTAAAAATCCAGAGATAGTGCCATAAATAAATCAAAGTTTGTGGCAGGCCTCACAGACATCTAAATGTCAATGCATTGGTAATGCATGATTGCGGATTTACCTAGAAAAGGTTTATTACAGACACAGCTTTAAGTTTTCAAGTTATGGATGATGGAAGTTTAAGGGGTTAATCATTATACTAAATTTGTGTTGTGTGACTGGGCAAACAGCTGCAGTTTCTTTTGTAAATTTCAGTCTTTGAAAATTATGAAAATAACTTTATCAGGTAGATAGGGGGGAGGGAGGTATGATTATGGTAAAGATACAAAAACTCTTCAGGTAGATGGAGGGGGGTAAGATAATGGTAAAGATGCAAAAACTCTTCAACACATCAACTGATCTCCTTCAGTGAAGTTTATGAGAAAAAATAGGTTTAAATAAGACAATGGAGCAATATGTCCATTGCTACATCATAATTTGCATATTACAAACTAAAAAATCTAAAATGGTAAACCCTGATTTGATATTGAGATGGTTTTTGCTAGTCTGATAGCTGCCCATATATTGAAGGAGAAATTACATTTTGCTTCACTGTTTGAGTGCTTTTTAGATCAAACATTGACTATTACTATCCACATATTCTGTAGACAATAATTTCAACAATTTTTTCTTATTTTTATAGATCTAAGGTTTAGGTTCACATTGCTAAATCATCCGAGCTATTAAGGCTCATAGAGCTGGTACGTATCCCCAGTTTCAATGGCGCAAGTGGATGAGACTGAGAGTACATGACTCCCCCTTTGGATGGGACACCAGTCCATCGCAGATTAACTCCCAGCATTGCTGGTACTCATTTTACAGCTGAGTGGACTGAAAGCAAGTAAAGTGTCTTATTCAGGACACAATGCAGCGCTCACGGCGGGAATCAACCCTGTACCTCTCGAATATGAGCATAACCCCTTAACCACTGAGCCACATAGGTTCGTGTTGCTTAGTGGCAATTAAAGGAATGTTCTCATGAATTTTCATATTAAAGAATCAAATTGACTATTAAACAAATTAATTGAAACCCCATGATCAAATGTTATTCACTTTAGGAATTATTGAGCATCACTAATGTTAAAGAGTGACTTTGCAGTGTAAAGTATGATGTCATAATTGTAGATCCAATATAATCTTTAAATTTTCAATAAAATCTAAAAAAACCTGTTTACAATAATTTAGAATCAATTAATTTTTATGCATGAACAAATAATTTAAAGTAGTTTCATTTCTGATTTTTCATCTTCATATATATCTAACAGTAATAATAATTTTTTTAACAATTGATTTTTGAGGACAATAATAATTAATGATAGTAATAATAATAACAATGATGATAATAATAATAATAATAATAATAATAACAATAATTTATATTTTAAACACAACAGGAATTATCTTCATGTATACCTAGTAATTTTTTTCAATTTTTTCTTCAATGATATTTCCTTAACGTTAAATGAATCTAATGTTTGTTTAATGTGTACACGGTGAAGAATGGCAATATCTGCTTCAGCTAATTTATTCTTGTGATGTAGTATGATGATGGCAGCCCAGCGATCATTATATAATTCAGTCTTTTTATAAGTTATTATTATCATTATACCCACTATTATCATTATTATAATTATTATTGTTATTACCCCCAAAACAATTGTTAGACAAATCTTTTTTTTCAGTCCTTTCAGTCATTATATAATTATATATTTTTCAAATTCAACAATTTATAATTTTGAGAATACATTTCTCAGCTGAATGTCAGTTACAAAAATAAAAATAACTAAAAATGAAAATTGACTTCTATTCCATACACATTTTTCTCAAA
This sequence comes from Chiridota heheva, assembly GCA_020152595.1. Taxonomy (NCBI): domain Eukaryota; kingdom Metazoa; phylum Echinodermata; class Holothuroidea; order Apodida; family Chiridotidae; genus Chiridota; species Chiridota heheva. The sequence goes on from JAIGNY010002006.1 coordinate 1,244,434, forward strand.
CATATTCTGTAAAACAAGTTGACTATTCTCGTTATCTCAGGGCTTAAATCTAATAGCGCTCAGCTTGCCAGCACTTAAATCTGGAGCACACTGATTGAAGTCTGATAAATGGACACACTTTGAATGAGCAATATTTCCTCCAACCAAACAAAACCAAGCAAACACCACATCTCTGCATTTCTTTAGAATACTTTGTCATATCTGATAAATGCATCCATCACTGTAACATTTCAAGTACTCCACTATATGTCCAAAGCTCATTTTATAAACTTCTTTTAAAGCATTTAAAAATTACTCTCCTCGATACATGTTATGACAAATAATATAAGCTAAAAGGCCCCAGATTTTTACAAACGTACTCTGTCACATGCAAAGAAGCAGACAATTAACAACTTAAAATAGTTTTTGAAGCAAAGTTGAACATTGGGAAAAACAGTATTTTTTGTTGTGTGACTGACTTTGAAAGAATTCTACACATCCATTGGGACCAGACTAAATTTCAAACAAAGAAGTCTGGGAGCAGTCTAACATGGACAACATTGTACAGGAGTAAAGAAGAGGCACTGGACATGGCTTGGGTCACCTTCTATGTATGAAGAAGAAATGCCATCCATACACGGCCTTGACTTGCTCACCCCCTTGGGAAGAGGAGCAGAGGCAGACCCCTTGGAACCTGGCGTGGAACCATAGAGGGAGAAATAAAGGCCATGGGGAAGACTTGGCATGAATTGCGGTGGCTCTCCATGGTAGGGCGGAATGGAAAAGCCTTGTCGACACCTTGTGTTCCACTAGCAGTGAAGAGGATTGAGTAAGTGAGTGAATGATTTTGAAAATGACTTTCTCAGCAAAATCAACTGATGCAATTTGAGATTGAAAATCTTGTCAATTAGGGCACAAACGGTGAGCTGCCACGCACTATGCTAATGAAGCTTGCACCAGAAGAATATCTTGAATTCCATTAAAGTAATTGCATTTTATTTGGTAAAAAGCATGCTACTTGAGAATGGATGTGTGGTGAGTTCATGCATGTGAACTTGATTATGGATGTAAAGAGGCAACAAGATCATGCTTTAAAGGAAAAGTTGAGTGGTCAAGAAAAGTTACAAAAGAGGACTTTTTATTGGGAATAAATTATTTCAATATCTCATGAGGTATTCCAATATCTCATGAGGTATTCTAATAATGAGGTATTCTAATATCTCATGAGGTATTCTAATATCTCATGAGGTATTCTAATATTTCATCTCAGTATTCCAATATCTCAGTATTCAATATCTCAGTATTCCAATATCTCAGTATTCTAATATCTCAGTATTCCAATATCTCAGCATTCCAATTCCATTCCAATATCTCAGTATTATCTCTCAGTGTTTCCAATATCTCAGTATTCCAATATCTCAGTATTCCAATATCTCAGTATTCCAATATCTTAGTATTCCAATATCTGAGTATTCCAATATCTCAGTATTCCAATATCTCAGTATTCCAATATCTCAGTATTCCAATATCTCAAAACAGATATTCAAGTTTGCAATTTTAGAAAAAAAACTGCAATTATGACACTGCATTGCACACTACAAGATTGCTTTTAAAACAACTGGTGAAATCTTTGAATGCAAGAACTCCTGAACGGAATAAGATATCAACATGTCTCTTTCCCCAATTTGTTTCATTGCTTGTCCTCTATCACATACATGAAAATACATAATATAGGAATATTCCTTTAAAATTTGTACAAGTTAATATCTTCTTAGCAAATGATTCTGATCATTTTGGTGATGATAACTAAATAATAAAGTTACTGTTAATAATTGAGATTTAACCTTGAGTAAAATCTAATGAATTACTGCTTTTAGTAAATCAAAGAAACAAATTTGGTTTAAAAAAAAAACCTTAATATCTTATTCCATTTTAAAGTTTGCATTTCAAAGATTTCACTAGTGTGTTGAAAAGTGACTTTCCACTTATACAGTGTGTTGTCATAGCTGCACTTCTTAACGAGTGACTTTCCCACTATACAGTGTGTTGTCATAGCTGCACTTCCCAAGACGAGTGATTTGCCCACTATACAGTGTGTTGTCATAGCTGCACTTTCCAAGACAAGTGACTTTCCCACTTTACAGTGTGTTGTCATAGCTGCACTTCCCAAGACGAGTGACTTGCCCACTATACAGTGTGTTGTCATAGCTGCACTTCCCAAGACAAGTGACTTTCCCACTATACAGTGTATAGTCATTGCTGCACTTCCTAAGACGAATGTTTTTAATGAACAGTCCATCCCCAAACCTGAGTTAATGAGGCACTTGACGTCATTCTCTTCAAGACAAGCCCCGCCCACCCGATCATATTTGATGACTTGTAATTTCATTTTGGAATAGATGCCGCAACTTCAGCAGGGCCTTATGATGAAATCCGTTCCAAGCAGGATTATTTTTGAAGTAGTAGCCCTGGGTTTGTTATTGTGTTAATCATTTTTTCTCGGTTTATTGGGTAATTTTGCCACCAAAGAGAATAAATTGATTTTTAAGAATGTAGAACAACAGTTTGTTGCGAAAACGTTCAGGGGTTTTAAGAGCAGATCCAAAAGTGTGCGTTTCTCCCAAAATTGTTGTTTTAATCGTTAACAAGGAGTTTAGTGTGGGTCTATAGTGTTACTTCACAGGAGTGGACGTATATCATATTTTAAATGGTATTTTTTAGCTAAAAGGGATTAAATTTGTAAAAGTTTAACAGTAACGTAAAGAGCCTGACATCGGCCTAAGACCGATTTCATTTTCACTTTGGAGTTCAAACTGCGTCGCTAAGCAGTAGACTTTAAGGGGTTTTTTCATGCCATGCAGGATTTCATATTTTTGATTGATTATCTTTGAGTCTAGGTCTAATTCCATAATCTATTTTCGAGGATGTCACCCTCATATTCTTTAATTAATTTACATAATAAATCCATCCAGATCATGGATCATAAATTTCACTTGAAATCCCGAGTTCATCATGGTCATATAGCCTATCCTTTTTACCGAGTGTAGGATAGGAGCATATGTTAGGCTAGCTAAGCTTGCAACACTCGCAATCATGACTCCACGTGGGTATGCGTATTCCGTTATTTGCATAGCGATCTGGGTGGTATTGTTGTCAGGTGATATGTATACACCAATAGCAGTAGCGCATATGCCGTAATTACACTGACCTAAGAATAGGTCTGTATTTGCCATGCTCCTGACAGGTTTGACGATTAAATATTATTTAAAAGATGTGTAAAAGGAAATTCTACATCACAGTCAAAAATCACTATTTTGCGAGAATGATTACCCACATCGCATGGGAGAAAGTCATAGTGTAAATTTTTCAGTTTTGCAACGTTCTTTTTGTCTGTAAATTTTACCGTTTTTTCAATCAATGATAAGTTTAAAACACCAATGAATATTTAACCTTTAACTAAAAATTTTGCAAAAATGATCATCATTTATACATTCCTTAACCATGAAATCATCGTCATCAAACGTTGAAACTACTTTTATATTTATAAATGCGAGTGGGCGTGAATATGTACAGAAGAAAAGGAACGGCTTTTCAGAGTTCGGGGATTATTTATATAAAAATAGATTTCCATTTTTTTCTTCTGATTATTATAAGGTTCATTAACAGAAGAACAACATACTATATGTTAGTGCAAAGTGGATATTATACGATACCTCAATAATTAAACAAAAACTGTTTCTAATAATTTTCTAAAAATTGTTTAGCAGCTATGACATCACACTTTTGAATTAGACTTACTGCACCAGTCACTTTTCAACATACTATGGAAATCTTTGAAATACTATAACTCCAAAACAGATTAAGATACTAGTAAACCTAGTGTTTTCACCAATTTATATTTCATTGTTCTCTTTCATATAAATCTAAATATTCCTTTAATTAATCTACATTAATTACAAACATGATCAAATGTTTCAAAGTAAAGTAATATTAATAAATATTACCAAAATTACGCTGCATCTTGCTGGCCTTAGCAAGAAAGGACAAAAAGAGGGCGCTATTTATGTTTATGAAAAGTGTAATATGAAGAACACAGGTACAAGAATAACAGCTGATAATATACTGTAACACTGAATGATGTTGACTGACTACATGTAATGACAAAGCGTAAAGTTACTACTTTTGCATGCATTTATGAATCAGCAAAGTACTGTTACTGTACCTCTTCGGACAAAATTGCTCCCTACAAGAAAAATAAGCACAAAAAGGAAAACATTTCAGTAACAACAAAAATGCATAAATGCAATGTTTTGACTTTGAAAGCTTAATCTCCTTGCAGCCTTTGACAGATGCTATAGCCATGCCTTTAGTTTTGGTATTATGGCACAGGCTGCTTATTTATAGCAACATTGAGCAAAAATCACAAAGAAATGTTAGTTGTTGAGCAAAAAGAAGCAAAATATTAAAACCAAACAGATATAGGGTATGACATGTCACCAAACAGATATAGGGTAAGTATGACATGTCACCAAACAGATATAGGGTAAGTATGACATGTCACCAAACAGATATAGGGTGGGTATGACATGTTACCAAACAGATACAGGGTGGGTATAACATGTCACCAAACAGATATAGGGTGGGTATGACATGTCACCAAACAAATATAGGGTGGGTATGACATGTCACCAAGCAGATATAGGGTATGACATGTCACCAAACAGATATAGGGTGGGTATAACATGTCACCAATCAGATAGAGGGTATGACATGTCACTAAACAGATATAGGGTGGGTATGACATGTCACCAAATGGCAATTTAAATATCAATATGACCAAAAAACTGTCTAATTATTTATCCTTCAATTGTTTTACAGTGCACCATATCTGCATGATACGGGCATATGCTGTACTACTTTTTCAATTTGTTTCGCTTGATCAGTTTTTACATATCACAGCAACATAGCAATGGGCTTCATTCATCCCAGCATATCATCATGTAGTCACCAAATCACAGCAACTCCACGTTTTACACTTTTTTAAAACAAATACAGTGCCAATAATTGATATGTGTTTCTGTAATTGTACATTACAATAATTATTATAATTAAAGATATTTGTACCAAAAATTCTGTCAATAAAATTAACCTATTTTGAATGGAGAAAAAAACCTGATACATTAGAGATCACCATCGCCAAAGAACAAGACATACACATTTCTGTTTAAGAAGCACTCAGCCAACAGGTGAGGGTACAGTCACATTCCACAGAATAGACAAATACACTTTTCATTGCAAAAATTTTCCTGTATTTCATAGTACTGCCCATATATTGTATGTAGAGTCCATACATTGTAATCATTAATCATGAATATTCAACAAATTGCAATCATTCCCTGAATATTCAATAATTTGTAATTATTGATTATGAATATTTAATAAATTATAATAATTACCTGAATATTCAATAATTTGTAATTATTGATTATGAATATTCAATAAATTTTAATCACTTCCTGAATATTTGATCAATTGTAATCATTGTCATGAATATCAAAGAAAATATAATCATTTCCTGCATATTCAATAATTTGTTATTATTGATCATGATTATTTAATAAATTATAATAATCACCTGAATATTCAATAAATTGTAATCATTAATCATGAATATTCAACAAATTGCAATCAATTCCTGAATATTCAATAATTTGTAATTATTGATTATGAATATTTAATAAATTATAATAATCACCTGAATATTCAATAATTTGTAATTATTGATTATGAATATTCAATAAATTTTAATCACTTCCTGAATATTTGATCAATTGTAATCATTGTCATGAATATCAAAGAAAATAGAATCAGTTCCTGCATATTCAATAATTTGTTATTATTGATCATGATTATTCAATAAATTGTAATCATTGATCATGAATATTCAATAAATTGTAATTATTGATCATGAATATTCAATTCATTCTTCAACGAAGTGAGTACTTCATGTGAATGTATAGAGTGAAAAGTAAGATTTCTGTCATATTAATATTTTTTTTTATTAAAGTCAACATCATAGATGCCAGAAGCAAGGGAGCCCATACCTCCCCAAACTTTCGAAATATTGGTACTTGCCCCCTCCCTTTCTTTTTCTCTTCCCTTAATTTTCAGTCAAATTGTTTTGGTCCCCATCTTTAAAAACATTACAAAAATCTTGACTTCCTAACAAACTCCTTTTAAAGAATGATGTAGGGCAGCGATTCTTAATTGGCGGCCCCCAGGCCAAACCTGGCCCACCAGACAATCCAATCTGGCCTGCGAACAATAGTCACTACATAACGCAATACAGTGCATTGCATGTAAGATCAATCTGAAAGAGATTGGTAAAAATATAAAAAAATACTCTTTTATTTTAGTTTTTCCTAAGCCAATCAGCTCACTAAAACATTATGGCTTAACAAATTAAATGTTATCTTTAGTTTCGCTATGAATTGGGCTCGCGGCTGGTCAACGAAAGGCGGATAGGAGAAGCGCCGACATCCTTCTAATCACGCATGCTCTCAACTTGTTTGTATTTAGGGATTGTTTTGACGAGTTTTGTTTGTCACATGGCGCTGGTTTTGCCATGCAATTGGCCCATGGCCTGAAGCTGTTGCGAAATGATGGCCCTTCGTAAACTTTATTTAGGAACCCTTGATGTAGGGCATAAAAAAAACCTCTGCTGAATTATTTGTGTGATATCAAATCTACAAATTGTAAATGTTTACCTTTTTTCCTTCGATCCATCGTCTTTCCTTGAAGTTCTTTAGCTTTCTTGATCAGTTCCTCTCTTGTTTTTTCAAGACTGGCCCTTTCTTGCTGAGCATTAGTAAGTTCTTCATGAAGTCTCTCCTCTATAAAAATACGAGAGAAAATAAGTTTGTTTGTTTGTTTGATGAGGGCTTAACAGCACCACAAGAACAAGGGTCAAATTGTGCCTGAGAGGTCAGATCATTCTAGAGGTGGGAAGGAAAGGAAGGAAACAGTGGAAGAACAAGAGAAAATAAGAAGAGACTTAAAAGAATCAGAAGCTTATAGGGTGGAGTAAGCATAATTTTTCCAGGCTGAAAAATTGGGACACATAGATGGATGTGTTGGGCACAAAGGCACTGAATAGGGCCCAAAAAGCATGAAAATAAAAACAAACAAATCTAATCAATCTTGTAACAAAATTGAATAAAAATTGGGCAAGACAAAAATAAAAGTTACAAAATATTGAATTAACTATAATATTTCTTGCTGGATTCCCGGGCTAAAAAAGTTTGATAAAAATTTCTCACAGTTGCTAAATTCCATTTCCTATGATAATTTCATTGCTTTTTAATTCACTGCCCAAATGATTTGAATAGGTTCAGCAGAGTTTGACACAAGTAACTTGGCCACATCCTCAATCAAGTAAATGACCTTGAAATTAAATGAATATTCAGTGTTCCACTCCTGCAACATAATTATATATAGCCCGAACTATATTTGAACCAAACTAATTTACATTTTAAACTTTATAACTGTGCCTAAAAAGGAAAGGAAGTAAGTTGCATAAATCAACAGATTTATACTCTTAAAGCAACAGATTTATACTCTTAAAGCAATATATTTATACTCTTAAAGCAACAGATTTATACTCTTAAAGCAACAGATTTATACTCTTAAAGCAACAGAATTATACTCTTAAAGCAACAGATTTATACTCTTAAAGCAACAGATTTATACTCTTAAAGCAACAGATTTATACTCTTGAAGCAACAGATTTATACTCTTAAAGCAACAGATTTACTCTTAAAGCAATAGATTTATACTCTTAAAGCAACAGATTTATACTCTTAAAGCAACAGATTTATACTCTTAAAGCAACAGATTTATACTCTTAAAGCAACAGATTTATACTCCTAAAACAACAGATTTATACTCTTAAAGCAACAGATTTATACTTTTAAAGAGGAAATCTATTCTCATTAAAATTGCGATGTTGTTATATATTTCACGTCACATTCGGTTGTGGATCATTTCTAAATAAGTACGTACTGTACGCATTGTGTGTGTATGAACAGTGTGCTAGTCATATACCGGGTATTGATTGGTTGTTGGTATTTGTGTATAACCAATCAGAAACGTTGCCTTTTATTGTACATTATTGCACATGTTAATACAATATCTGGCTTATAAATTTGAAACTCATTCTGTAAAACAATACAGACAAAGTTTTAAGAGATCATAGACATTCAATAGGAGTTATGAAACTAAAGTTTTGAAGAAAAAAGATGCAAATGTTTGCCATTACAGAGCTGTGATTGTCTAGTTAAAAAATTTGCACTGTCTGCAAACAAATCTCTGAAGAGCTGGAATCTGATAAAATGAAAGTATGCCATCATTATTGAATGTGCACATGTTTATAAACAAAATATGATTAACGTTGGTGGACAGGTAAAGGCAACACTGAATCAAATGTTTAAAAACATGAGCTATAAAACTGGAAAAAATTCCATAAAAATAGGTTTCTTCTAACAAAATTTTAAATTTCAGGTCCTTGCATACATATTTGGGTTCTATAAATGGGTTAAATGATGTACTTTGTTAACTAGTCAAATAAATTTGTGCTTATCCTTAGCCACAAATTCTCAAAGGAGAGCAGCAGGTTTCATTCTAGGAGGATTTATTAGAGTAAACTATACAAGGTTTATATTTTATGTACTAAAGCAACAGCAAATTTCCTCTTTTGTAATTTAAGGGGGAATTTCAATCAAAGTGGGAGTTCCCCTCACTAATGTGAACACAGGAGAACTTGGATCTAAATCACATCACAATCAACAACTCACTGGATGGACGATGTCATCACTTTCAGCAATTAATATTTAGGAAAAGAATGTGATAAAAACACACAAAGAATTGTCAGTTTACATCTGTCATAATAAAGAACATAATATGTATGATATAAGAGGCCATGCAAACACATGACAAAGCCAACACTAAGATGAAAGGACATGTAGTTTTTTTTGTGAATAGAGGGAGGCAAGGTACATCTGTGTATTTTGCACTTTCCTTTCACTGGTTATCTTCTTCTTTTACTGTTTTTATTATCTTAGCTAGCTTTTGCTCATTTTTTGCTTAGTTGTGTTTTTATCGATTTATTTTTCTTTCATTCACTTATCGCTCTATGAAGTCGCAGAATACACAGATGTGCTTTTCTCATTATTTTGATTTGATTGTATTGTATATTATATCATTATCTGCTCTCGGTTATGTTAAAAAGTCATCTAATATTTGTTATTATTCGATTTGTGAGGTTTCTTTTACAAATGTATGGATTGTTATTGGTTATTATTAGAAAGATGAAAAGACATGGTGTTTATGAATGAAAACACTAAGTGCTTCACCTTTCTAAAGATACGAAGTATTAAAGTTTGACATCAAAGAGTACGTACAATATACGGCATGCATATACATACTCTAGATCATGAAACTTATGATGCATGATAAAGCATGTCACAATACAATGCATGTCACTATACAATGCATGATACTTCACAATGCATGATACTTCACAATGCATGATACTTCACAATGCATGATACTTCACAATGCATGATACTTCACAATGCATGATACTTCACAATGTATGATACTTTACAATGCATGATACTTCACAATGCATGATACTTCACAATGCATGCCACTCATGATGCATGACATTTCATGACACATGATACTAATAAAGCATGAAGAACCTTACCGTTTGAAAATGAACAAATGCTACTTTCTTTGAAATCCAAATAAGCTATAGATATGATAATCAATGAAAATGGTTCATTCCTCTGATTTAATAGCAAATATATGTGACCACTGATATGCATATTCATGAATGAGCAAAAATGACAACACTGAAAGGTGTTTCATTTTAAAGGTATATGGACAGGTAGAGATTTTATATGCACCAGGAAGAACATTAGATTCTGAACAGAATAGTTTTTAAATTATGTCGAAAATATTATGAGAGTTATGGCCATAGAATAAGAGTTAAAGAATTAGTTCAGGGGTCAAGCAAGTCTATTTTATGTGAGAGAGGACTTAGAAAGAAACAAAATGGTGAAGAAAGCATTCAAAAATCTTATTACATGAAGGAGATATCTAAGTTTGAAGTTTGGTATGATTTGTGTAAAAACAACTGAAATCAGACTAATTGTGATGTCATAGCCTCAGATTCTTCAGTTTTTAGTCTTTATGTATTCTATCATATTTTGTCCTGCAATTTTGTGGCTTAAAAACCCTCGGATATGTCAGAAAAGTAGCAATACCACCTGAAAAAAAGTTTGAGGAAAAATAATTTAACAGTAAAATGTTTAAATAAAATTTAAATTCTTTAAAATACATTAACAATTGCTAAGAACGTGAGGATGAGGACACCAACTTTCCATAGTAGACTTACTACATACACCAGTCATTTCTACAAAGATGAGACAAGAGATTTAAACTTGATTATCTCCTTAACGAAATAAGATTTTTGAACGCTTTCTTTGCTATTTTGTTTCTTTTGAAGTCCTCTTTCATACAAGATGAACTTGCTTGACCCCTGAACTAATCCTTTAACAGAGAATGCTAAGCTTGATCAATGAGTAAAGCCAACTTGTGTTGACGAGAGTCATCTAAGTCACAATTTTCCCAAATGACTGTAACGATAACAAATTTGTTTAAGTCGCTTTATTTTAAAATCACATTTTAAAACACTAACTACATTTTTACAACATACAGTATCAAGTAATAAATTGAGATAAAGTACTGAGAATATTTTCCAAAAGAATCTTTCAATTGATGAAAATGTTAGGTGAATCCCATCAAGGCTCGATGGCATAAAGAGCAGTGCTTATACCCATGGTGCTTACCGGATGGATGTTTGTTTGTTTAATGCGAGGTTAATGGCACCACGACAGTGAGGGTCAAATTGTGCCTGAGAGGGTAGATCATTTCAGAGGTAGGAAGGAAAGAAAACAGGGAGATTGAGAGAAACACAACAACTAAATGCCAGAAAGCTGTTATCGAGAGAGGAGGTGCATGGGTGAAGAAAAAAACAAAAAGTAGAGAGAAGGGGGTGGGAGAGGAGGACTAAATATGGTTGTAGAGGGAAGCATGAAGAAAGAAAGGAGATAATTTTATGCGAAGAGAGAGCTCGGCTATTAGGTTGTGGGGAGCGAGGGAAGCTCTGGGAAGGTTGTACAGGGGCAAGCAAGGAGAACATGATGATGGACTGTGAGGGTGCAATGGCAATTGTTGCAGAAGGGTTGGGGGGAGCCAATAAGGAGGTGGGAGTGAGTGAGCTGGGTGTGACCTATTATAAGGCGGGTAATGTGAACACGGGAGAGGTTGGATGAGAGTACTTGACTCTCCCTAGATGGGAAACCAGTCCATCGCACGTAAACTTCCCACCCTCCCCAACTCACAGCTGAGTGAATTGGAGCAAAGTGTCTTGCTGAAGGAAAAAGCATAGTGCCCTTAGTGAGATTTGATGCTGGTACCCTTTTAGTATGATGTTTGTTTGTTTGATGAGGTCTTAACGGCACCACGACAACGAAGGTCAAATTGTGCCTGAGAGGTCAGATCAATTTAGAGGTAGTAAGGAAAGAGACCAGGGGAAGAATGAGAGAAATTCAAGAACGAAAGCCAGAAAGCTGTGATCGAGAGAGGAGGTGCATGGGTAAAACTAAAAACAAAGTAGAGAGGGGGTGGAAGAGGAGAATTAAATATGGTTGTAGAGGGATGCATGCTGAAGGAAGGAGACTATTTTATCTGGAGGATTTTTTTGGAAGAACTCAGCAATTGAGTTGTGGGGAGCGAGAGAAGCTCTGGGAAGGTTGTACAGGGGGCAAGCAAGGAGAACGTGTTGGATTGTGAGGATGCAGTGGCAATTGTTACAGAGGGGTTGAGGGGAACCAATAAGGAGGTGGGAGGAGTGAGGTGGGTGTGACCAATTCTAAGACGGGTAATATCAACGTTGTCGATACTGAGAAAGGTTGTTGATGGTGGATTTGATCGGGATTGTGGGCTGGATAACATGGAGTTTGTTATCAATTTGGAAGTTCCATAAGGTTTGCCAGCGGTCACGAACAAGAGAAGCGATAAGCGGTTTGATGTCAGAGAGGGTTTTGGGAAAAGGGGAAGGGAGGAGGTTAAGGGCAAGTTTAGCGGCTGTATCAGCCTGTCATTGCCAGGGATGCCAACATGGCTGGGTATCCAGAAAAAGAACACTCTTCCTGCAGAGGGTGGGAGAAAGAGTTTCCGGAGGAGGAGGTGGCAGGTGAGGTTATCCCATTTAAGATTGAGTAATGAAGTAAGAACAGCCTTTGAGTCAGAGAAAATGGCAAAGTGACTAAGAGGAGAGTGCTCAATAAAGTTGAGGGCGAGGAGAATGGCCTTAGCCTCGGCTGAAAAGATGGATGAGTGGTCAGGAAGTCTGCTACTGAGGGTGATGTCTTGGATGATGGCAGCAGCAGCTGTCTTGTTGCCTTCCTTGGAGCCATCAGTATAGATGGAGGTGTAATTTGAGAGTTGGTCTTTGATTTGGTTGTGGAGATTGATGAAGAGATTAGGGTGAGTTTGAGTTTAATGCCCCTAACCACTGGACTACTGCACTCACCTTTTAGTGAAAATAAATTATCTTAAAAAACCTGAGTGCAAAAAATAGCATGAGCAATTATGAAGACAGTGAGCCAATGATGTTACTTCTTGCATAGCAGATTTCTAAAAACAAGACCTTGAGTTCAGAACTGATGCAAAACTTTTAGAAAATTTCATGATTCAACATCACCTTATAAATCTTGTTCTTAAATGCTTCGCTTGCCAATTATATATATTGCATATTATATTATATATATTGCATATAATATCATATATATTGCATATTATATCATAAATAATTATTATAACCCATAAATCTACTTACTCGCTGTATCATCCATCACTTGATCAGGATTGTCATCACGCATCTTGTCAGAATTCTGCAGAACAAGAAAAGAACAATGGCATGCTATAATGCACTCATAGCTTCTTCAATCGTTCAACCTGTGCTTAAAGGAATAGTACAGTGATCTAGCATGTCCATCGTATATGAAAGAGGACTTGAAAAAAAAAAAAAAAATGGTGAAGAAAGCATTCAAAAATCTTATTCCATTAAAGAGATATTCAAGTTTAAAGCTCTGTCTTATCTGTGTAAAAATGACTGGTGTAGTAAGTCTACTATGGAAAGTTGGCATCCTCACATTCTTAGCAATTTTTACAGTATTTTAAAGAAAGTTTTATTTAATTCTTTTATCATGTAAATTATTTGTTCTTGAACTTTCTGGTGGTATATTATAAATACCATTTCCTAGATTCAGTTTTACTACTTTTTTGACACATCTCATGATTTTTAAGCCACAAAATCACAGGACAAATATGATAGAATACATAAAGACTGAGGAATCTGAGATTATAACATCACAACTAGTCTGATTTTAGCCATTCTACACAAATGATACCAAACTTTAAACTTAGAAACTGTATCTTCTTTAATCTGATTTTTAAATGCTTTCTTCACCATTTTGTTTCTTTTGAAGTCCTTTTCCATATAAGATGGACTTGCTTGACCACTAAACTAATCCTCTAACGGAATAAGATTTTTGAATGCTTTATTCACCATTTTGTTTCTTTTAAAGTCCTTTTCCATTAAGATGGACTTGCTTGATCACTAAACTAATCCTTAGCGGAATAAGATTTTTGAATGCTTTATCCACCATTTTGTTTCTTTTGAAGTCCTCTTCCATATGAGATGAACATGCTTGACCACTGAACTAATCCTTTAACGGAATAAGATTTTTAAATGCTTTCTTTACCAATTTGTTTTTTTTGAAGTCCTCTTTCACATAAGATGGACTTGATTGATCCCTGAACTAATCCTTCAACGGAACACGATTTTTGAATGCTTTCTTCACCATTTTGTTTCTTTTGAAGTCCTCTTCCATATGAGATGGACATGCTTGACCACTGAACTAATCCTTTAAGTCCTCTTTCATATAAGATGGACTTGCTTGACCCCTGTGCTAATAGCACCTAATTTAAATTTAAATTTAAGGCCAGCATATTCCAAAAGATTGCAAAAATTGAAAGAGAATTAATTACGCACAGCTCATTTTGTTCTAATGTCCAAGAAAATTATCATTTTTTGAATGATTTCTTCACCATTTTGTTTCTTTTGAAGTCATCTTTCATATAAGATAAACTTGTTTGACCACTGAACTTATCCTTTAATGTTGGGTATGTTATTATTTAAAAAAATGTTGGGTGGGCGCTTATTATGATGGATACGGTATATTCTATATAATTTTCGAATGAAAATGAAAAATATACAGAATAAATTAAAACAAACTGTAAAAATGATCAATTGACAGGTCCCTAGCTTTGCTGTGTGAAAGGGGTGCCCCCACCTTTTGGTCTGCCCTGCTCCTCAACATAAAAAGAAATAATAATAACAATTTACAAAAACTTTAAAATCTTGTTGATCTTAATCAACCTCATAAATATATGAAATATCTTACATGTATACAGAACACAGAATGATAGCATAGTAAGAAACTGTCCTGTTTGGCTCATGGATTGTCTAAAGTTATCAGTCAGAATATTTTCATTCTGAGTATGATCATAGCTAATTATCCCAGAGCTCTACCAGGGGCTGAAGCCTTAAGGGGGCCTCTGGACCCCACGCCGAATAGGTGCAGAGCTTCGCACACATATGTGCCCCTCAACAAATCTAGCATCCTGGCCCTTTTTTTCAATCAAGCTAGAGGGGTGATTGATGTTACTTGTTGGCACATCTACAGCAAAGTTCATATTGTGCCAGAAAATGAGAACATTTTTAATTCTTGGAAACGGTTGTCTACATACCTGCTCTTGGTGTTGCCTGTGGATCCTCCAATCAGCATTAAGTTGCAAGACCTCCATCGCCTTCTGCGTGTCCGCAGTTCCATCTTGTCGTAGATGCTGACCCACGTTCTCATCGTCAAGTTTAATTTGGCCTCCATGCACCCGCTTCCTGTTTCCTCTAGAGTCATCACTATCACTGTACTCAAAAGGACTGTCCTGACTAGCCGTCTTGAAAGATTGATCGACAGAAGAAATGTCTCCTACTGGCCTAGACCTTTCCCAATCATTAATTACAGCACCCTCTGGTTCATAATCTGAAGTCCTACCGCTATCGTATCGTGACCTTGAATCAATTTGAAGATCATTACTCCTTGCGAGATTTGACGGCGGGTGATGATCATGACTCCTTGCGAGATTTGACGGCGGCTGATGATCATGACTCCCCATGAGATTTGACGGCGAGTAATGATCACTACTCCCCATGAGATTTGACGGTGGGTGATGATCATTACTCCTAGAGAGATTTGACAGCGGATGATGATCATTACTACTAGCGAGATTTGACTGAGGGTGATCTGAGATTCCATCTTTGAAGTTTGACGAGTCCTGTGGTTGATAACGATTGTCATAAAATTGTCTTGAATTCTCAGGTGTGTCTTGATTTAAGAACTCGTCTCGATATTCAGGGCGATTCTCACTCTGAGGCTGTCTCTCTGATTGCACAATGTACTCATTAACACCATCAAGTGAATCAGTGTCATGATCTCTGTAAAGAAAAAAGTGAATTATTGTGAATAAAAGAACATACACTCAGGGAGAAAATGAACTATTTACAGATCATATGGGATAAACTTATACATAATCATACATCCTGTCTAAATGGATTTCAGTGCAGTGCATGCCACCAATCTGGGCTCAGTTCGGAGGTTACTATTAACTTGAAATATTAAAGTGGGAGTTTTGATTGTTCATACCCAAATTTTGATTTGAATTCTGAGAGGGTTCAGCTTCAGGAAGGTTAAAGGTCAGTAAAGTATCCCTTTCCTCACTCTCCTAGGAATGATTGCCGTTGTATGTATTTTGGCAATTGGAAGTTTCTGATTTTGCTGGCCTACCTGAGGGTTCATGATTGATCCTTGGTTTGATCACACGAACATCCTAGAATAGCAGTTAAGCGCTATAAAGAGAATATGGATGTTTCATTCATAATTATGAAATTATTCCATTTTTGTGTCTTTATTCTGTAAATAAATATGTTTTGAAATTGAAATATATCACTGATTTCAATTTCAGACCAAAACTACATGCAATTTGTGAGCAAAATTTGATCAGATTTTCCTGTTCAACTGCTATTTACTAGAATTTCTCCCACAAAACTACTGTATGGTTCAGGGTCTATGTACAACTGCAACAATTTTATGTTTAATTAACTGCCAAAAAGAACATTAAATGAAATTTCACACCAAAAGTGAGGGGTTCTATTGTTTGACTTTTCTTTCATGCCAGACAAAAATATTTGTTTATGCTATTTATGTCAGGAATGTCATTATCATAACAAAGAAACTCCTCCAAAAACTTTAACTGAATGTCGACACCAACACCAAGGGTAGTGGAATAGCTCTCACTATTCTTTGAATAGTCAAGCTAAAAATGATTCAATATTCTCAGCAAATTTTTTGTAAATTTTCATTCAGTTTTATGCAAACAAGAACTTTTTAAAAGATTGAAGGGAGAAATTGTTTCTGATATGTACTGTGAGTGATAATCCTATGTGATGATAAAAAGCAACAAACTCTCTTTCTGCACTGAGGGTGTAACAAGTCAACCTGAAAGTAGCTACACTTCTCCATTAGAAAATGACTTCTTAATTAATGGTTGCCTGGCAGCAAAATCATGTTGCTTTAAGAATTTTTGCATATACCTATAAATAAGACAGGATACTTTGGCTAGCAAATTGGTTGTCCAATGGAGAGACAGCGAAAAGTATGTCTCCCAGGATATGGTTCTTCCAGAAAACTGATTTGTCTGTCCTTGCCTTTCAGTGATTGTTTCTTAATTGACATATCCGAGAAAAACTGCAAAGAACAAAAATTAATTTAACAAAGCACTTACAATCTGCTGTTACGTTCCTCTCTGTAATCACTATCGCCATGGTGACGGGAAGGTTCTGATATCCCAGAATCCCTATTTGAATTGTTCAACAAGGCATCTTGTCTTACGGTTTTCTGCGGGCTTGCCATAGCATTGTAGCCTGGGCCAGCCTTCTGGTATGGTTTGGACTCATTGCGCAGAGGTGTTGAGGTGCTGCCATCTTTTAGGGGGTCATGTGAGGGAATCCTCTGTTCAGACAAGTGAGACTGTGCTGGGAGAGGATTAACTGGTGAGACAGGCAAAAGACTTGAAGAGTTATTAATAGAAGGATTATGATGAGTATTAACATTAATGTTGTTAGCCTCTGATGACACAAGATGCTGATTTTGAGGGTCGGAATACAGGCCATTGCGTAATTCACTTGAGCTATCCAAGTGGGAGTTTTGATTGTTCATGCCTAAATTTTCATTTGAATTCTGAGAGGGTTCAGGAAGGTTAAAGGTCAGTGAAGCATCCCTTTCCTTACTCTCCTGAGAATGATCATCATTGTGTGCATTTTGGGATTGGAAGTTTCTGCATTTGCTGGCATAACTGAAGATTCATGATTTGTCTTTGGTTTGATCACATGTGCATCCTGAAATTGAACAGATTGTCGTAGATCAGATTTTGCTGAGGAGTTGTTTGTTATTGGGAGACGTATAGACTGACTACTCTGTGACTGAAATTGTGAAACAGACCTTTCAACTGTCTCCACATCAGACATGCTATAGTGCTGGGTGCTTTGTGAAATTCTACTTTGTGATTTAATAGTGTCGGAAGAGGGATTGTTAATAGTGTGTGACTCATTTCTAGAGGCATTTGCTAACATTTGAGTCTGTGTTTTGGGCCAACTCTTTCTAGGAGAATGAGTTGTATTTCTAAAACGGGGTGGGTGAGGGGTATGCTGTGAAGGGAGAAAGGGGCCCTGACCTAATTTAGGTGCATGTGCTTGTGCAAATGTACCTTGGGGTGCATTGGAAACTTGGTGCATCATAGATTGTTGAGCAGGTGCTTGCGTAATAGAGGCATGGGGTGTCTGCCCAAAGGCAGGGTTTGGTAGAAACTTCCCACTAGAATGTTGCAAGTTGAATTGTTTTGAATGGGAATGAGAATTCAACTCTTGCAAGCCTGTGAAAGGGAAAATAAGAATTAAGTTAAACAGTAGTAGCTAGGCATAGTGTTTAACTCTCATTAACTTACATCATGATCACAGAATATTTTTAAATGCGACATAACTGAAACCCAATAAATGCATTTACCACAAGGAGAATGATATAAAATTAATTTAGAAAAAAAGAGACATTATCTGTCATACAAGAAGATTTAATTATGAAAAAGATGAACAGTTCTCCCCAGAGATGAACAAGAAAAAGCATTGTTATTGCAGATAGAGAGAGATTATGTCGTTACAGAAAAGATTTAAAGTGAAGTATTGAAATTGAAAATGATCAATGGCAGAAATCACAACATGACAATGCTAGATATGAATGTCCTCATTTTCACACTTTTTTTTAATTAGTCAATTATGACAAGTTTGATGCATCATGGCCACTTCTAACTTTCTACAACAGGGAAAACACCATAGATGTTGCAGTCAAATGTTGAACACATGTGGAACGGTTTGAAGCTGCTAAATATTTCTACAACTTGGTCAAGTTGGCAAAAGTAAATGAAATTGCAGAAATCAAGTTTTTTTGTTTTTTTCAGCTTTTCTGAATTTATCTGATAGGATAGTCGTATTGATTACTGACCTCGTGTTAGCAAACTGAAGCAAAGGTTGAAAAATAGCAAGCTTTTTTATGCTAGGGTTGTCTGCAATCGAGATAACAAAAACAGTTTTAATTTCATCCTCAAAGTTAGTCAATTGCAGATGCCACCCTCTCCACCCATACAGCAGCTCATCGTCTCCATGGTCACTTACCAATGGCTGGCCTTTTATTCTTCTTGGAACTAGTACTCTTAGATGACTGTGAACCTTCAAATACTGCATTACCACCTCCAGGCTTTTTTGATTTAGTTCTTTGATTAGCTGGAGTGTTCTTAACAGGTGCTTTCTTCTCTTTATAACTCTGTCTCATCTCCTTAAACTTTCTCATATTTTGCCGCTCTAAACTTTCTTCTTGTCCAGATTTGCTTTTCCTCTTGTTAACAATTTTAAAGTTTTCATTTTTTGAATAATTTTTTCTTCTTTTGCATCATTGGGTGTTCTTTTTGGAACTGAGGGCCTAGTGCTTTTCTGAACTAAAACCTTTGTTTTGACTTTTGCTTCTTTTGGTTTGTTCGTTTTCTCACCTTTGTCTTTACACTGTGTTTTACCTACGTTTATTAAATTAAATCAGAAAGAAGGTTAAAGCAAGAGAAATGAAAGAAATGGGAATGGGTTAATGATTTAATATATATTTTTTTCCTTCACAAGATCTGAAAAGAGAGAGCTAGAGTAAGAAAATATGCACACATTAATTTAACACATGAAAAGATAAGTGTTGGTTAATGAAGAAAAATGGAGAATAAAGAGAAGAAAATCAAATGATCAAACTGATGCGCCCATACCAGGACTACAATTCTGACCAAAAGCAGTTGTCCCTTTTCCCTAACAATTTTCATGCAATGTAAAAGTTTCAAAACAATTCTGATTGTTGCTTGTCGGTGTTGACATATTGGCTGTTTTCAAAGGCAAATTTGGCCAATTTGAGAATTGTTTGGTCACAAAAAAAGATGTGCAGCCCAAACCCGAAATTTGGCTTAATTTTGGCCTTTTCTCAAAAGTTTTGATCGAGAATAAAAAAAAGAAGTGAAAACTTAATTTTCTGATGACGTTCACTGGACATGTTTTGACATTCCAGTTCTAAAATTATCATAATAAATTTTTTGCTTTACAGTAAAGTTGACCCATCCCAGCCAGTGGCTGATTTCTTTCATTCTTTTGTTTTTTTTCTCGTCTTAATTAGTTTGGATTTTTTCAAACTTATTTGGCATTAAATGCTTGGGAAAATCTACCAATCATGCAAACAACTTATGTTGTGAGTCTAAGTAAGCTTAAAATATATAGCTCAGTAAAAATTAAAACAGCTTCTATTTTCAAAATAGATTTCTATTGTCAAAATGGACTGGAATAAAGCCTTCACATTGCCATTATACTCCTTTTTGGTACTTAAAAAAAACTCATTAAGTACCAAAAAGGAGTATAATGGTGATGGTAATGTGAAGGCTTTATTCCAGTCTATTTTGACATTAGAAATCCATTTTGAAATAGAAGCTGTTAAATAACATTTGAATTGAGTTGAGTGCAGAGGGGAAAGAGTTAACCACTGAAGTCAAAATCAGTTGCTTCGTTTTCCCTATCAACTTTATCAGTCCAGTAGCATTTCCATTAATGGGAACATTAGGAATTGATTCTGGGCATGCGCCAAACGTTTGTCTCTCTAGGTGAGTCATCCTCTGTTCAGTCGTTCTCTTCATCATACTGCACGCAATTAATGAGCGCATTGTTTTGATCTCGTTAATGCTGCAGCGTACACACAATACAACCCGTGGTTTGTAATGGTTTAATATGACTACGGACAACAAGGTTAACTAACTTCGTTATTTGTATACCTTTCACGTACAGTATAAAGAGATATATCGTCACGAAATCATAGTAAAGTATCAAATATACATCGCGGATTTCCCAGGCTAAGCGCCTAGTCATAATATCAACTTTTATTCATACTTTCGGTGACAGATCGTGTGAGTGTGACCGTCACTGACATTTTCAAACTTTCAGAAGGTAAACAACTATGCTAAGGCCCAGTGGGAGAGCTTAGCTTCTGGCATTTTTCTCTGCGTATAACTAGACCCATATGATTTCACAAGGTTTAGAACTTAGTTTTATCGACCACCCCCAGCTCCCGGATACAGTTTGGGGGTGCTGCTGGAAAATTCCGCTTATCTTGGCGGCCCCCATTGTCGCAAAATAGATCAATAAAAAAAATTGATAAAGCAGATGGAAAAATGTATTTCCTCTCCCTGTGATTATATCCGATGCTGCATGATATTGTGATACTTCTATGTGTACACATTTACATACAACACAAAACTGTGATGTGAGGTCAAAATTATCCCCCCAACATGAAACCTTGGATCCCCTCCCCGCCCATTAAAAAGCTTATATAATGAAATTCCATCCCTTATTCTAAGAAGATAACAAACTTGATTGGAATTAACAGCATTTTTTTGAACACATTGAATTCAATTAGAATGTATTTAAGATTGTCAGAGTCAGTGGCGAAGCCAGGGGTGGGGGTTCGCCCCCCTAACTTGTTCGAGGAAATTTTCAAAAATTGAGATAATTTTTGTTTTTTATATGTTTTACTCTTAACATTTGAATGCTTTGCCTTTAGAGGGGGGGGGGGTCTAAAAGTTCGGACCCCCTTCCTTTTTTTTAGGCTGGCTACGCCACTGGTCAGAATATTGCTTATCAAAAATGTGCTTATTTACATTTAATATCAGTACTATTTAACTTCCGAGTGTCTCAACCAGCCCATCACAATGTATATTAACTTGTGCTGGATAAGTGCATACGATGACATTCATTAACCTCTCTCACTTCCCAAGCACTTAAGAGCATTATCATCAACACTACCTTCTGTCTTCTAACCACACATAGCAACGGATAAACTTTGTTAAGAGAAGCTTTCGATCTTCACACCTTGCAACAATCTATTGTTTATTCGCCATAGCCAGACGTTAAGTGTATTTATTTGACATTAACATTTGGCCTACATTTTCAAAAACTTAAAGGCTGTAGGATGTTTTAAAGAAATGGCAGAATGGTGAGGTAGGTTTTAAGATTTTCTGAAAATGTTAAAAGAAAATTTTCACTTTTAAAGTTGACAGGTTCATCACACTGCCAATATTTTTAGAGTTAGTTCCAAAATGAATAATTGACATGACTGTACATTTGTCAAAACACAATGAATTTTTCATAACAATTATTATTTTTTCAATATTTAATCTTTAATATACTCATGAGTGCATGTACTGAAAAGAGCTTCTTTCAACTTTTTATTAAGTACATGAAGATTTGAAATGGCTAGGTTTTTTTCTTTTTGTCGCTAACATTGAGTCGAGAATAGCAAAATATTTTTAAACAGTACAAAATTTAATTGAAAACACACGTTCCAGACACTTTTTAATTCAAACTTTCATTTAGGCCCTAGGCCTACTGATTCATAAGAATAACATTTGAGTCCGATTCCAATGATGTAAAATGTTTAACACAAATATAAAAATAGGCCTAAGTTCTATACGGTCACACTGTGTCACTGTATTGAATCATAAGGAAACGAGTCACAGCGTCAGTACAAACTGGACAACTGCCCACAAAACTTCAATTTAACTCGCGTAGGAAAAACAGTTTTTTAATTAAACACTCAAATTACTATAAAAATGTATGTAAATACAATTCCCAAAGATGAATCCTTTAAAACAAACAAGCAAACGGATAGAAATTGAAGCACTATTTCAACTGTTCAATGTAAAAACAACACGAACAACGATGGCGATGAGATCTAGGCCAGGGCAGCTGCTGTCGTGTGTGTTTTGTGGTTATATGTTATGCGATTTACGCATATATTCTTATCAGCCTGAAACACGTCTACAACATAGGGGTCAAGTACGGGTCATGTCATATTTTTTGCAATAACTCAAAAACGGCATGGTGAACCTATGTTATGGGAGTGGAAAAAGCATAGGTATTAGTACTACGCTTAATTTTATGCGCATCCAAAATTCCCTGAATGGCTAAGAATTTTCTTCCAGCCGTTTGAAGTTCCGCACGTATGTTATAGGTATGGAGGCTGAAAAATGTGTCTGTGTTAATGGCGCTGACCATTGGTCAAATGTTCCCATTAATGGGAACAAATTTGTTCCCATTAATAGGCATGCTACTGGACTGTTTATAAGGGCTGTAAAACAAATCTGGTTGACAATAGACATTGGGAGTCAAAGAAAAGTTTAAAATGGCTATCTTAATTCCTATAGAAGCAGAGCGCATGGCAGGGAAGGGAGGAAGAGGAGAGAGAGGAAGGGAGGGGGAGGGGGGTAGTCAACCAATAGTGTCAACGATTGTTAAATATGAATAAAATAATTTTTCCACCAATCAACCAGAACAACACACTGTACAAATTACTACATTTCTAACTGAGGAATTTTAAGCCAGGATAAAAGAAATAGAAATAATTCCTCTAAATAAAGGTCTTAGCTACAATGACTATCATACCCTATGCACACACCATACTGGCCAAACTGTACAGATAGTCCTAAAGGTCTTTGGACATGTAAATGCTAAATTGCTTTAAACCCTATTAAACGACCAGGAAAGTAACACAAATGCTTTAAAAGTGAATCATTTCAAAGTATTTTGAATTTTCAGGTATCAATATGCAAATTTGTATGCTAATTTGTATGCTAATTTTATGCTAATTTGTATGCTAATTTGTGATGTTTTACAGCAACTTGGTGTTTCCTTGTGTAAATCCTTCATTTTTAAAACGTCAATCATAATTCTACAAAGAGGTACAGCATAATCTTATCAAACATTTTTCATCCAACTTGAGAACTAAACAAATTATTTTCAAATTCAAAAACTGACCTGCTCAGATCATTACTCCTTTGATCAATGCAGAAATTGCTGTGTCTACAGACCATTACTTTTTGTAATTTAGGGAAGGTTGAAGATGAATTTCATTTTTGATTAGAATGCCCATGTTATAACGAGTTGAGACTTCTTCACTTTCCAAGATACTTATATGTAAATCCAAACAGGATAGCTTTTTTGAAATTATGTTAAACACCAGAAAAAATTCTTTTTTTGAATAACATTTGCTTATTTCTGGACAAAGTGCTGGCTGAAGTTTCGTTCAGAAATAGAATCTTATTTTGATGAAATTTAGCTTTTTTTTTAATAGCTTTTGTTCAGTTTTAGTTGCTGTTATTTGTATTGATTTGCTACTTGTTTACTATTATGTACATGTATATATTCATGTAAAGGCTGGTGTGCTCATCATAAAGAAGAATAAATTAATTTAATCAAAGTAATATACTGATAGCATTTTAGAAGTGCAGTGGCTCAGTGGTTAAGGAGTCATGCTCGTATTCGATCGGTACCGGGTTGGATTACCGTCGTGAGTGCTGCATTGTGTCCTTCAGCAGACACTTTACTCTACTTGCTTCAGTCCACTCAGCTGTAAAATGAGTACCAGCACTGCTGGGAAGTTAATCTGCGATGGACTGGCATCCTGTCTAGAGGCAGTTATGTTCTCTCATCGCTTGCGCTATTGAAACCGGGATAAGCACCGGCTCTATGAGCCTAATGGCTGGATGGAATTAGCTTTTTGATACTCATAGCAGGCAAAAAGTATATACAGTATGTATAATATGCAATGAGCCATACATTGAGTAAATACTGTACAAAGGCCAACACATATTCATTGAATAAAGGTATTTGATTATATGCCATAACATTGAGATAATAGTACTTTCAAAAGTGAAACTGTTTTTAATTATTGACAATTAGCTCTTTGTTCTAAAGTGATCATGCTATTCTATTCAAACAACAAGATTTCACAACTCTCAACTGAACCTAACTAAATACACACTTAGGCACTGAAGCAAACGACACGAAAGTACAACTTTCCACAATAGGACATCAATATACATTATATCAACTCAAAGATGAAACTGATAATTGAATATCGAAATGAAACAAAGATACAACAACAGCTTTACACAACAACAAAATGTTACAGACATTTACTATAATAATACAGGCATACTTATAATCCATGCATAAATTATGTTACAGGAAAGAGCTAAATATGTCTTAACATTTATAAGAGTAATGGTTTGACAAAATAAGGGAAATTTGTTTATTTGTTAGATGAGAGCTTAACAGCACCAAGTCAACGAGGGTCAAATTGTGCCTGAGAGGTCAAATCATTCTAGAGGTAGGAAGGAAAGAAAACAGGGGGAGAATGAGAGAAATACAAGAACTAAAAGTCAGAAAGCTAGGATCGAGAGAGGAGGTGCATGAGTGAAAAAAAAAAAAAGTAGAGAGAGGGGGGGGTAGGGGGGAGAGGAGGACTAAATATGGTTGTAGAGGGAAGCATGATGAAGGAAGGAGATCATTTTATCCGGAGGGTTTTTCTGGAAGAACTCGGCTATTAGGTTGTGTGGAGCAAGAGAAGCTCTGGGAAGGTTGTACAGGGGGCAAGCAAGGAGAACGTGATGGATAGTGAGGATGCAGTGGCAATTGTTACAGAGGGGTTGGGGGGGAACCAATAAGGAGATGGGAGTGAGTGAGGTGGGTGTGACCAATTCTAAGACAAATAATATGAACGTTGTCAATACGAGAGGTTATTGATGGTGGATTTGATTGGGATTGTGGGCTGGATGACATGGAGTTTGTTATCAATTTGGGAGTTCCATAAGGTTTGCCAGCGGTCACAAACAAGGGAAGCAATAAGCGGTTTGATGTCAGAGAGGGTTTTGGGAAAAGGGGTAGGGAGGAGGTTTAGGACAAGCTTAGCGGCTGCATCAGCCCTGTTATTGCCAGGAATGCCAACATGGCTGGGTATCCAGAAGAAAAGAACGCTTTTCCTGCAGAGGGTGGGAGAAAAGAGTTTCCGAAGGAGGTGGCATGTGAGGTTATCCCATTTAAGATTGAGTAATGAAGTAAGAACAGCCTTTGAGTGGGAGAAAATGGCAAAGTGGCTGAGAGGAGAATACTCAATAAAGTTGAGGGCGAAGAGAATGGCCTTAACCTCAGCTGAAAAGATGGATGAGTAGTTAGGAAGTCTGCTACTGAGGTTGATGTCTTGGATGATGGCAGCAGCTATCTTGTTGCCTTCCTTGGAGCCATCAGTACAGATGGAGGTGTAATTTGAGAGTTGGTCTTTGATTTGGTTGTGGAGATTGATGAAGAGGTTAGGGTGGGTTTGAGTTTTATGATAAGTAGAGAGGTCTCGGTGGACAGAAGGGAGGGGGGGGGCCCAAGGAGGAAAAGTGGGCCAGAAGTAGGTGCCGAGAGTGGCGGGGTTGATGCTGAGATGGAAGAGGTCTGATTTAATGCGTAAGCTGAAGGGAGAGGATAGGGTTTTAGTCCTATCAAAGAGGGAGGAGAAATTGGGGTACCTAATGAGGTTGTAAACAGGGTTCTGGTTGTTGGTGAGGACTCTAAAAGCATAGGAGAGCATGATATTGGAGGAGGGATTGTTCTTAAAAAGATCAAAAATGGAAGTGGAGGAGAGGAGAGGAGAGATCTCTGGAGGTCAGGTATAAGGGACAGGTTAAGAGGATATGCTTGATTGAGAGATCAGTGTTGCAAGTAGGGTAGAGAGGTGTAGGAGAGACAGAAAGGAGGTAGGAGTGGGTAAGAACGAAGTGAACGATGCGGATGTGGGTAACAACAACGTCCTCCCTACAATTGCGACTGTGCAGAGGGTTGGTCTGGACTTTGGGATTGATAGTGTGCAGTTTGTTACTGGTCTCAAGGTTCCAGTCATCTTGCCAGGTCTTCCTGAGGTAGCTGGAAATGGTGAAGCGGAAGTCAAGAGTGCGGAATAAGGATTGGTGAAATGTGGTTCGACAGAGCGTTGTTGCGGCCAGATGCCAAAGTGGCTGGGGATCCAGAAAAAGATTATTTTCTTCCCTAAGGAAGAGAGAGTGTGAAGTTTGTTTAGGATTTGTAAGATTAGTAGATTAGACCAGAGCATGTTGAGGATGCCAGTAAGAACTGATTTTGAGTCAGAGAAGATGAGGAAGTCAGAACGGTAAGAGAGTTCTGCGAAGTTTAGAGCTAGGAGGATAGCCTTTGCTTCAGCACAGTAGATGGGGGTTCCATCAGGTAGCCTTAAAGAAAGGGTGAGGCTGGGACAGGTGGCAGCGGCTGCAAAGGAGCCTTCCGTGTGGAGCTGTTGGTGAAGAGGAAGGAGTAGTCCTGGAAATGTCTACTGAGTTGGCAGTATTTGGAGCGAAAGAAGCCTGGGTTGTGAAGAGCTTTTATGTACGAGGAAAGGCCAAGGAAACCTTAGGGAGGAGGGATGGCCCAGGTGGGAGTGGGAGGGATAGTGTGCCAGGCTATCAAAAAAATCTGGATGCTGGCTTTGGGGGAATGAAAATGCATCCAGATATCGAAAGTTGGGGGGATGCGTTTGTTGAGAGTGAAGAGGTTGGTGAAGGAAAGAGTGAAAACATGGATTCCGTGGGTCAGTGAGGATGGGAAGAGCAAAGGAGAGACTGACCCTGGTACACTTGAGATTCATTGGCGTCTACATGAAGACTGGCGACATGGGTGGTGTGGGTGACACAGGGCAGTGTTTTCGATTACCTCGATGTGCTTCAAAAACAATTTGCAGGCAGAGCTGTAAAAGAAGTTGCCGTAGTCCAACTTAGGATCTGAGAAGGGAGTGGTATAAGGTGAGCAAGGTGAGACGATCGTCTTCCCAGTTGGTGCTGGAGAGGACCGTGAGGAGATTGAGGGTTTTGTAACACTTGGTTTTGAGGATGTTGATGTGGGGGAGGTAGGAGAGCTTGGAAATGAGAGTTATTTAAAGAAAACGAGAACTGCCCTTACTGGGACTGATGGAATCTTTGAGACAGAGATTGGGACGAAGGAAGAAAGATTTGCTTTTGTTGAAATAAATGAGAACAGTTTTGTCTTTGGGGAAATTGAAGCCGTTGTCCACGCATTTTTAAAGATTATATTGAAAAAGAAATATATTGGAATATATCGGAAATATATTAGAAAGGAAATATTTTACAAACAATCTAAATATGTAAAAAAATTCTCCATTTTCATTATTTACAAGAAATAATACAAGCTCTTAAAATTAAGCAATTTCGACCTAATTTTGCCTAAATTTATAATTATGTCGATATACGTTGATATTTTCTTTAATTTGAATCTTTTATTGAAAGGTTGATTGTCTTAGCTTTCATATAAACCAAACTTGTAGTGATAAAAACGAAAGGAAAGTTGTGAAAACTGCTTTTGAAACAAAAATTTGAAAAATTGCAATCACATTTTGAACATGCTGGGGATCGAAGGGTTAAACTTAAATATCTCCCAAATGGAAAAGATTTTTGAACACCTTCTGCACAATGTTATTTCTTTTGAGGTCCTCTTTCATATAAGACACAGACTTGCTTAACCACTGAACTTATCATTTAAGGAAAGGTTTATAGCATTAATTTGCATAATTTTAATAAAGGGTGTGTACATGTATTACAGTAGAAAGATATGAAAAGTTAATTTATCCTACACACATGCCCTTGTAAAAAATATACTGTGAAATTCAACATAAAGCAGATTCTTCACATCCTTGTAATTCCAACCCTTAGAATCTTTATAAGCTTTCTGAAAATTTTGAGAGAAATACAAGAGCTTTGGTTACCATGGTAATGCACTGCATTGGTTCCTCATCCTCATCTTCTGGTTTTTGAGTTGTTTCGGATGTTGAGGGTGCCTGGTGCTGCAGCTGCGATGAAGTCACAAACTCTGGTTTCCCCTCTAAGATAAATATTTCAGGTGCATAATTCTGGAAGGTAAAAAATGATATAGTATCACAATTTTTGAAGAACTTTATGAAGTTCTGCAGACTTTTTTTTTTGGATGTGTAGCTACGAATGTGCATATTTTGATCATAGATGATCAAATTTGTACATGGTGACAACCAACACTTAGAGTCATTTTTGGCTGACATAATTAGGGTAAAATTGCACTCTTTTTATTAATTTCATTCCCTGCCATAAAATTGAGTAATTTGTCAATCTCCACCACACAATTGACAGATTGTCAATCCCTGCCATAAAATTGACTGATTTGTCAATCCCAGCAATAAAATTGACTGATTTGTCAATCCCTGCAATAAAATTGACTGATTTGTCAATCCCTGCAATAAAATTGACTGATTTGTCAATCCCTGCAGTAAAATTGACTGATTTGTCAATCCCTGACATAAAATTGACTGATTTGTCAATCCCTCCTGTAAAATTGACTGATTTGTTAATCCCTGCCGTAAAATTGACTGATTTGTCAATCCCTGCAATAAACTTGACTGATTTGTCAATCCCTGCAATAAAATTGACTGATTTGTCAATCCCTGCCATAAAATTGATTGATTTGTTAATACCAATTCTAAAATGGACCGATTTGTCAATCCCTGCCATAAAATTGACTGATTTGTCAATCCCTGCCATAAAATTGACTGATTTGTTAATCCCTGCTATAAAAATTGACTGATTTGTCAATCCCTGCTATAAATTTGACTTATATGTCAATCCCTGTCATAAATTTGACTGATTTGTCAATCTCTGCCATAATATTGACTGATTTGTCAATCCCTGCCATAAAATTGACTGATTTGTTAATCCCTGCCATAAAATTGACTGATTTGTCAATCCCTGCCATAAATTTGACTGATTTGTCAATCCCTGCAATAAAATTGACTGATGTCAATACCCACCTTAAAATTGACTGACTTGTCAATACGCATCATAAAAATTGACCGATTTGTCTATTCCCATGTTTTGCATATCTACTTATTGAACATAAGTGAGTACTTGCCAGACCACAGCAAAGTACTTTCCATTCCTTTCTTTGACATAGAAGTCATTCATTTCTTCTAGTAAACTAGTTATTTTAAAACTAGTTATATTTCCCAAGAGCTCTTACCAAAATCTAAAAAAAATGGCAAAGGAGAGATAAAATTGTACTAGGATGGAAATTCTCCCAAAATATACAAGCCAAAAACTAATCAACAAGAAGAAACATTCCTCCCCCTCCCCCAAAAAAAAAAAAAAAAATCAAACACCCGTTAAAAAAAAATTATCACGAAAGAGCCACTTTTCCTTCATTT
This sequence comes from Chiridota heheva, assembly GCA_020152595.1. Lineage (NCBI taxonomy): Eukaryota > Metazoa > Echinodermata > Holothuroidea > Apodida > Chiridotidae > Chiridota > Chiridota heheva. The sequence goes on from JAIGNY010002006.1 coordinate 1,274,361, forward strand.
CAACCCTGCCCCTACCCTCCCACCACCATCGAAAAGTCTACAATCCCAGACAAACGTTATACCCTTCTTCAATATTGCAGAAACATTACCAAAACCTTTTCGTGCAAATCGTATACCAACATTGAATAGGGGTGTAAGTGAAAAAAGTGCCAAGACTTTTGTCCCTGATTGTACAGTGGTTTTAGTTGTTTGCATACTCTACCTGGGGTGGTAAAAAAGCCTTGACTTTCAGGTCCACTTCTTGTTTGCCTCTCAACTGAGAATAAAACAAAGAGAAACAGCCTAATTAAATGATTAATTAAGTCGTCTCCAAAGGCTACAAAACACTGCGGCCAGAATTCTTACTCTCTTTAAAAAGTCCTGTCACATCAACCCAATTTTGAGAGATTTACACTGGCTTCCTGTATCATATCGTATCATCTATAAGATATTGCTTATCGTATACAAATCTCTCCAAGGTCGTGCTCCACTTTACATATCTAATTTGTTAAAACTGTATATTCCTGTCCGTAATTTACGTTCTTCAGCTAAATTACTTCTGTTTGAATCAAAATCTAAGCATTCATGGGAAGACAGGTCTTTCGCTGTCGCTGCCCCACGGTTATGGAATGAATTGCCATTTTACATCAGATCTTCAATTACTATTGGTTCCTTTAAAAAAAAATTAAAGACTTACTTAATGTCTAAGGCTTTTGTCAATGTTCAATAATTGTTGTTTTGTTTTATAATTATTTTGTATTTTTGTATTTATTGTATGGCGCCTTGAACACCTAGTTTAGGTGGTTTGTGTGCACTATAAGTCTTATTATAATCATTATGATTAATGGTCAATGGTGTCCATTTTGTATGGTAGAGGAAATTAGAGAAAGAACAGTGAAGAAACTACTGTAAGCTCCTCCATTCAGTACATACTGAATTTGTAAGCTGAAATGAAATTATACTTTAACTTTACTTATATTAATAAGCTTCACATTCTACAAAAGTGCTGTGTGCAATATATGGTATTCTCTACAATAGTCATTCTAACCCTCTCTTACGTGACAGAAATCTTTGAACTAGTCAAGTACTACACCTTTGTATTCAACTACTTTCATGATAATCTGCCACCTAATTTCTCCAATTCTTTTCTGACAAATAGTTCTTTTCATGATTACCATACCCGCCATGCTAAATTACTTTCCATTGCCATTTTCTCTCTAACAAGTAGTCAACATTATAATAAATACTCTGCTATTGCAAATTGGAATTCCCTACCCACTTCATTTATCTCTATTAAAAACTTATCCTCATTCAAATGTAAAGTAAAACATTACATTCTTTGTAATAGAATCCTGTAAGTTTTGTTTGTTTGATGTATCATCAGACAGTATCTATGTAATATTTTCTTTTCTATTCCCCCTTCCCTTTTTTTTGGTGAAAAATGTACTTTTTCACACATGTATTATGTTTTCTGTGTAATTTATAAAGGGGCTACCACTGTTACAAGTTCTTTTGAGCTTTTTGAGGATCTCCTCAACCATATAAAGCTTTATCTGTATATATTTGTATTTTGTAAGTAATAGAAATGGTTGAAACAAAGTTGAACAAACAAACAAATGACTGGCGTAAAAAGTCTACTAGAGAAAAGTGGCAACCCCCTGAAGAAGAAAAAAATGGGCCCCAAATTTCTATACAATTATTGATAAATATATTACATTGAAAATTTAACAAAAGTTTTTTTCAAACTTTTTTCAGGTTATAAATCGCTGTCTGTTTCATTATTAAGATGCGACATGTTAGAGCTAGTCTTGATATTATTCATTTCTTCAGAGCGTACCCAATCTGCAATATTAGCAGATCAAGTAGGCTATACAGGTAGGTCTTCAAAAGCGTATCCACAATTCCATTCCCTTCTTGCCCCAGGTGAGTCACCTTACACAAGCAAACTTATAGCTCATGGAGCAAAAATAGGGTGGAATTTACTGTAGTACTGTATGATAAAGTTATACATGTAGCTTTCCTGATCTGGTATGGTATAGGCTACACAAAATAGGATTATACATGCATAATGAAAAACAATAAACATCCCTTGCTTTCAGAGTCATTGATAAAATTAAATTGTCCAAAAAAAATCATTTTATGTTGCAGAGCACATTCTTCTTTGCCAAACCTACAAAATGGCCATTCCACAGTCAGTCAAACCTACAAAATGGCCATTCTACAGTCTGCCAAACTTACAAAATGGCCATTCCACAGTCTGTCAAACCTACAAAATGGCCATTCCAGTCTGCCAAACCTACAAAATGGCCATTCCACAGTCTGTCAAACCTACAAAATGGCTATTCCAGTCTGCCAAACCTACAAAATGGCCATTCCACAGTCTGTCATACCGACAAAATGGCCATTCCAGTTTGCCAAACCTACAAAGTGGCCATTCCACAGTCTGTCAAACCTACAAAATGGCCATTCCAATCTGTCAAACCTACAAAATGGCCATTCCAGTCTGTCAAACCTACAAAATGGCCATTCCACAGTCTGTCATACACGAAACAGGCAGGAGAATAGCCCAAAAGTGTGTTTTTATTTTTTTGTATAACACCTTTTTGATATTTCATTTCTCTAAATTTATCACACAAGACAGGCCTGATCCCTCTGATTCTTCACAGCTTATTCAGCACACATTCCCCTATGCAGTGTCTGACACTAGACAATAACCACTTTACCTATCAAATCACAGTACCAAATAATAGATTGAACAAGATCAACAGATGGCTCTCAAGACATGTGTACTCCAATGTTTGAATGTTCCTTGGGCAAGTCTTATATTTAATCTTCCACTACTTTATCTTTCAGATAATGAAAAGCATATATGTTTCTTCTTTCATCTGTCTATTGATTTCTTGTTGAATTGTTTGTAATATTGATTTCCCAGTTTGTTAGAGCAAGTACTTTACAAATACTTGAGGATTTGGGTATCCCCTGTTCTTTGGGACTAACAAGCAGGGAGGTAATCACAAAGTAGCTATGACATGGAGATCTAGTGTGGTTTACATGACAACTGAAGCATATAAGTACTACATGTTGTATTGTGCAATAATATAACCAATGTTATCAAATCAGTTATGTTCATGGATAAAAAAGAAAAAAAGATTTTTTTTTTTATGGACAACACTAACAACAACTTCAGGTCAATCTGAAGAAAATATGCTATCAACATAGAAATAGCTGAGTTTCATAGAAATCAGTGCAATCTTTTAGTAATTTATAGTATTTTGAATATTAATGACTTAATTATAATAAATCATGCGAATATTGATAGAAATTAGTGACATCACAAGGAGAAAACCTATCTATTTCCTTATGTTATTCTAAATGTTTTCCAATCCTGCACCAATATTTTATCAAATGAAAATAGTTGAATATGATAAAATATGCAAATATTGATAGAAATTAGTAACATCACAAAGCAAAAAAACTATTGATTTCATTATGTTATTTTAAATGTTTTCCAATCCTTCACCAATATTTTATCAAATGGGAATAGTTGATAAAATATGAAAAAATTGATAGAAATTAGTAACATCACAAAGAAAAAAAGCTTTTGATTTCCTTATGTTATTTTAAATGTTTTCCAATTCTTCACCAATATTTTATCAAATGGGAATAGTTGAATATGATAAAATATGCAAATATTGATAGAAATTAGTAACACCACAAAGGAGAAAACCTATTGATTTCCTTATGTTATTTTAAATGTTTTCCAATCCTTCACCAATATTTTATCAAATGGGAATAGTTGTAGATGATAAAATATGCAAATATTGATAGAAATTAGTAACATCACAAAGAAAAAACCTATTAATTTCCTTGTTATTTTAAATGTTTTCCAATCCTTCACCAATATTTTACCAAATGGGAATAGTTAAATATGCTAAAATATGCAAATATTGATAGAAATTAGTGACATCACAAGGAGAAAACCTATTGATTTCCTTATGTTATTTTAAATGTTTTCCAATCCTTCACCAATATTTTATCAAATGGGAATAGTTGAATATGATCAAATATGCAAATATTGATAGAAAATTAGTAACATCACATAGAAAAAAAGCTGATATTTGATTTCACAAGGAGAAAACCTTATGTTATTTTAAATGTTTTCCAATCCTTCACCAATATTTTATCAAATGGGAATATGTGAATATGATCAAATATGCAAATATTGATAGAAATTAGTAACATCACATAAAAAAAGCTTTTGATTTCCTTATGTTATTTTAAATGTTTTCCAATCCTTCACCAATATTTTATCAAATGGAAATAGTCGAATATGATAAAATATGCAAACATTGATAGAAATTAGTAACATCACAAGAGAAAACTTATTGATTTCCTTAAGTTATTTTAAATGTTTTCCAATCCTTTACCAATATTTTATTAAATGGGAATAGTTGAATATGATAAAATATGCAAATATTGATAGAAATTAGTAACATCACAAAGCAAAAAACCTATTGATTACCTTGTTATTTTAAATGTTTTCCAATCCTTCAGCAATATTTTATCAAATGGGAATAGTTGAATATGATAAAATATGCAAATATTGATAGAAATTAGTGACATCACAAGGAGAAAACCTATTGATTTCCTTATGTTATTTCACATGTTTTCCAATCCTTCACCAATGTTTTATCAAATGGAAATAGTTGAATCTGACCAATAGACAGCTACAATAACTCACATTGAAAAGAGTGTGTAATTCTAAAGGCTGTTACACCAAACCGAGCGATATTTTAAACAAAATTGAATAAAACAAAGAAAAAGAATCCGTTCCACCTTTTGTTTTCAGAGAATGATCGTCATCATATGACTATTCAGATAACTGAAAATTGATTAAAAGGGCGTTTATAAGCCCATTAAAGCAAAATTCATGTCGCGACAGAAAATCCTGCCCCACTAAAAGCGAATTTCTCCACAGATTGAACAAAAAAGCATTTCTAGCATATTGTCCAGTAGCATCAGAGAGCTGCAATTATAAGCTTCATCGTGTGTAAGCAACAAGTCAAAGCATCTTATGATATTTGTTTCCTGTCTGATGATCTAAACAATTGTTCGCCGCGTCGCGTTCAGATTGTGACGGCCTTAAGATGAAAAGTCTTTAAAATCTTGCAATAAAATAAAGTTTGACGATTTTTTTGTGTGCAAAACTTTTGATACATGAAAGGGAGGGGGAGGACACTTGAAAACTTTGATGTCATTTTTGATCCGTTTCTTTCATATCCGTCTTTGAAATTTGAAAAAAGTCTTATATTTGATTAAAAAGCTCCTTTTTTCAGAATTAACCACTCCCTTTCAAAAATGATGGTAGATGAAGGATGTTTAGAGGCAACAGTACAGTGGCATGCCTAAGGGCAAATGCCCTAGTCCCCCCTACCAAAAATAAAAAATAAATTAATAATAATAATGATGATGATGATGCTGATGCTGATAATAATAATAATAATTATAATAATAATAATAATAATAATAATAATTATATTAATAATAATAAAAATAATAATAATAATAAATAAATAAAGAAATTGTCAAACCCAAAAATAGAATAACTGATATATCAAATACTCTTCCAAGTTCCACCAAAAATCTTCAATTTTTGACTTCATTTTCAATTTTAGACCACATATCTTCAATTTTGAACCAGAGTTCTTCAATTTTGTACCAAAATTCTTCAATTTTGTACCAAAAAACTAAACTCTTTAAAATGTATTAAAAACCACAAAAGTGTACAGTGTTACGAAGTCTCAGCAATATAAATGGAAACTTGTGACTGTATGTATGTATGTATGACTGGCGGACCTTGATAGCTTCTCACAGTATCTAAATCCATTGGTTTTAATAATCTATCATACTGTAACACTTTTAATCAAATTGTAGAAGGAATGGTTTGGTTTATTAATGTTTAATGGCACCGCGACAGTCAAATGTGCCAAGAGGGTGTTAAAAACTAAGGTGCTTGAGTTAGGACGGAGAGGAAAGTGAGGTGAGATAGAGGGAATGAGGGGGAGAATATGGATAAGGGAAAGAAGTTAAGGTAATAAAAGAAAGGTCAGTGAGGTAAGGCAGAGAAGGGATGAAAGGTAAGGCAGAGAAGGAAAGGAAAGGGAAAGGGGGTAAGATCAGATGGAATAAATTGCTGTTGCAGAGAAATAAATGTGATAAAGTTGGAGTTAGGATTGTTCTTGAAAAGATCGGAAATTGAGATGGAGGGGGAGAGGTGTGATCTGGAGTTCAGGTATATGGGACAGGTTAAGAGGATATGCTTGATCGAGAGATTGGTGTTGTATGTAGGGCAGAGAGGAGCAGGGGAGCCGGAAAGTAGGTGAAAGTGGGTGAGAAAGTTGTGGCTGTGAGTAGAAGGAATGGACTTTCTCATTAGTTTCAGAAACTAAAATTTAGGAATGAAATTTAAATATTTACAAAGATTTTGGGTTCCCTGCCCATCACAAATTTATTGTTTTGAAAATTCCTCTCTTTAAACTCTGAAACTAAAATAGCTGTAACTTTGAAACTAAAATAGCTATAACTCTAAAACTAAAATAGCTATAACTCTGAAACTAAAATAGCTATAACTCTGAAACTAAAACAGCTATAACTCTGAAATTAAAAAAACTATAAATCTGAAACTATAATAGCTATATTTCTGAAAATAAAATAACTATGACACTGAAACTAAAAGAGCTATAACTCTGAAACTAAAATAGCTAACACTAAAACAAATATTTATAACTCATGAAACTAAAATACCTATGACTCTAAAACTAAAACAGCTATTACTTTGAAACTAAAATGGCTTTAACTCGGAAACTAAAATAGCTATAACTTGGAAACTAAAACAGCTATAACTCTGAAACTAAAACAGCTATAACTCTGAAACTAAAACAGCTATAACTCTGAAACTAAAATAGCTCTAACTCGGAAACTAAAATAGCTATAACTTGGAAACTAAAACAGCTATAACTGTGAAACTAAAATAACTAAAACTCGGAAACTAAAATTAATTTTCAAAGAATTCAGAGACTTGCAATTTTTTTTAAATTTCAAATAAAAAATGATGATTAAAATTCAACTCTTTTAAGAAGATTTTCAATGAAAACATCCAAAAACATTCAAGTTACTATAGCAGCAACATACAATGTTATAGCTAAAAGGTATTTCTACAATCTTTCATTTTTAGACTTAATTACTAACAGCCTTTAGAGATGCCTGATAGTTTATGTCTTCTGCAAACTATATCTTCAAACTGTGATTGAATGGAACAAAATCTCACAAAAGAATGTCAAACAATACCGAAGGATTGATCTTACCAATATTTACTACAACCTTTGAAAAGATAATGAATTTTTGATAAATGAAAAATGAAACCCTTTTATAATCCTATCCTGACAGGGATTGTTTTCAATAGAAAAAGTGATTTTTTCATATTGCATAGCGACTATTGTCATAAATATAGAATGTAATTATATTTCTGAATAATCCTCCTTTATTACAGTAAATATCCATGGTGACTTGAAATTGTGAGGCACAAATGGTATTTGCATTAAGTTTGTAATTGAATCTGAAAGGCTAGATCTACTCACACTATATTGCAGTTTCTTTAATTAACACAAGGCTATGAATTTTCAATTCAAAAAAAAAAATCAATATTGCACAAGATATAATTATGGTCATGATTTTTTCAAAATATACAAAAATATTGAATTAGGTAACAGAAAATCACAAGAAACTTGTCTAACTTCAGATTTCAGATCTTATATGCAAATTTGTAACATAAAGAATGGACTGTTTTTCTGTTATTGTTAATTAATTCATTTTGCTATAATTCTTTTAAGTAGAAAAGCTGAAACCAATGATTTTCTCACAAATTTTGATTGACCAAACCAAAGCTTGGGGTTCCACAAGGTTCATGTTGTGGACCCTAATTTTTACTTGGTATGTCAGTTCCTTATTTGAAATTATGAAGTCATTCTTACCTAGTATACATGGGTATGCTGATAATCATTGCTTATACATACATGACACTAGATGTGAGGCAGCCTTCACTTGCCTACAAATCTTGAACACATTAAAAATTGTCTGAAAGTGGTTAAAGATTGGATGTTGTATAACAAACTCAAAATGAACGATGCAAAAACAGAAGTGATTTTTTTGGGTCTAATACACAATTGGCAAAAATTAATGTCAACCAAATCACTGTTGGCAATTCAGTTGTCCACATATCTTCCACTGTTAAGTATCCTGCTGCACGGCTGGATAAGAATTTATCTATATCTGACTTTACTAACAACAAAAACAAAGGTTAGGTTTGTTTCTATCACCTATATAACATTAAAAAATGTGTTAAGTTCCTTAATCAAACTACCATTTCTGCCCTGGTTAACTCACTTGTCCAGAGCTGTCTTGACTATTGCAATGTCCTCCTCACTGGAATACTTGCTTACAATTTAATTCAACTCCAACGCATCCAAACTTTTGCTGCAAGAATCACAGCCAAATCTCATCGCTTCACTCCAATCCTTGGTCTGCTGAAGGATTGCACTGGTTACCAGTCCATTACTGGTTACCAGTCCATTACAGAATTGAATTCAAAGTCCTTTGCTCGTTTATACGTCACCTAATAATTTGGCTCCTATTTATTTAACTGAAATGTTTCATTTGATTATAATACCAACCACTTCTTGTTCTCAAATAAAATCTCTTCCAAAGTCCCCAAAACCAAAACAACATTTGGTGATCGCTCCCTGAGTGTTTTTAAACCTAAGCTCTGGAATTTCCTTTATCTATTCAATTTGCCCCTTCTCTCAACATTTTGAAAAACAACTCAAGACCCACCTTTTTAAAGAAGCCTTGGATGCACCCAGTAACTTTTATTAACATTGTTGTTTCCTTCTTTCATTTTTCCCTCCTATTGCTTTGTTTGTTAGATGCATTTGAATAGTACTTATAACTGGAAAATGTGCCATATAAATTCCATATGTCATTATTATTATTATTATTTACTATTTAAACTTTTTAAATAAAGTGCACCTGATAGTTTACTCTTTTGCATCAAAATCTGTAGTAGTCTTCAAAGGACAGGTTTTTTCTCTCATGAGAAACAGTGGCGTAGCTAGGGCCCTATGGGGCGAGGGGAATGAGTGGGCACACTGAGGAGCAAGGTGGTCAATGAATTTATGATTGGAGCCCAGGCCCATTCTGTAAAAAAATCTCCAAAATGCAGGGCCTGCCTATTGCTGTCAGATCCATATAAGGGTGCTGACGATGACAAATGAACAGATGAACTCCAAATAGATTATTACAGATCATGAGGCCCAAATCTTTTGTTCAAACTGCAAGGCCCTGTATGGCCTGCTTTTTATGGGCCTTCTTAGGGCCCATGCCAGGAGTGGCTGCCCCCCCCCTCCCTTCCTTAGTTACGTCCCTGATGAGAAAGCTTTAAATCATGAACAGACAATTGATATTATGTCAACAGCACCCATAGTTCCCGAGTTATGGCTGATCAAAGTTTAAACAAATCTTACTGCATGCAAAAGTTGTGATATATGGAGAAACAGACCAGGTTCTCAAAATCTTTAATGAATTTTCTTTAAATTTCTGTTCTAATATATTTTGAGACTAAGATATCTTTGTTATAAAATGTTTTTCAAATGCTACAGTTTATCTATTCATGTGATGTTCAAGTAAGCAATCTTTGTATTTTTATTTCTGTATAAGAAATGCAGAACAAATATTAATATGTTATGCTCCAGGCGTCTGCTATATTACATTAATCAATCAGGGTCGTAATTTCCGGGGGACAGAGGAGATTCCCCCCACTCTTTTGGCAGAATTCAAAACAATTTATAAGGTTGTAAAATGTACTCCCCCCCTCCCCCCGTAAGGAGAATTACAGCCCTGCAACCAATGAAATTTTCTTTAAATGTTATATTCTATGTTATACACAAGCTTGTGAGGATTGTCCCGTATCATTTTGCTTTTAATTATTATTTTGATTTGCTAAACAGAAATATCTGTCATTAGTTCTTTGCTTTAATTTAATTATCATTTTGATTTGCTAAACAGAAATATTTGTCAGTAGTTCTGTAACGAGCTTTAATCTTGACTATGTTAGTCTAATAGCTTTATAATAGTTACATGAACAGTCATGTATGCGAAAAGAATTAATCAATTACTCAATAATAATGGCATGTGATCCATATATGAAAAACCTCATCAAGTGAAATCTTGGTGTTCTAAAAACAAATCAATAATATTAATCAATATTTTCTTGTTTAAAGGATAAAGTTGATGAAAACAATGGTTTTATTTTCTTGGTTTCCATTGAAAAAATCAATGAAAAGAGTTAATAGTTCTAAAGCTGTATGTGTGACCTAAACAATGATTTAAATTAAGGACAGTCAAGTAAAGTACCATTGTTCTTTTTTACAAGTCATGACGTACTGTAGGTACAGAATTTAGCTCAAGACATTGCGTTTAAAAAAGTTGTTTTAAATAATCTAAATAAAAGAATTGTTCAATTTATTGTGAAGTATATAGTGAGTCTCTAATTATGAGAAAAGGCGCTTTTGAATTATGTGAAATTATCACAAAGTAAAAAGTGTTGATGAAAGTTATAAGCTCTTGTAATGTATGCATAAATTAGTGATGTAGTTCGTTGAATCCCGTGATCATTATGACCTTCCTGCAAAACGACTATCTTGGAGGTCAGACATGAATGTATTGCAAGATAAAGAGTACAAAAAGAACTGCAAAAAAATTTGTGATATCTTCTGCTCAGGGTATATCAGGTTTTAAAGATGCTATAAGTTTGCTTGAAAATCACTGGAGAAGAAATTCTTGTATACCAGTGTGACATCACCCACACCCACACACCATCATTGTGGATATTTTTACTCATGAAAGATTAAGCACCACCTCACTAGAGATAGGTTCCTAATGCTGATCGACACCAAAAACTGATTGCACAATAAAATCTATTTTGAGGACTTGGTTTTATTTGGCAAGATCTGAAAGAATAAAGATTTAAAGTAATACAGTAACTGAAGATACACTTTAAAAAAGGCAAATTTACATTAAGTTCAAGTTCTTCTCATTTCATATTTAATAGCCTTTTTCTAGTATGTTTCATCATCATAAACGCACAGTAACAGCTTTACTTACTGTATCAAGGTTATAACTTCATGCAGATACAATAACTTCCCTGGGATAAGACGTTGTTTTGCATGTATACTAGAGCTGTGAACGTTTAGGGATTTTAGTAAACGTGTACACGCAAAAAAAAAAGGGAGCGTGTATCGCGTACACGCGTTTAGTACCGTAATTTTCCCAAATACACCAAAATTGCTCCAAAACTACGAGGCAAAGTAAAAAAATCGTGCAACCAGTATGGCAAAAGTACCGACTCCATTGCCCAAATAGACACTGAGTTTTGCTTTCCAAATCATAAAAAGTTTACTTCTACAGTATAAATCATCATTTTTATGGAAAATATGCATGGATATTCAGTTAGAAAAACAGATAACTTCCTTTCAATGTCATTTAAAATCAACATCGCGTATCTTTTTTGTCCTATTCCCTACTGCTTTCAAACTATCAAAGTTCTTTTGTGAAAATCTTGCATATGATATACCTTGCCGTAAAAATTTTTTAAATAACGCCACCACCACCAGGAAGTTCTGAAATATCAGTCCTCTAAAAAAAAAAAATGGCTGCCATCTTTGCGACGCATGCAGATTTTCAGCTCTGTTAAAACCTTTTTCTGTTTGTTTATTATGCAAAAAAATTTCTTTCTTGCAAAATTTATTTGACTCATCAGGTAATATTTACATGTAAATGTACTGATTGTTCACGATTCAAGTGTTTTTTGGTCGATAAAACGGGCCTTGATTGCGTGGGATTTTAAGCCTTATGGCATAACGTTAGGCCTATTGTTAGTTTCACTGTTTACTGCTGCACATTCGCGGTGCATCTTACAAGTTGGATTACTCAGATTTCGGCGAAATCAAAGTGCATAATATCCCCATTCATTGGTGATTACTGCGCATTTGTGATTCGCACATTTAAAAAGGATGATGCTGATCAGGTTTACAGTTTGTAAAAAGTCATCATTGATTAGAATTTTGTCAGCCGAATGTGTGTGTGATTTGAATCATGAATATTGATTTTCAACGGCAAGACATTAAGATGTATGAAAAACAATTACTCTCAATGAAGTATTTAGTAAACGTTTACAAGATTTGCGAGCGTGTAGCGTGTACACGCTAAACGGTCACAGCTCTAATGTATACTGTTGTAGTTATGAACCTTTTATAGCATTATCTTCATCAGCTGAGTTTAATTTCTATTCAATTTTTACCAACTTCTTTGTAATGCAAATAATCTCGATTTTTATTGCTCTTGTTTGAGTTTTGCCTGATCAAAGTTTAAAGATTTTCTTAAATATCACTGACAAATCAACCCAAAGGCAATTTATTAGGTTACAAGAGATGGGTAGATAGGACCTGGATGGGACACAAGAATAGGACTTACAGTACAACAACGACCTTACCTGTGTCAGGCACCTTCCAACACTGCGTAGAAACACATACTCTCCAGGTATGGAGTGATATCCCAACTGTTCTTCAATTTCACCCCGAAGATGGTAAATGCTTAAATCTGGCCACACCCTATGGTTTGAAATGATACATAAGATAAGAATATACTGTGTGTAACTCAAATCATGAATAGCAATGGGGGAGGATGAGCCATTGTTTATGAGGAGAAGGTGAAGGGGGAGGGGGGGGGGAGGAATCATATTTAACAGAGGTTGATATCATGAGGGAGTTCCATCTTTTCCCAGAAAAAAAAAAAAAACACTTGTGGACAAGTATGCATTTTGACTGTTTAAAATTATTGTCTAAAACAGATCTCAAGGATTGGGGGGAAAAAATACAGAAAAAGTTTTGATAGTAGGGGGATGTAGGGAGAATTGCCCCATACACCTCACCCCTGATATTTTCTTTCAAAAATAATTTGACCACTATTTCTATATTTACTGTTATAAAGGTTTATTTAACAAAGGAACATATGGGTAGTTGCAATTGTGATTTTCTGTACTTATAATACTGACAAAACTAGGAACAATATAGTTTTACTAAATTACTAGAATTTAGGCCTAGGCTAACATAACATGTATTGGGTTGAACACCTACTGCACCTATGGGCCCATTTGTTTTCTTTTGGAAGGAGGAGGAAGCAAGATAATTTGCGTAAATCATTTATTTTTATTTTTAGTAATATATGCTTTGGGGCACAATTTCATGACTTGTCCTTGTCCTTAAAAATTTGTTCCAGCAAATCATAACCACAATCTTGATGTAGCAAATAATGAGGCCACTTATCTTAATTAAAACAACCACTCAACCACACAAGGACTTCATCCATTGCTAATATGATACTTAACACCAACTTCCACAACAACCCAGGACCAACAGGAGTACTAGTACAATGGAGCCATTGATAAGGGAAATTTGATCCTAATTACTTGTGGTTTTTAGAATAAAGAAAATAAAAGGGAAATGTCTGACCCGACCTGCTTATTTATCAGGTGGGATCTGACTGTTTGAAATTTTAAGAAGCATAACAACTAAAGTGTCATCCTGTAGTGGTAAAGTACAGTAGTATGCTGGTGACCCTGCTTGGGACCGTCTGAATGCTTTTTTGCCCCAATACTAATCTTTTCAAAATTTTGAGATTGCTCAGCTTGGGAGCATTGTTCCCTGCCCTTTAACACTTAGGCCTACAGTATGATTATTGAAAAAAAAATGAAGGCCAATCAGTAGCAAAATAAACAGATATTGCTGCTAATTATTATGCACGCCTTGTACTTTGTCGTCAGTGCTAAAAACATATTCAACGCCGGGCTGTAGCATCTGCATTGTGGCTCTTTTAATCAACATCTTTGTTTTAAATATTTATCCCATTTTTTTTAAATTTTATAGATCTAATACACAATATCATGCCTTCGGCAATCAAGTCTGCAGTGACACTTTTCAACAGGCCGCCATACAGCCCTGCATTTTATGATTTTTGATATTCATTAACATCATTATTACCTGTAGACAATTTATTCCACTCTTACCTGACAAAGCCTAATGAGATGGTCTCACTGATAACTTCATTGTAAGCGCTTTGAATTTTCACGTTCCAAACCTCAGGAGGCACCAGATAAACATGGAGATCTACCAGCTGTGAAACATGAAATAAAAGAAGACTTTTGTGTAGGAAAGTTTGTCCGTATTCTTTAAAAGGAGAACTTGAATGAAAACTAAGACTGGATGCATTACTGTATTCTGGGATGCCTAGGCCAATAGTAATGATAAAGAATTATCTCCATTACTTTTCTCAAATAATTTAAAACATTTTACCCCTGCTAAAATGTTAGCCCAGATAGCAGTGTTTTGAACTTTGATCGTGCTCTGGCAAGCTCGTCAGACAATTTTTATACGTAGTGCAAAGAAAAATAGTCCAGTAAATGCTTTGATAAAAGTAGCTAAAATCACCGTAAAAACAGTTTTTCAAGACATGGATGGGCATCAAACATCATAAATAAGCATTGTGGGCAAAAAAAAAATCTCTCATAAATCATAAAGATTTTAAAACTGTGATTTTCCTATTTTTTAAAAGTGTTCCAAACAGCACAGCAGGGTATAGGCCATTAAAAAAAGGCAACTATAAGGGTCTTTAACGTTAGACTCTCTATGGGATACTGCCATTTCAACGGGAAATTCATTCCTACAAAAATACTCCGGCCTACCCAAACTTTTGACTCCCATAAATCACGAGATAAATTCCTCCCACACGCGAGGAATTTTTGTCGGACAAATTAGACCTTAAACGATACGCTATAAGAGTACATGTACCTATTACACAAAAATGTCATTTTCGCATAATAGAAACATTCCTAGCATGACAGACTGCACGAAAAGCTCTGTTTTTTTAGCCATTTCCTCGTTTTTAGCCATTCCAGGGTGCAATTTTTGTTTTCTTTAGCTGAAATATCATGACAAACTGGACAAAAATTAGATTTCTGGAAGGTTTCAGTTGAGGTATGTGCAATTTTGGTCAAAATCACACAAAAATAGTGTTTTTTCCCATTGACCATAATAATAAGTGCCCCCTTTAAATAAGCGTGTCTAGTGTAGGTATGTAGCCTACTAGCATGAATATTCATGCCCAAATCCCATAGTGACCTAATCCTCTGGATTAGGGCATAAACGCACGTGTATTGGAAAAACTGAACCACACACTGAAGCAAAAGTCAATGGGCTACAACACGCGTCCAAACAAGTTGCACTAAAACCTTAGTGCAACTTAAATTGCGATATGAAAACTTTCTTACTTTCGTCTAAAAATTCAACCATACATACTTTGATTCCATCTTTAGTAATCCATTGAACAAAATTTATAATAGGCCAATTAGAAGACAAAGTTTTTGCTCTTTAAAAAAAAAAAAATACAAAATAATGATCTGCATTTAATCAAAAGTAAAACAACCTACGCACACATCCGTCTATGATCGTGAGCACAAACCGAAATGCGAGAGCGTTCGCAAATGATTGACACTTTTTTGGATGGCAGCCCAATTTTTCGTGAAACGCATTTGCGCATACGTATCTCTTACCGTTCGTTCTCAGCTCCAAGCGTGCCGTAGGCCTACGCGTTACTGCACATCTAAGTAACTTAACCCTTACTCTACCAGAGTATTTGAAATTACAAGTGTTATTTAAGGGAACTTTTTGGACAGTTTTGAGAAGAAAAAAATCACAAATTTATTTTCATTTTCTACTGTAATAAGTTTATGTTATATGAAAGCAAAGACTTTGAACTTTACGTTGGTTTGCATAATTCTTGGTCAAATATGCAAATTTATGCAAATGAGGTCATTAATTCAGATTATTAGATGTCCTAAAACTGCTATCTTTGTGATATTCTGCTTTCTTGTGGCTAATTAGAAAAAAATATTGACAAAATTTATGAATTGTTGAAAGAAGGACCTTTTCATTTGATAGTGCTCTTGATTATTTTGGAGCAAGGAAAAAATTCAAACATCAATTTTAATTTTTTTACCTCTAATTTTGCCAATGATCTATTTGATGGGATTTGGCACTATACTTTCCTATAAACATGCAGTTCCTTTCTATGATGCACAAAACTAATATAATATGAGAAGGAAATCTTTACATCAATATTTCAATAAAATGTTATGCAAATGATATGCAAATTGGCTGATTTACCTCATTTATTAAGTACAGGTTTGAAATTTTCAGTGTATGAGCTAATTTCAGCCATTGAAAGCTTTGAAAATACTTATTTTTATTCAGGTTATGCTGAATGTCTTGTAGAAACTTACTTTTGTTGATTCCTATAGGAATTCTCGGTAAAAAGGTACTCAAAAATGGTTCAGAGCATCAGTAATCACGTTGACATAACCAAACTTGGTATTCTTCAGACAGTTGGTACCAGGTATGAAATGTCAACAAATTTGTCCAAATACAGGAAAATCCTTAAGAAAAATACAATTTCAACTGTTTCTAAGGAAATACAGGGGTTGAGGATGGGGTGAGTGTATGTGTGTGTAGGGGGAGGGGGTTCCGGCTTATTTATATTGGGAGGGGGACCCCAAAATATGGCCCTCTTCCAGGATCCAAATTGCTTCAAAGAAAATAATGTCCCTCTACATGAAACTGCTTGGCTCCCACCATGGGTCTCTTGCCCCCACCATGGGTCTCTTGCCCAACATGTGTCTCTTTCCCAAAACATGGGACCTTTTCCCCTTAAAATTTTAATCCTACACCACTGCACCACAACCTCACAACATGGAATCAAGATTTTGCAAAATAGGTATATGGGCACTGTTGCATTAATACAAAATTGCATAAATTAAAGGTTGATCTGTAAAGTTTCATCCAAAATTACTATAAAAAGGACAATTCATGTTAATCACATCGGATTTCAGTGACCCATTTACTTGTTTATAATCCTTACAAGTACATAATTCCAGCTAAATTACAGGGTTTTTGCTTTATTTGAACGGATCCGCACTAACGTTAGCTGTGACTAACGTTAGGCCTCACGAGTAATGTTAGTAAGCATGAAGTTTGAAAAATGCACTCGCAATTTTAGAAATTTTAAAAAATCATTTCACCTCAGGTTGGTTCTGATAATCTTTGGGCGTCTTCTGGGTTGGGTCCAGGTACTAAAAGATTTCCATCACTGGCGATAAGCTTTGTGACTCTTCCTAATCCTCAGTTTCACTTTAAAACAAGATTCGGGATACACGTTCTTCTGTCGTCTCAACATAAATATCAAAAACTCCAAAATAACTCGAGTGATGTAGCTATAAACGTTGTTAGGAACGATCGAGAGGGTATGTCTTTTATTGCAGCAATCCCTGTAAAAGCACATTGTTTTCGCTACAGAATGGTGTTTGAAACTTTTCATTACGATATAGGGGTAAATCACACAATTTTTTTAACAAAAAGGGTAAAGAAATTACCAAAAATCACAACATTTTACATATTTTTACAAATATTTTAAAAATTATGACCAGGTTTATGAGCAAAATTTGATTAGATTTGGACAATATAACTTGTCTACATATTTGGACAATATAAGTTGTCTACAATTTACATATTATATATATATATATATATATTTTTGTATATATATATATATATATATACATATAAATAAATATATATATATATATGTGTGTATATATATATGTATATATATATATATATATATATATATATATATATATATATATATATATATATATATATATATATACATATATATATATATATATATACATATTTATATATATATATATATATATATATATATATATATATATATATATATATATATATATATATATATATATATATATATATATATATATATATATATATATATATATATAAAATCTAAATTTATTTTCTAATCAATTTGTGTAAATTTTTCAAAAATATGCATTTTTTGGGACATTTTAAACAAAAAGTGAAATTTCTGAATGTTTGGACAAATTTACCAGAAAAAAGTGAGTACAACCCCCCCAAAAATACAATATTATAAAAGATCGTTTGAAGATCTTTGCAATTAAGCTATTTGCACCCCTATAGGATTTTGGTAAGGTCCCGATTTTATTTTGAGAAAAAGGTAGTTTTAAAACTGCGATATTATCGCCGCGTGGTAGAGTAAGGCTTAACATAACTTGATCCAGTACTGTAAGGTGTTTTGGTAAGGTGTATTTGCCCTCCTTTATGCAAAAGCAGCATGGAGAAAGCGGCAAGTCCCATTTAATTGTGTACACTCGCGCATTACGAGTACACAAATTTTCACGAATACGCAGTTAGTCATTTTATATGCGGTGGACAAGCACTACTGGTGGATGGAGAATAATTTTCCAACAACTTTTCAATAAAAATGCTATTTCGCTATGGTTTTGGGACATTTAAATTAATTAAGGTAAGGTCATAGTATTGTCTAACAATTTTTTGAACAGTAAGGAAATATTCTAACCTTTTCATTAATTAATTCTTTATCACTTTGAGACACGTAATTTTGGGTGTTCTGTTCAACTTGGCCATTTTAATTTGCCATTGGATTGCCTATGTTCCCTGGCTAGTACAGTAGCTCACTAGCACAAATCACCTAATCCCTGGATTAGGGCATAGAAGCATGCACATTGAAAATTGTGTCCCACACAATATAGAAAAAGTCAATGGCCTACAACACGTCCTCAAAATTTTGTCACCAGAATTGGTTGCAAAATTATTTTTGATATAAAGACTTATTTATTTGATTAAAAAAATCGATAAAGAAGTAGTTGAGCTAGTCTACTAACTTTAGTGTTCTGCAAAGAATGAAATATCAAAAATCTTTCATAAAATTTTCCCTTTAAAAAAAACAGAAAATGAGCCATAAATGATGCATGTCATTAAGAAAATTCAAACCTAAGTTAATATTGTAAAAACGCATTAAAATGCAAGCGGATAATGTGATGGCCTGCTTCCTTCTTCGGGAATTTGTTAGTGACTTTACTCGAGAACGCTCATGCATTTAAGCATATATACGGATTTCGCTCAAGTATCTTTAAATTACATAATGATGCCTAACCTACCATTCCATTTCTGAAGCCATAAACAACCAAATAGCAAAGAGTGGAAAAAGGCTCATTTCCTCCTGGAATTTGGCTTTGTATAGTGTAATAATGGTAGCCTAATTGTTTTCTCAGACAGAGTTGCTTTCTAGTGAACATTAGGTTTTGAAATTTTAAGGTGTGTAAATTTTTGCTTAAAACTGGGCCTAAATGGTGTCAGCTCAAAAAACGTGTGGTGGTTTTTTACACATAGGGCCTAGAAATACATGAGTTGTTCTCACAAGTATCTGAATCTGAATCGGTTAAGTCGGCAAAAATCCTTCAAGAGGACATGAACGCCAACCGAGCGTAAAAAGTATGAGTAAAAAATAATTTAAAAAAAACTAGTTAGCAATACAGGTGTTAGTAAGTTTAGCTTTGAAACAGTTGAGACTTAGTGCATGAACAATGTCTGACAGTAAAGCATTCCAATCCTTTAGTGTGTGAGGGAAGAAAGAGTCAATTATATACATTCTTTTTAGCATAGGGAACCTGGAAATTAGGGTCATGGTTATTTCTTGTATTAGTTCTGACGGTGGGGATAAGTTTATCTTTATTGATGGCGACAAGATTGTTATTGATTTTATATAGCATATGTAGCCGGGTGTTGTATCTTCTTGTTTTAAGCAGGGGCCAATCTAATTTATAAAGCATGTTTTTTACACTAGATTTATAAGAGTAGTCTGCCATACAGAACCTGGCTGCTCTCCTTTGAATAGATTCAAGTTTATCCACATCGCACTGGTGATGGGGGTCCCAGACTGCAAATGCTTACTCAGGTACTGGCCTGACTAGAGCTTAATAAGCAGTAGATTTAACGTCGGTGGGACAGTTTGGTAGCCTAAACTTGAGTTACATGCAACTATGGGGAGTACTAGGCTACAGACTTCGCTAGCTTGTGATCAAGAAAAGTCCCCAATTGCAAGATAATGCAACCCTATCAATCATAACAATATAGCCTATATAAATATTTTTTCTGCAGAAGAGATAGGGCCTAGGCCTACACATAGGCTACAATTCATGCGATACGAAAATAAAGTTAAGTTCGAGGACCAATGACAATGACACTGACAGACTGACACTGGCCTTAAACAAACAGACAAAACTTACCAGTTCCGAACCGGGCCTGACTGGTGGCAGTGGAACAGATGTCATCATAGTCATGACCATCAAAATGTCTCTTGTACTATGTTCTTCTTACTTTCTAAATATTCCATGTAAAATTCTTAAAAGTTTTCTTGTCTTTACAAAACGAGGTAGCAGACTGTAATTGTTACTCATGTCGAAGATCTCCAGGTACAAAACTAACTGCAGTCTGGCACAATGTACGGAATGAACATACACACACTTGTCACTGATTCCAGACCGTCAAAAAGTTGACTGTACGCATATTGCGTACGCGCACAGTATGTCAATGAGGCACGTATCTTAACAAATATTTATATAAAATGAAACAAAATTATTAGTATCAAATTTTATCGTTCTTAAAATGACATAACATTATAAATTAGTATAATACAAGGAAATGCATGTAAATTTTTATTAAATATTTAACAAATTTTGCATGTTATTATACAAAAATTGTGAATATACGACAATATACCTATTTGAATTTTTGTTTTAAAGCTTCCTTAGTTTTGTCACGTGATCCGTTGCCAGAGAGTTTGTAAACAACTGATAAACTATTTGTCTGAGATGCCAGATGGTGTTCGCATATTAATGACAAAAGTTAAACAACTTTAGATAAGGAGTGTGAAACTGTGGGGTTAACTGATTGTTTCTTTGTGAGAATAAGGTAAAATGTTATTGAAAGATTTCAGTAATAGGTCGATGAACGCCTACTATTTTAGTTAAAATAAAGAATAATAATAATAGCTTAATAGGATACTAACTCGTATTGAACGAGGAAGTTTGGAAAATTGCAGACCGTCCAGGGTTCGCACTAGAATTTTATATTTGGGTGATTCTAAGCCTTATGAATTTTTGAGGTTTATTATGGTAAAAATGGGGGTACTTTGGTACTATGTGCTTTGACTGAATGGTGAAAACACTGCTTAAATAAAAAGATATTTGAGTTTACAGTCTTACCATTGACTTGCAAAATCTTAAGACTTTACTTCTTTTGGAGAAAGTTCTGGCGTCAAATTGTTCGTCTCTGAATAAGCGCTCGAGGATCTTCTTCTATGGGTATGGGTTCAGTGGAGGAAAATCAAGGGACGTGTGAGCATTTACCTCCCACTTATATTAATTTAACAAATGACCATGTCTGTATGGGTGTAACCTAAATAAACCAAAAGGAAGCTGTTAACTTAAAGATTTGATGAAGTATTTATCTTTGATTTTTTCCCTCTTTGGTATACAAACTTATGACAAACAAGGCCGGATTTAGTCGGTCATCTGAGTATAAGGACAACAAATAGCATTAACTTATCTACCTCCATGATTACAGTGTACCCCCCCCCCCTCCCCCTCACGTAGCCTCGTTCACCGTCTCATATGCCGCACTTAATCGTGTTCATGAGGCTGCTTATGTTTACACAGACGAGTCTATAGAGGGGGTCCCCATTAGAATTAGACCCTGAGTAATAGGGAATTTTTAGTTGAGCCACTTTTTCCTTTTTTGAAACTTGGGTCTGTCCCTGCTATTGTTCTCATATTAATTTTACACTGACTGCATTCGTAGAGGCCAAAGGTAATTTTTAGGCGTAGATCTGTTGATGCATAAATACTCAATACTATACCTAACATTGGGGAGCATCTTTCGTTAGAGCGTTTATGCACTGCCACAGCAGTAGTAACAGACAACTCCAAAAGTAGAAGCAATTCCGACAAAAAGTTAGTAAAATATATTTAAGATTTAAAATTCCTCTAAATTTTGGTGACAACTCATTAGCAACTCTAATCAAACTTTTATCAAAATTCCTCAGTGGCACATCGAGCATCCAAAAAGTGTGTATGTGTGTGTGCGGGAAGAAGGGGGTCAAAGCATGACTTTTGATGTCAAAGTAAAAACTAATTGTGTATGTTGGGGTCCAAGGGACAATTACAATGCTATTTTGAGTAATATTCATTCAAATGCTGATTGGCAGATTAAAGTTGATCAGTTATAGTTGCGCCCGCGGCTACCTCAAACTGGAATCGCTCTTGCAATCATAGCCAGCCGATATGTGAGCATACGCGGCATGGTAGAGCGGGAATTTTCATTCGTATATACGGTCAAAGGGGCACCACTGAGTGCTTGCCAAGCGCCCACAAATTGTATGTTATCTTAACGGTTTTATTAAGACCTAACCAATTTGAAGTTTTTCGGCGAGGTAAAGTTTGCCCGCTTTCAATTATTTTCAACCAAACTCTACGAATCTTAAAAAAGATATTAAAGATCAACAATGCATATATATATATACATATATATATACATATATATATATATATATATATATATATATATATATATATATATATATATATATATATATATATATATATATATATATATATATATATATATATATATATATATATATAAATATATATATATATATATATATATATTATTTGTAATATATATTTGTAATAATAAAAATAAATGTTGAACGTGGAAAAATAAATTGTTGCCAAAACTTAGTGATAGCCTATTAACAGGTATAAGGCCTCCACAACACAACAACTTGCTAAAAAATGCTATAGAAATCAAGAGAGAACAACAAAAACAGACGATCACTCTTCAAAAAATTATTTTTGTTAAACCTTTATATAAAAATCGTGCTCAATTTGACAGAACATTTGAGCACCATCGAAGAAGACTCAATTAATTAAAGGGACGGATATTACTATATCCTTTCGAAATTTTGCGGCTTAGTAGTAGGTATATATGCGTTAACCTATGATGTCATCCACACTATGACTGAAACCAAGATAAGCAGATAAGGAAGCTTTGAAGAAGAACCGAATTTAAATAAATGAAACCTATCCAATATGTATTTGATAAGACGCAGATTAAACCATATACAGCCATGTGACGACACTCTATGCTAACACCTAGTCATTTTACTAATCTAGCATGTCTAAAGAGATGATGGACAGACACGACGACGAAGACGAGTGAACACACAATTACAATGACGGGGTCGTCACCTGCGTAATCGGTTTAATAGTAACAATGCTATCACGAAACGCTTAATACGACCCGGACGAGAACACAGGTACGACGTACGGACAGACATAACATCGACAACCAAGTCAATGTCCACGACCTTTGATAACCAATTGTGGTGCACTGGCGTGTCTACCCAACCCAGGCTTGAACCCAGGACCTCGTGGTCTGTAGACATGTGTGATAACCGCTACACCACAGTAGGTAGACAAGATGGACAGAGAGAAAGACAGCAACAATTTGAGCTAAATCTGTTAATTGCAAGTAAATCTACTGTAAAACATGAAATAGCAAAAAAATTGATAAATACCGATTAAGTGACCATATCAGAGCATTTTGAATTTCAAGGCATTATTACAATAAATCATACCAATTTTATTTAAATTGTGTAGCAACACAAAAAGATAAACCCATGAATTTTCTGATGTAGGCTAAAGTGTTTTAATTTTTACCAAATGTATGATTTGAATGGGAGCAGTTGCATATGCGCAAGAGGTTTGGATTCTCCATCATATACCCTCAATCAAAACGTAGCAGGAGAAACAGTTTGATGATTTTTAATTACTAAAAGCTTGGACAGAAATGTTTAATACACCTGACGAAAACTTTTAATTAGCCATAATTTCAGGTGCTTTTGACACAATTTTAAATACTATTCTGTTAGGAATTTAAAGCGCTTTCGGATGAATGTAAAATCTCTATTTCTCGTATACTCTCTAAATCTCATTTGCCTTTTGATAAACAGAATGAGATACCCAAGAAGTTTCTTCAAAATTCTGTTTCTCTTTTTAACAAATTACACAAAATGGGCATAACTTAAAAAAAGTTTAAGACTTAAGTGAGGGCGACTTTTTCAAATATTTACTTACTTGTTTTGCCTTCCAAAATGATAAATTATTGTTTGTGAATCATAGATAACTATATCTTGGGATAAATTATTGTTTGTGAATCATAGATAACTATATCTTGGTATAAATATTGTTGTTAGAGAAGTGTTATAGCTCTCACATGAGTCAAACAAATTTACTGAATATTTTACAGTGTCGAGGAAATTGCCCTCTCAATTTTCGGTCTGGTGCCTATTTAAATTCCTCCTTAGTCTATGACTAGAGGCAGACTGGGGGGAGGAAATATTTCGGGGAGAGATTTACCAACGGCGCACAATATTCTAATTGGTGAGGAGGGGAGAGGGGAGGGGGGTACAGTCTATTATGTGTCCACTCTATTCAAGCGAAGACTTTTTGTTTCTTGCTATTCATTCGCAAGACACAGTCTGAGACTTCCCCACTCCCGGCGATTTTCACTCGACCATACGATTTAGACATAATTTCAAAAGACATTTGAAAAGTTTTTAATCTGCTACACGGGCACTATAAATTCATTGGTTTTAGAGCGAATTGTGCAGTTCATGTGATATAATCTCGGACATCATTCTTCTATATGCCTGTTATTATACACCTTAAAGTTGCAAAGTTTTTCCAATATTTTGGGAGCTGCTATAGCTAGTCTTATGCGCCAGTAGCGCTGGATACGCCTCTGCAAAAATCCTACCAATGTTTGGAGCTGCTAACTAGACTAGTGCGCCGGTGGCTCCTGCGGCGCAAAAGTCAATAGCGGCGCTTCTGACAGCATCCGTCCGCTGAACCTATATGCCAGTCCGCCCAGATGCGGTGGAAGATCATTAAAAGTAGGGGAGGGAGGAGGGAGGAGGGTGGAAGGGGAAAAGGATCTAATGTGATTCCAACTATCGTATTTTCAAAGATAGCACAGCAATATAGCTTTATATGGTCAACCCTGCCCCCCCACCCCTACGGATCATTAGAAAAAATACCCTTGTAAAAACAACATTTTCGGACTTTATTTTTCAACATTGTTCACCTTAGACAATAGTCAAAACACATTTTTTAACTGTTTTCAACATTTTCGTAATTAATTTTTTGTGACAAAAGTGGGCAATGTTTACGATGATTTTGGCTATTTTTTCAGGAGGTGAAAAAATGTTGAAAAATAAACTTTTTTTTTTTTTTCTTCACAATTTTCAATCATTATAAAAATGCAAAAGAATTAATGAAAATTACTAAATTCCTGAGAAAATTCTGTTTCTGAGTAAGTAATAACAAGTGAAAAATAAACATTTTTGGGTCTTCCATTTTCGGTCTTCGTTTTAGAGGTCTTCGTTTTAAAAATGTTAGAGATGGCTCGCATACTCTAAAAAGGCCCTATTTCAAAGAGTTTGTACCAATTATAAGGTGGGAAAACAAAAGTATGAAGAGGCAAAGGTTTTTTTAAGTATGAAAAAGTCCAATATTGTCCAATATGTAAAGGGTTGTAGAGCCCTGATTTTGTACTAGGGAAAATTAATAATAAATTTCTCATTTTTAGTCTTTTCAGGGCAATATTTGTGTTACTTGAACTAAAAATCAGATATATATGAAGAAAAAAAAAGTTTTCAATGTTTGAAAGGGCATGTTCTTTCTCTAAAAAGGCACTCCGCAATTTTTACACTTTTGAGAAAAGGGGGGAGGATTCCCCCTGGTTCCGCCGCCTATGAGTCTGCCCCTGAAACAGACCCATCGAATCTACTGTGCCGCGACATAAAGTCACGATCAAAAACTACGGAAGTTGGGGTTTAAAACGTACACCCGTTTCTAAAAGACCCATTGATCAAAGGACAACGTTCACATGTTGAATAATCAGTTCCCGATCTCATTGTCCTCGGTTGGTGTAAAGGTTGGTGATGGGCCATGTCGACACTTAGATTTTCTGTAGAAAATGTATGACGCATTAAGGGTATTTAAATGTTCAGCCAGACACATCGAAACTGTTGCGTCACAATGACAAATGGCTGCCGAGCATTGTGGATAAGGATGCCACCACGGGTACGTAGTATGAGGATCTGAAAGAAATGTCAAAAGTGAATTTGTACAATTAAGTCTATCAGTATAGCATACAGCTAAATGCTGCACGAAAAACTACTTCCTTTCATTTATTTGTTTTTCCACAACATCTAATTACAGAAGAGTTTTATTTACAAATATATTATGAAATTTACAAAATATGTATAAACAGAAGAATATATATGGTTGTGAAAGAAAGTTTTGTAGAAAAACTCTGGTGAGCTTAACTGAGTATAACACTCCCAAATTACGAAACAAAAATGATAAGAAATATGGTAGTACAAAACGCCTCCACCCCCACACACCAACATATATATTCGAAGTCATTGGTCCCCATGCCCTCCCAATCCCAAGTACAGTAAGGATGTAAGTAATTAACAGTAAAAGGGAATCATTAGAAATAAATCAATAGTTCATGATGCATTTACGTTTAAGGTTTTTTTTCTAAAACAGACCAGAGATTTGCAGCTTTGTACGTCAATTAAGAGGGAATTCCAGGAATCTATTGCACGGTTGCACGAATTAAATCTTATAATGTTGGTGCAACAGGGAACACAATGAATGTTATTTAATTGACGAGTATTGTAGTTGTGCGTGTCTTTGTTTGTCCTAAACATCTTTATAAAAGGCGGCGGAAGATTGTTATTAGTAGTCGTCGTCGTCGTCGATTGTTAGTAGCCCGGTAAGTGATGGTGGCAAGAGATCGTTTTTGTAAGATAACTAATTTATTTCAGAGTGATTTAGCAGCACTCGACCAAACACTACAACAATAAGATAAGTGAGGTAGAATAAGTGTTTGTTACAAGGACCTTAAAATTGTATGTGAAATAAAATGTTTCAATTTCACTCTACACATATTTTTGTATTACCTTTAATCTTTTTTTTTTTTATGTAATTGTCTTTGATATTTTATCGCTAAGTCTATCAGTCTATAACAACCATATGTTCTTTTTAAATCATAATTTTAAAGTACTTATAGAAGTTATTTTACCTTTTAATGTGTATTGGTATAGATGTATTGTTCTTAAAGCCTTTTACTTTTTCTCTATTTTTACTTATATTAAATCTTACTACTTTATATATATATTCTTTTTGCTGCATGTTTTATTTACATTAAGTATTTTAGGTTAGTTTTCTTCAGTTTTATTTTTCTTATGTATTCATGTAATATCTTATTTGTACAGCGCCGATGATTATTTACATAGATAATAAAAATAAAAATAAAAATAAAACAACAACAACAACAACGATGACGATGACGATGACGATGACGATGACGATGACGATGATGATGATGATAATAATGATAATAATAATAATAATAATAATAATAATAATAATAATAATAATAATAATATTAATAATAATAATAATAATGATAATAATAATAATAATAATAATAATAATAATAATAATAATAATAATAATAATAATAATAACAACAACCACAGCAACAACAACAATAACAATAATAATAATACTAATACTAATGATAATAATAATAATAATAATAATAATAATAATAATAATAATAATAATAATAATAATAATAATAATAATAATAATAATAAATAATAATAATAATAATAATAATAATAATAATAATAATAATAATAATAATAATAGTAGTAATAATAAAAATAATAATAATAATAATAATAATAATAATAATAATAATAATGATAATAATAATAATAATAAAAGTAGTAATAGTAATAATAATAATAATAATAATAAATAATAATAATAATAATAATAATAATAATAATAATAATAATAATAATAATAATAATAATAATAATAATAATAATAATAATAATAATAATAATAATAATAATAATAATAATAATAATAATAATAATAATAAT
>JAIGNY010002006.1:1310000-1365000 GCA_020152595.1 Chiridota heheva
GAATGCGCCTTGAGCATGATAATCACCGTTCTTATTTTGATATTGCATAAACCTATGAATACTATTTTGAACGATGATTAGTGCGCACACTCATTGAGCTTGTTATTTCTTTTTGGGCAAAGCAATAACATAAATTGCTTATGATGGCGAGGGATGCCGTCTATCAAATCCCATCGCCTTGCCTTGAGCATGCGCCTTGAGCATGCGCCTTGAGCATGTGCCTTGAGCATGCGCATTGAGCATGCGCCTTGAGCATGTGCCTTGAACATGTGCCTTGCGCATGCGCCTTGAGCATGATTATCACCATTCTTATTTTTGAGCATGCGCCTTGAGATGCGCCTTGAGCATGTGCCTTGAACATGTGCCTGAACATGTGCCTTGAGCATGCGCCTTGAGCATGATTATCACCGTTCTTATTTTGATATTGCATAAACCTATGAATACTATTTTGAACGGTGATTAGTGTGCACACTCATTGAGCTTTTTGTTTCTTTTTGGGCAAAGCAATAACATGGATTGCTTATGATGGCGAGGGATGCCGTCTATCAAATCCCATCGCCTTGCATGGATACCCTCAACACCAAATGTCATTTTAGTGATCCTAACCCGTAGTGCCAATGTGACAGAGAACAAGAGGAATAGCTACCACCAAGGACGACTGAACCACGGAAGCAACGCGGGCGATAGCCCACAACTTGGCACCTCACCTACTCACGGGGAAAGAAGTGTTTGTTTAATTTTCTGCATATAAAAATACCGGTTGTGATTCTCCAAAATCATTTTATGCTGTTGTTAAGAAAGTGTATAATATTCAAATCCATCAAAATCCCAACGATAGGCCTCTAAGCCCCTTTAAGCAGTTAAATACTATAATTTACCCAAAATTAAAGGATAAGTTTAGCATGTTCATCTTATATGAAAGAGGACTTGAAAGGAACAAAATGGTGAAGGAAGCATTCAAAAATCTTATTCCGCTAACAAGATATTTAAGTTTAAAGCTCTGTATTATCTGTGTAAAAATGACTGGTGTAGTAAGTCTACAATGGAAAGTTGGTGTCCTCATCCTCACATTCTTAGCAATTATTAATGCATTTTAAAGAAAGTTTATTAATTTTTTACTATTTAAATTATTTTCCCTCAAACTTTCTTCAGGTGGTATATTATAAATACCCTTACTAGATTCAGTTTTACTACTTTTCTGACAAATCCCATGGTTTTTAAGCCTCAAAATCGCAGGACAAAATATGACAGAATACATAACGACTTTTAGGAATCTGAAGCTATAAGATCACAGCTAGTCTGATTTCAGTTGTTTCTACACAAATGATACCAAACTTTAAACTTCGATATCTCCTTAACGGAATAAGATTTTGGAATAGTTTCTTATTTCTTTTGAAGTTCTCTTTCATATAGGATAGATTTACTTGACTACTGAACTTATCCTTTAATCAACTAATACATCATGGTAAAAAATGCTTTAAAATGGTCAGTTTCTAAACATGCATGTATTACCCCTCTGATCATTGTCCTGTAGATCTGTACATCAGTACATGCACTCTAAAAAAGGAGTGGTCATATTTGACCACAACATGGTCAACTCTGCACCAAACCAACTTTGGTCAAAATTAAGCGACCAAAACATGGTCAAATTTGACCATGATATGGCAATTATGGACGAATTTGACAATTTTGTGGTCAAATTTGTTAGTTCAATTTTAACCAAAGTTGGTTCGGTGAAGATTTGACGATGTTTGGTCAAAATTTGACCATTCATTTTTTAGAGTGTGATGAGTCTTGTGATATTCTGTTACTTAATAAGCCAATCAATTTAGTTGTCACTTACGATTTAAAGTTCAGCAATTTTTGTATGTTTTCCTTAAATAACTTTGAAATCTTGCTGAAGGAGCACTTCAAATTGATCGATTTTACTTTTACCTTTCCACTGATTGACTAAACAAAGGTCAATATTTCCAGCACATTCATGTCCAAAATGTTTGTTGTTGATGAATACATTTCTACACAGATCAAAATGATACATTTAAATTCTTTTATTAACGTTCCCGCTTTCGGTGGCGTATATAGCCAGCCTCCAAAAAAGTTTGTGGATGGGTGTGTTAATGGATTGATGTGCTATGGCGTAAGACTACTTCAGGCGACAAAAATATACATAGGTGACACACTTATACTTTGGTGACAATTTTGCTGTGCCCAAAGTGTTTTATGATTTCTAAGCTGAGCACAATTCACATGATTCAGGCGCGGATCCAGGAATTTCCGAAAGGGGGTGGGGGACCCTCAGTTCTGACTAACTTTTATTCTGTTGTGTATGAGGTTTGATACTCTTTGCGCAACTTGCTTACAAAGACACTATTCTTCCACACTCTAGCTCTAGACTTATAGATATCAACCATAATTTCAATTAGAATGGAAACTTTTAGCAAAAAGAGACTAAATGCGGAGGGTACATGTCAGCATGTGGGCGCACTCCCCTAATTTTATTGTCGCAAATAGGCTCATTTTGTTCTCTGTTGTCTGAACCCTTATTCCCAAATTTTGATTAAATTAAAAAAAAAAAAAAATTTTTATAAAGTGTGTTTCTTTGTAACAACACTCCGCTGTGCATTGCGCTATTACAAATCACGAGATTTGAGTCAAAATCTATAAAAGCTTCAGTTAGGTATAAAAGCTTCAGTTAGGTATAAAAGCTTCAGTTAGGTATAAAAGCTTCAGTTAGGTATAAAAGCTTCAGTTAGGTGTTAAAGCTTCAGTTAGGTATAAAAGCTTCAGTTAGGTATAAAAGCTTCAGTTAGGTATAAAAGCTTCAGTTAGGTATAAAAGCTTCAGTTGGGTATAAAAGCTTCAGTTAGGTATAAAAGCTTCAGTTAGGTATAAAAGCTTCAGTTAGGTATAAAAGCTTCAGTTAGGTATAAAAGCTTCAGTTAGGTATAAAAGCTTCAGATAGGTATAAAAGCTTCAGTTAGATATAACATCTTCAGTTATGTATAAA
This sequence comes from Chiridota heheva, assembly GCA_020152595.1. Classification (NCBI taxonomy): domain Eukaryota; kingdom Metazoa; phylum Echinodermata; class Holothuroidea; order Apodida; family Chiridotidae; genus Chiridota; species Chiridota heheva. The sequence continues at coordinate 1,313,008 of JAIGNY010002006.1, forward strand.
AGCTTCAGTTAGGTATAAAAGCTTCAGTTAGGAAGCTTCAGTTAGGTATAAAAGCTTCAGGCAGGTATAAAAGCTTCAATTAGGTATAAAAGCTTCAGTTAGGTATAACAGCTTGAGTTGGGTATCAAAGCTTCAGTTAAGTATAAAAGCTTCAGTTAGGTATAAAAGCTTCAGCTAGGTATAAAAGCTTCAGTTAGCTATAAAAGCTTCAGTTAGCTATAAAAGCTTCAGTTAGGTACAAAAGCTTCTGTAAGATATAAAAGCTTCCGGTAGATATAAAAGCTTCATTTATGTATAAAAGCTTCAGTTAAGTATAAAAGCTTCAGTTAGATATAAAAGGTTCAATTAGGTATAAAAGCTTCCGGAAGGTATAAAAGTTTCAGTTAGGTATAAAAGCCAGTTAGTTAGTTTATAAAAGCTTCAGTTAGGTATTAGTTAGGTATAAAAGCTTCAGTTAGGTATAAAAGTTTCAGTTAGGTATAAAAAGTTTCCAGTTTTCAGTTAGGTATAAAAGCTTCAGTTAGGTATAAAAGCTTCAGTTAGGTATAAAAGCTTCAGTTAGGTATAAAAGCTTCAGTTATGTATAAAAGCTTCAGTTAGGTGTTAAAAGCTTCAGTTAGGTATAAAGCTTCAGTTAGGTATAAAAGCTTCAGTTAGGTATAAAAGCTTCAGTTAGGTATAAAAGCTTCAGTTATGTATAAAGCTTCAGGAAGGTATAAAAGCTTCAGTAAGGTATAAAAGCTTCAGTTAGGTATAAAAGCTTCAGTTAGGTATAAAAGCTTCAGTTAGGTATAAAAGCTTCAGTTAGGTATAAAAGCTTCAGTTAGGTATAAAAGCTTCAGTTAGGTATAAATGCTTCAGTTAGGTATAAAAGCTTCAGTTAGATATAACATCTTCAGTTAGGTATAAAAGCTTCAGTTAGGTATAAAAGCTTCAGTTAGGTTCAAAAGCTTCAGTTACGTATAGTTAGGTATAGAAGCTTCAGTTATGTATAAAAGCTTCAGTTATGTATAAAAGCTTCAGTTAAGAGTAAAAGCTTCAGCTATGTGTAAAAGCTTCAGCTAGGTATAAAAGCTTCAGTTAGGTATAAAAGCTTCAGTTAGGTATGGAAGCTTTACTTAGGTATAAAAGCTTTAGTTAGGTAGAATAGTCTGCACTCTTCGTCACAACACGCATAGGGCCACTCTAATCAAACTTAAGCTTGCTTAGCTCTTTTTAAAACATTTACATTCCAAAGCTATATTTAGGATTAATGTTGAGGCGGAATGTTTATAAGCGTATTTAATGCACGGGGCAATGGATTTAGGACCGAATGATCCGACTTTAGGAGGGTCATTTGCGAGTGCAAAATTTTTTGAATCGTGCATTAAATACGCATATAAACACGATGCCAAAATGTTCACCTTTTTATGAAATTTCCGTGTTAGATATGTTTAAAATGCACAAAAAGAATGGAAAAAAGTTTACATAAAGTTTTTTGCTTTGTTAGGAAATTCACCTGTTTTAAAAATGGACTAAACCAAATACTCAAGGTTGTGCATTACGGGAATTTAATGCACGGTTCATGATAATGCAAATACTCCACAGAAATTATATACAAATATCATTGATATTAACGTTCTATAATAGTAATGCTTTGTACCATTGGTATCTTGCGGTGGATGTCTTAGCTCAAATGATTGAAAGGGGAGGCGTCATCAAGTTGCTTAGATTCCAAATTTTTGTCACTTAATCTGGAGACATCGCGGGAGAATCATACAGTTGTTGGGAAAAGATGAAGGTATTGGAGGAAAATGGTTAACGCAATTTTTGTCAGAATAAACAACGCATTTTCAGTATTAAAATTTTTTGTTTTAAAAAAAATATTGGTGAAAATTATATACGAACCACATTAACCATTTATGAATATATAAATAGGGTGTCATTAAACCTTTATTGTGTCCAATACTAGCTAATAGGGGACAATACGGTAGCCACCGTTAAGGGGAGGGGGGGGGGGACAATTGCAGTTACTGCGTAAATTCGCTTGTAAAGTCAATGGAGAACCACATATCGGAAACCTCATGCAGTCACCCGCTTGATTTTCCGCTCATTTTGTATCTATCTGAAGACAATTGTTTTAGGAAGGAAAGTAATAAACGATTCTTTGAATAACAAAGAAGGAAACTATCAACTATAAAAGGAATGTTCGTTTTTTTTGAGATATTGTAAAAAATCTCCGGGTGCAATGTGATTTTTCATTGAGCCTAGTGCCCACGGTAGCTACCGTATTGTCGTCTTTACTTTAAATGTGATCACTTGCAAGTTTTCGAAGGCAAAATTTTAATTCGAAAGTTGTGACATAGGACAGTAACTGTGCTATCATAATAGAAAACAAAAACAATGCAATGCTTGCAATTATAGACGTAATGCAACTGTTCTGTTCAATTCTTGCGATAAAATTGTGCAGAAGCAATTGACCTCAAGCAGTGTCAAGTCAAACAAAATGGAAGGTTGTCTACAATTCACAAAATTAGAAACTCCACTTCAGTCAAGCTGTTTGCTATTAAATGAATGTGAAAATTCTAAATTGAGATTTTGAGTCTTTGCTATGCTGCCACAGTGTACATGTTTCCATCTTGTTCAGGGACTAAGATTTAGGAAAGAAATTTAAAAGAATTTCTTAAAGATTTTGAGCTGTCTGCCCAGTCATACGTCACAATTTTCGGATGAATTTTAAAAGCTGATAAAACTTTTATCAGATAACTCATAAACTGAATAACTCAAAATTCAAAAACTTATCTTCTCAGATTCCGCTCATACACACTTTAAACCAATAGAGAAATTGCTGCCCGTCCATAAAACTTTAGATAGGCTTAACCAGAGAGCGTGACGTCATTCGCCTTATAGTACGTATAGACCGAAGGCCGAGAGTCAAAACTCCTATACCTCAGTGCGTGATACTTTTTGGTTCGTCCTCCACTAATATTGGTTCCAAGTGAGGGCAGTAGATATGTCGGTACATTGACAATTGGAGTCAATAAAAAAAATAGGCAAACTGCAAATTTAACCTAAAAAATAGAAATTGAAATTTTTTAAATTAAAAAATCAATTATATTTATATTAGTTTTAATCATAACTTGTTTTTCTAACCAAGATTAATGTTCATTTTATTTCTAACAAGAACACAAAACCAACGATTTCTTATTACAGTACATGCAGAACGACAATACTTCAGCGCAGCGTTAGATTGTAGACAGGCATGTATTGCACCTATACTTAGGCCTAACTGATAAGTATATTTTAAGAAAAATACTACGCGAACAACCTTTATGATAAGGGATAAAAGATTAAAACTAGTAGATGTCTTGACCAATTTCGGTAAACCTAAAATAATGTGATATTGTGCCAGTTGTTGAACAGTCTGATGCTAGCTAACGTCGTATGTACATCGTTACTGCGTTAGTTTAACCTTAACTGACCAAAGTAACGCTGACAAATATGGGCAATAATTTCACATGTATTTAGGACAAGAATAAGTTGCTTATCAAATCTTATTTTATTCAGACATGTATGTAGCGATTAATTGCTTTCAAAAAGCGTCGCCGGGGTGATCATGGGTCATAGTGTGGCCTAGCCAGGCTACAGTAACGTTAGTGTAACTTAGGCCTACATTGTGTGAAACCAATTGCAATTTGGTAGCATAACGTTAGGGCTAAGTACATTACCATAGTATTGACTTGTCAATGTCTGTCATGATAAAAAAGGCCATGTTTGAGACGCAGCATTACAATTGTAAGCTAGGGTGGGGTGGGCATGAGACCAATATAGGCCTAGGTCTAATTAGTTTTATAGTTGATTATCAAACAAAGTCTAAACAGACTGACCAACTGGCAGATAGGTGTGTATACAACAAAGTGAAAGTAAGTTAAGTGCCAACTTGTTTAGATAGGTAGAGATATGTGTGTATAAAACAAAGTAAAAGTAAGTTAAGTGCCAATTTGTTTAGATAGGTAGAGATACAGTAGATCAAACGGCTCACTTATTACTTTTATTTATATTTCAATAAACTATTAAGTTTTCACTTTCATTCACATTTTTCTGTTCAACATCATTTACCAACAATTGCAAGTCCTAAAATCACAAAGTTTAACTTTAAAAATAATAATAAAACTCTTTGGATTAGGCCTATTTGTTGTATTGCAGCCTGCATTTTTTATTCTATGTGTATTACTTATTAAAGTTGCTTTCAATTTGTTTGCAAAAGTTTCTCAAGCTCTCAAGTTGGGAAGATAAAAAAGCTTCACTTGAAAATTTTGCTTCATGCAATTTCTCTTCTCATTGATAGGCAATCTTTAGTTCTGCTCTCATTTGTTTTTGCTTTGGTATCCAATGAACAAATTATTACAGTGCAATAGTATTCCAACTTTTATGTTGTATGATTGTTAAAAATCATTGACTGTACTACAGAGTACGAATATTTTTTGCAATGTAAATTAATTTTGAATCAGATATTAGTGAGCTGAATATCTGTATATCATTTTGTAGTACACAATATCCTGCCAAAATGTTTTCTGACTCCAGGGACATGTATACTGATTTTTCTTGGCTGTGGAATGTACTATTATCACGTTATGCGGGTATGACATGGTAATTTTAGTGTACCCTTTTTATACATACAAATTTGTCTGCCTAACCAAAAAAAGATACAAACCCAAAGTAAAAATTCAACATCAAAACCAGCAGACCAGGCTTTTATTTGTATCAAACAGACATGAAAAATCACACTGTTTTTTACTAAGCCTAACTCAGTTGAATATAGGCCACACTTTACAACCATGGCGATCTATAGTTGTAAGACTGCATAGGAAAGAACCTCAGATTTGGTTGATTTTTGTTTCTTTCTTAAAAACCCATATTGTGAAATAATAACATACTGTGGTATATCTATACCTACATCAACATTACTTCACAAAGTTTGCTGATTTCAGCTAAAGCTGTAGTGATAGGTGGAGGACTTATGGCATTATACGTTCATCCACAGAAGATGTCTCACAAGAAAACTGTCAGGAATGTTTGTAAAGTTGATTACTAGTTGTTCAAATTAAATTTATACAGGTGATCATTGCAAAAAATCAAAATTGTGATGTCAAAGCTTGTAATTTTTTACCTCCACAATGAAGTCCCAATTCCTCTATCATAAATGTACATGGAAATTTATAGGAATGATTTTTAGAAGTTAATGGCAAAATAATATGTGTTGATCTGTTTTTAAAAACCTGAATTTACACACCATTTCATGTAACCTGTACCAGTTATTCAAGTCAATTGATGTATAATAATGATAATAATAATGTATACTTGATAAAGCGCCGGTATCCGCCAAAAGGCGCTAATGGCGCTTTGCAAAAAAGAAGCCAGTTAAACAGTTTAAACTTATCCCAGGCTGGAATAAACATACAACAGTACAACATTAACAAGAAAGTTTTTTGAAAAGGAATGTTTTTAAACCAGTTTTGAAACTGTCCCGGTAGCTAGCGGATCTTACAGTTTGTTGGAGACCATTCCACACTTTGGCCGCTGCGACATTAAATGATCTTGATCCCCACTGGTTTCTCGCGACTCTTTCCTGAAGCAGAACCTGAGACGATGAACGCAAGTTCTCACGTGCTGGAACATACAGGTCAACGAGTTCACACAGGTAAGATGGCGCAGAGCCATGCAAATTTTGTTAAGGAACAAGGCTACTTTGAATACGATACGTTGTTCAACTGGTAACCTGTGAAGTTTACACACAACTGGTGTAATATGAGCAGAGGGCTTAGTGAAGGTTATTAGTCTTGCCGCAATATTCTGAATTCTTTGAAGCCGGTTCAGCTGTGTTTCTGTGATGCCATACAACAGGGAATTTCCGATATTTATCTTTGAAGTAATAAAGGCATGTACTAATATTTCAGCAGTCTCTTGGTTTTAACAGAGAGAGAAAGAGAGAGTTGAACACACAATTACAATGACGGGGTCGTCGCCTGCGTATTCGGTTGTGATAGTACAAATGCTATCACGAAACGCTTAATACGACCCGGACGAGAACACAGGTACGACGTACGGACAGGCATAACATCGACAACCAAGTCAATGTCCACGGCCTTTGATAACCAGTTGTAACAACTGCGAATGCGACTTATATTTCGAATGGAAATGTAGGCAGCTCTGCAAATAGAGGTAATGTGATTGCTCATAGAAAGGGATGAATCCAGAGTAATTCCTAGGTTGCGGACTTCCGTAGATGGGGTTATGTAATCATTAGCAATTCTTATTTGTGGGATTTGCACTTTTGCTGTTTGGTATTTTGTCCCAAAAACCATCAACTCTGTTTTGTCGTCGTTTAGTTTTAGGTAGTTCTGTGCCATCCAGGATTTGATTTCATCAACGCACCTTTCCACTTGCTTAATGGCGCCGGAATCCACGTGATCCTGTACCGGATCGACACACACGTATATCTGAGTGTCATCAGCATATCGATGATAATTTAAGTTGTGTTTATGAATTACAACTTAAATTGTATAGTTCCTGTATTATTTACATATTATTCTTTCTTTACCCTACACACGATTGAATTATTCAACTGCAGCATGTTTAATGTGTTCCCTTCAAAACCAGAAAGTTAATAGGTTTGAGATGGGCATGGTAAACTACCAATTCATTGGGTTGAACCACATAAACTGATAATAAGAGTTAATAGCCTTTCATGACAAAATTAGCCCAACTGTAACAATGATAGCATGTGTCATAGAGTTAGTGTGTGAGTTATTTGCCTACACCTTATGTTTGGCATAAACAATGTTCCCTTAACAAATATGGGTTATTTTATTTCTAATATCCATGAATTCTTTGCCAAGTTTTGTTTAAGTTCAAGCAGTATACACAACAAATCACCAATCGAATTAAGTAGGTTTGGGCAGCTAATTGAAGCAACTTATAGCCTAAATTCTTGTAAATTTTAGTCAAGTTCTAACTTGCATGTAGTCTTGCAAGAATGTAGCTATTAGTTATATCCCACAATACACTTTTTGACATTACTGGTGGCGTTCGGTGAGGCCGCAGACCAGTAAACAACAGCAACCCTACAATGTCAGCCTACAGAAACGGGTTAAAGTGAAAGAAATTACGGTCAAACGATGGTAAATGATTCCAATCCATAACTAACAAGAATGTAGCCTTTTTTGTAGACCTAACGGCTAGGTTTGAATTTGAATAGGGTTAAGTTGGCAACTTGAATTCTTCAGCCTTTTTTATATTACCCGATAATCCCGAGCCTAAACTAGGCTTCAATATGTGCAATAACTAAGCCTAGATCCACCTTAGTTAATATTACATTGTAAATTTCTAGGATCACAGATGTCTGACTGCTTACGCACAGGCAGACTGCAATTACTACGGAACTGGGGGTGTACAGGTGGCTAGGGCCAGTGTGATATTAAATCCCCCCTCCCCCTCCCCCCTCCTGTAAATTTGGACCCCCGGACCTTATTTCCTGAGGAATGTCTTGTAAATTTGGTCCCCTCCGTAATGATTTTACTAGGTAATTTACTGGTGTGTCTGTACGGTTCCTTTAATGAATTTTGTGTACTGAAGTAATAAGCTAAAAAGTGATAAGAAGTGATAAGCTAATACACTAAAGAAAACAAGGCGTGCTTTACGCAAAACGGCAGAGAGATTTACTGTGAAGGGAGAAGAAGGGTTTTTTCCTGCAAAAGATGGACAAGTTGTTGTTTCCAAATTTCATAGGAAAGAAGAGCCGGGACCCAAATTTCCTAGCGGACCGTTTTTACTATGAGGGGGACCAAATTTACTGGATGGCTACGGCTTAATTGTCTGGGGGCCCAAATTTCCTAGGAAAAAAAGGCCGGGGGCCAAAATTTACTGTGGGGAATTTACTTTTACACCGACCCATCGCCAACGTTATTCGTTAAATAGGCCTACGGTGTTGGCCGACCTTACCAACTAGGCTAGGACCTAGGCGTAATGCATAACGGCTTCAATAAGGTTAGGTAGTAGTTCCTTTAAAATGCTTTGACTTTTCAATCTGTCATGTACTACATGGAAAATGTGTGCTGTATGACAAAGCATAATACCTCAGACCCCAGCCTTATGCAGTTGTTTGAAGGTCGTTCAAAGAATTATTGTTGTGGCGTATAATGAGAATGTCAATAATCAGATAATCCCGATCGGTTTTTGGCGTAATGTATATTAAAAATCCTAAACATTTTGACAGCTGCCCTCCTTCAGAGTACTGTGACAGACGAATATAAAGAAATATGTTTACATAAAACGAAATAAATAAAACTGCATATTCATACGTCACAAATGTGTATATTACGCCCTGAATAAAAAGCTGTGAATTTGACAATGCCAAGTGGCTTTTAAGGCATTGGCGTATAGCCAACATTAAATTTTCATCCAAAATGGACTTTGGGTATAATGGTGTCCATGCGTTCTTTTGCATTTACAAAAGGGTTTGACGTTCTTTAGGTAGATTTTCTGCACCACTCATGTCCACCCAAACTTGTTGACAAGTAAATAAATCCTAAATAGGGCAAGTTAGGCCTATAAGAGTAGATTCAGCTCTGTTTGCTTTTCTAAATCATATATAATGTGGCACACTGACAACTAATTCTTTTAAACTTTGCAGCCTTACATTGCGTTACCTAACTGCCTAATTTCAGGCACTGTAATCTTAGGAGATGTAAACGGTTGACAAAATTGTAGGAAAAGTGTGAAGATGAAAAACAGGAACGGGGGTAGAAGAGGACGGGAGAAAGCAAGGGCCATTTGGTCCATCAATCACTTCATTTGACCCATCACTTTTTCAAAATTTATGGCACTGGTGGGCACGAGAACCTGACGAATAAAATACAAATATCACAGGACCCCCCCCCTCCTTCCCTCTCCAATAAGTTGGCGCAGCTTCTGCTTTAGGAATATATTGTCTGCTGGATGCCATTTTTGCTATCAATATAATTGGCCCACCAGTCAAACTTCCTTAAAATAGCCCATGGGAGAAGAGGGCGGGAAAGGGAATGGGACAGGGGGAATGGGACGGAGGAGGAGCTATGGGACAGGGAAGAAAGGCCGAAGGGTCAGCGCGAAACAAGTATTAACGGTGGGATCCAGGGGCTGGGCAATGCTTTTTATATACAATGTTATATATTACCTGCAATAGTGTTGTTGGAATATTGTTTTTTGGGGAAGGGACCCAAATTTGCCACATAGGGGATAGTTTGGCCCATGCAATAATATAAGTTTTAATAGGTCAATAGGGGAACAAACACATTCTCATGGAAGGGTGTGGAAAGTGTCTCCTGTAGCCAGGGGCGTAACTTGGCTTCGAGCCCGGGGGGTGTAAAACAAATTTGCCCGAACAAAATTTGCATTTTCCCGACTTTAAAAACCGATACATGTGTCTATACAATCAAACAATATAGAAAAATTGGGAACATTCCCCTCCCCCCTCCCACCAATGGCGTCGCCAGAGATCAAACAAGCATCCTATTTGCCCTTGCAGCTGCTAAAGCACACTGTGTAGAAGCTTGCTAGTTATGAGAACACCTAGATCCTTTTCTTGATCAACACAACCAAGATTTGAACCGTTCATGCAGTAATCAAAAGCCAAAATGTTCTGACCAAAATGAATAACTTTGCATTGATCAACATTGAATCACATCTGCCATGTTTAAGACCAACAAACTAACTTATCCAGATCAGTTTGCAAAAGTGAAGAATCCCTAGCATCATAAACAATCCTGTAGAGTTTAGTGCCATCAGCAAATTTACAAATCCTGGAGCCAAAAGAAACATCAATATCATTAATGAAGATTAAAAACAGAAGCGGACTCAATACAGAACCATGAGGAACACCACTTGTAAGCTTCTTCTAGATTAAACCAAACTGGAGTTGCCAGCGTCCCAAAAAGTGTGGGTGCAACCGTGAATATTGATATATCAACGTCAAAAAGGGCGAGTTCAAGGAACCCGCTTATGACGATATCAAGTTCCTCATTTATGTTACGGGCCAGACCGTGATCACCCTGGCAACGCTTTTCAACTTTGTTGATATTTACACATTAAGTAAAATGGTGGACTTACCGGTCTCATCGGACTCTAAATTATTCTGAATATCATTGTCTCGTTTTGGTAATGAGCTGCATTCACGAACGAATAATGTGACCATTATAGAAACAAGTGTATATCGTAGTGTAGTACCCATACCGGCGTGAATCGCTATTTACTCTTATGCTTTTTGCATCGACAAGATAAAAGTGTGCACTGGACTGAATTTCCTAAATGATTTGATCTGTTTATACTGCAGCTATATAAAGCAAGATAAAAATACTAGTTTCGTACTAAACGAACACAAATCTGCATATAAAATGAAAAGTTTGTAATCATTGCAATGTCCAATCCACTGATAGGCTTACGAATCCCAACAACAGATATATTCGTTGAATCAATTAGCTTTAAAAGCAATAGAAAGCTGTATAACAGGCGATGACTTCTGGTTCCTTTTTTCGATCAACTGATCAACACCGTAAATCCAAACACAGAACTTGAAACTCATTAATCTTCTTAGTCGTCAAGTATGTCATTATCAGATTATAATCTGTACATAACCTGCACAACAGTAATGAATAAGTATGTCATTATCAAATTATAATCTGTGCTCTAGCCTGTAAAACGACAGTAATGAATGAGTATTGTAAGTTGCTTTCAAACTGACAAAACCTGAACCCCGAAACTATTTCGAAAGTTTCAACAACTTCCGCAATTCCTTTTGTTTAGTTCGTAATAACAGAAGTCGGGTCGTTTGACTTGTTATATCTGCAGAATATAAATATACGGCTGCTATTTTCAAACTGTCCAATGACCAAATGACATATATCGCAGAAAGTTTAGTCAAAAGAAGACCAAAAGTCACAAATTTTTACATCAAAAAATCAAATATCATCTACTTAGGTGGCCCCATAATGCACGGACGTGTTCTGTTTGCTGACATCGGATTGAGCCCCTTGTAAGGCCATTGTTATCCACAGCTATAGCACACGTAAGCAGTGGCGTAGCCAGGATTTTCATATTAGGCGGGGGGGGGGGGGGAGGGGGGGGGAATTGGATTGAACGGACACGATATTTAGTGGTGTAGTTGAGGTGACAGCAATGGTGTCACTTCGAGAGCAAAGCGATCGACTTGTCGGCGTGGGGTCCAGGGGCCCGCTTAAGGGCCTCTGGTGGGGTACAGGGGCGAAGCCCGGTAGAGGTCCAGGACGAAGCCTGGTAGGGGTCCAGGGCGAAGCCCCGGAGGCTCTCGCAAAATTGACATTTCAAGGGAAAAAAAGTTTGTCACAACGCATAGTAAAAAAAGTGTATCACACAAGTCTAATTCATGTCAAAGATAGCTATAATACACCATATACAAAAGACAAATCAAAGCGCTCGATTTCTCAGCGTAGGGTCCAGGGGCCCGCTTAAGGGCCACTGGTGGAGTTCAGGAGCGAAGCTCCGGTAGGGGACCAGGGGGCGAAGCCCCGGAAGCTCTCGCAAAAATGAAATTTCGAAGGCAAAAACGTATGTAACAACGCTTAGTCAGATAGTACTGTAGCCTAGTCTGCTAGTAAGAAGGTGTATTATACAAGTCAAAATTCATGTCAAAGAGAGCTATAATACACATATACAAAACACGAAATCATGAAAACGCATGTGGAAATATAATGTATGTTTTATTGTTAACGTTTGTACCATTGTTAGGTTTATTGTCACTCTTTGAAAAATATGGGTTGTCTAAAAGAAAGGGTTTTCAACAATTTACTACAAAATTGTGTAAATGTTGTCAAACTTTTAAAACGAACCTGTTCTGTATGACGTGCACTCCGACACCCACCTTCCCCTCTCTCTATGTGTCTTAAGTTCATGTATTTAAATACAAAATCGCAAATGTTCAATATATTATTACCAAAGAACCTTTTTTCTGAAAAAGTGCCCTTTTGAAACATAATAAGCACATGGAATGTCAAAGTTTGTTGAACCGACGGCACCAATCTGAACCGGCGGATTAAAATCTGAACCGACGGATTAAAATGTTGGGGTGGAGATCTCCCCTCCCTCTCCCTCTAATCCTCTCCCCTCTGGCTACGCCACTGCACATAAGTAATCAACCATGGATGATTATTGGCCGGGGCACGGTTTCCGGGCCCCTAGTTTTCAGAATAATGACTTGATTGAGTTCCGTCTTTTGTCACAGTTGGCCTCTCACACTTTTTGGACGTTTGCCACATCAGGGTTACCAGGTCTACCACACGTTGACCGGCCAAATATCCATTGAAAATCGGGCAAAAAACAGCGAAATTAGTTTCCAATCGACTGAATCATTGAAAGAAGTACCAAACGATGTAAAATACAAGATAAAGTTAGATACTTGTTTTCGCTTCACACAAAAGTTCAAAGTCAAATGGAAACAAATATTATTTGACTGTCTATTAGGAGTTTCAACGCTCTGATAGCACAAATGCTAAAAATAGATGCATGTGAGTAATTGTTTTATGAGTTAAAGTGAAATTAAGGAAATAATAGATTTAGTTCAGCAAAATATTCAAAACGGCCAAAATCGGCCAAATGAAATTTGGCCACTACTGAACAAATTGTACCGGTCAAACATGTATTAAAAAAACAGCCATATTTGCTATATTTGTATGGCAACCCTGAGCCACATGCACAAAATGCGAATAAAGTTGTTAATTAATCTTTACCGTATTTTGCAAACTTCAAGTTATTATCAGGGAGTTGATAAAGACTCCCTACCCTAGTAGAGCCAAATCTGTCCAGCAAATGATCATTTTTGCGCAAATTTAATAAGCAGGGTCGCACAGAAAGGAGTGGGAAATGGCCCTACAAGTCTATATTTTCTTTTGGGCCTCGAGTAGTCAGATAGTAATAAAACTAATTCTGAATATTTTTTAAGCTCATCCTCCGGCATCGGCTCAGTTTAGATCCCAAGTGCTTGAATCCGAAAGTTCTTCAGTCCACCTAAGTTAGAGCATAGAAATTCATAATTAACAATTGATTATTTATAACTTTCAATTCATTTTATAGGTTAGATTTAGGTTTAGGTTAGAATATGTTAGTTTATGCTATTTTAGGCTATACTTGGACCAAAACACTTGGAAAGATCTTGAGATTTATTAACCAAAACACTTGGTGTTTAACAACATCCCATCAGCACCTAACAAATTGCACCATGCAGCTTGTTACAACAGCAATTTACAGTTTTGATATGCTGCCACGCATTTTACAATCAAATCGCAGTATTGGCTGATACTAATTCCAATATACAGTTGTCAGGTTGTATGCGATTATTAAATCTTATTTTGGCTAAAAATATAAACATACATGCAATATTTATAAGCCTGTACACTGAAAGGGGGAGACAAAGGATTTTTTTAGAGGGGCCCATATGTCCTCTATCTATCGGTGGCGGGGGAAATGAGAATAAAGTAAGTGTACCTAACATGTTTCCCGATTTGCATCTCCTTGTCGAGGGACAAACATGATATCGCCCTGAATATACCTGGACCGTGGTCCCTAACACCCTAAGGGAAAGAGAGCCATACAAATGTTGGCATATTCAAACTAAGAGGTGTCGAGAAAATTGAGAGCCCGGGAAGGTGGATGGGGAAGTTGTTAAGAGGTGTAACTAAGGCTTAAAAATGAAATAATGCGACAAATGTATGATTATTGCATTCATGGCTTGGGGGGTGCACCTCCCAATCTGACACAGAACAACATGCTTGGTTGTAGAGCGTCGAGCATTGCTGGAAGTGTACCTTTGCAATTATTTACATCTCTATCACCACTATAGTGTCCGGTTATTCATTTCAAGCTACCTGATTGGCTAAGCCTCATTTGCATAAATGTCCGGTTATTACTCAACGAACGGACAGTAGCTGGAAAAAAATGACAGCACTCCCAGTTAATATCCGGGCAGTTGCATATTCATTGGATTGACAGTTTATTATGTTCGTACGGGTATTAAACTCCTACATTAATCATCATGGCAACCACGAATAATAATAATTCCTGGCACAAAAATAAATTATGCCGAAAATAATTAATTTCAGTTTCAGCAGGAACAACCTCCTGCTGACAAGATGATTATGCCAGATTTAAATTCAGCAACAACATAGTCCAATATGCACAGCTTAAAATAGAATGCAATAAATAAAAAACAAAAGCAAAAATTTAAAAATTTAAAAGCTAGGCCTACAAGTTCATACTAATACAAGGGCTATAATTGTTTAGTACACTTGCACCAAACAAATATATTACTAGAAATGAAACGTGCCATTGCCTGCTTCACTTTTTTTCTTCAGAATCATTAGTGTTATTTTGTAACATTAGGGCCTAAGCTTTTAAAAAAGTGTTACAACACAATTGAATTGTACGCACCTACAGGCTTCACAGTACTGTCGTTGTAACTAGCCTAGCAGTGCATAGCCTAGACCAAAACGCTATGTTCAACAACTTCAAAACTGTTCAAACCTTCCTATTCTGACAAATTTAAGAATATTAAATAACAGTAGTTTCTGTTCCAATAACAACTAGGCCTGAAAGAGTTACCATTTTCCAGTATTCTACGCACTTTGACGGGACACGGCGAAAGCGATCATCAACTGCACTGATGTTTTACTATGTACAGTATATGTTTACAGCTAATCTTCGTTACAAGTGTGTAGTGACATGACACTGACACAGTGGCGTAGCCAGGATTTTCATATTGGAGGGGGGGGGGGGGGATTTCAATTTGACCCGACACGATATTTAGTGCTGTAGTTGAGGTGACACCGAAGGTGTCACTTGGATCGCAAAGCGCTCGACTTGTCGGCGTAGGGTCCAGGGACCCGCTTAAGGGGTGGGGCCCAGGGGCGAAGCCCCGGTAGGAATCCAGGGGGAAAAGCCCCCGGAAGCTCTCGCAAAATTGACATTTCAAGGGGAAAAAAGTATGTCACAACGCATAGTAAGAAGGTGACTGTATTTAGTCAAAATTCATGTCAAAGAGAGCTATAATACACCATATACAAAACACAAAATCAAAGCGCTCGACTTGTCGGCATGGGATCAGGGGCCGCTTAAGGGCCCCTGGTGGGGTCCAGGGGCTGAAGCCCCGAAGCTCTCGCAAAATTGACATTTCAAGGGCGAAAACTATGTCACAACCTCATAGTAAAAAGGCGTTATTATACAAGTCAAAATTTATGTCAAAGAGTGCTACAATACACCATATACAGATATACAAAACACAAAATCATGAAAACGCATGTGGAAATACGTTTTATTGTTTACGTTTGTACATGGTTAGGTTTATCGTCACTCTTTGAAAAAATATGAGTTGTCTTAAAGAAAGGTTTTCAATAATTTACTACAAACTTGTGTAAATGTTGTCAAACTTGAGCCTCTTCTATATGACGTGCACTCCGACGCCCTCCCCCCCCCCACTCCCCCTCTCTCTTTCTGTCTCCGTTTTCTCTGTGTGTCTTAGTTCATGTATTTAAATACAAAATTACACAAATGTTTTAATATATTATTACCGAAGAACCCTTTTTCTGAGAAAGTGCCCTTTTGAAATCTAAAAACATAATAAGCACCTAGAATCTCATTGCTTGTTGAACCGACGGCACCAATCTGAACCGACGGATTGAAATATAAGGCGGGGAGGGGGGAGGGGGGAGGCGACAGTCCCCCTCTGGTTACGCCACTGCACTGACATAATTTTTACGAAGATATTTTTTCTTTAGGGATAAACAGTTTTTGTTTCTTTGGTGGTGGTGGTGTTAGTTTGGGCATTTATGGGGTGACTACCCTTTCTTAGCCCGTAATCTTGTTATGTTATGTTAAGTTACGTTAAACCAGAACGTATTTCTTCTGAAATAGTGCTTTTATATTGCAAAATACTTACAACATTAAATTTTCCAAATTGATGAATTCGCAAGTCATTTACGAGATTAGGTTTTGTTCGTTGGACAAAAGTACAAATTGGTGGATTAGAAACCGTCAACATTCTCTTTGTGTCGTTATTGGCAAATAAGCTGGATTGATGCATGTGCGGTACTGTGTATAAATTTCGCATGTTTCTTTATCTGAATTTGATCAGATTTTCTTTATTTTTTCAAAGTTTTTCATCATATTTGGTGATAAAATAGATATAAACTGCTCTTGCTTGCCCATTGTTGGTAATAACCGGCTCGCCCAAATAATCTGAACTATAATGTTCGCCTCGCCCATTCTTCAAATCATTTGGGCTTGCCGGTTATTACTCAACAATGGGCTCGCAATTGCAGTTTATTTCTTAAATAGACAGATACATAACTGGTTTGTTTTTGGAGAAGTCCATCTTCCCATGATGTACAGCCCTCGGCCATTGCAGGATCTCAGTTTGGTTGTATGACATTAAGAGCCATGTGAACATGGAGTAGACATGAAGTAAAACATGAAGACATGAATTGTGTAAATGGTCTTGTGGACCTTTCAAGTTTGAAATTGAAAGTTATTTAAAATTTACCTTTGCATCTAAATAACAATATTTAAAGAATTTCCTTAATCTTTCTTCAATTTGTCATCCGCACCACCCCCACGCAGCCGCACCCGAACCCCCTTCCCTCCCCGCAACCCGCACCCCTCCGTTTCTACGCATCTGCTTGTTGTAGTCGCGTCATATTTGTACAGTTGTGTACTATCCTCTATTGCTAAATTCCCAGCCTTCAGTTTTTGTAACATTCAGAAGGTAAATTATCTGCACTTCGTTGCCATGGAGCCTGAGCGTGTCTTAAACGCTTTTTTCAGACTTAATCTAAATTTCACTTATATATCTATATATAAGAAATTGTTATGTATCGTAAACACGAACTGTAGTAAAAAATGAAAGATTATTTCTGACAAAGCTTGAAAAAGTTTACTGCATGTATATTTCAACATTTTCCTGGAATTGACGGAACAGGATGATGAGGTGTCGCGTCTTAATTGAACATTTTCATAATATATTATCTTGGTTGAATTTTCATAACCTTTGCTGCTACAATTGGTTTCATCCACAATTTTTTCATAAAAGAGATATAAGTTAAAGACATGCATATGGATGTGTGGCAGTGTAGTGGCAATATTAGATTGATTGCTTTAAACTCAATTAACAGATTAAGAACTATATACGAAAGTACCAAAATGTTCAGGATTACACCTTTCCGGCTGCTTGCTTTCTTTCCGCTTGAGGATGGAAAAAGGAAATTACACTTTTTATACGCTTGTAACCGGAAAATGTTGGGATTTTTCTCCTGAAAGGTGACACATCGTACGGGCCCGCCTTTGTTCACTTGAAAAGAGTCTGTTACGCCAAGCAGAGAGAGAGAGAGAGAGTTGAACACACAATTACAATGACGGGGTCGTCGCCTGCGTATTCGGTTATGATAGTACAAATGCTATCACGAAACGCTTAATACGACCCGGACGAGAACACAGGTACGACGTACGGACAGACATAACATCGACAACCAAGTCAATGTCCACGGCCTTTGACAGTTTGATAACCAGTTGTGGTGCACTGGCGTGTCTACCCACCCCAGAATTGAACCCGGGGCCTCGTGGTCTGTAGACAGGTATGATAACCGCTACACCACAGTAGGTAGATATACGCCAAGCATAGATCTGTACGCCAAGCATAGATCTTGTCTGCTTTTCTCTTCCATCCCAAGTCGATAATGAAAGATTTCTTCGTGATATATTTGTACCAGTGGCGTAGGAACAATTTTTTTCTTGGGGGGATGAAGCTTTATTTCTCTAAGGACCTCGACCTTCATCCCCACCCAGAAGCCTCGTTTTTGGCATGGTTTCTTGGGCATGTTTGGCGCTTTGGGAATTTTTCTCTTTTTTCCCAAAGAAGAATGAACAAGGGACATTCTTGTTATCATCTTTTTGAACTCTAACAGACTCTCCGGCAGTAGACATGCGTGCACGTACAACGGTACGTATAATTTGTTATGTACGTACAACGGTACAAACACATTAGGTGTCACAGAAGCCCGCACGCGTAATTTTTTTCCCCCAGGAGTGTTTAGGACAATTTGCATTGATATCAGTTGAAAATCCTTCTAAATCACTGTCTAATTTTCAACGAAATAAACGCAAATTGCCCTAAACACTTCTGGGAAAAAAAAATTATGCTGCCCGCACTCAGATTCTGCGGTAGCACGCAAATGTTATGTTTAATACAGCTTCGATCAGCTCAAAATGATTATGAGGGTGCTAAGAAGTAGTAGTCTCTATGAAATTACATTACCTTTTTTTATCAACATAATCGAAGAAATTAGAACATATGACAATATCCTATAAAGTTATATTATTTAGAGTGGGTATAGATAAGTCTTATAAGGGGTTTTTGTATATGAGAAGTGGGGGCAAAAGCAGAGTTTAGCTCCCCCATAAATTTTGACTGGGGGGCTAAATCCCCCTTCCTCCCCTTTCCCCCCCCCTCCCGCTTCCTACGCCCTTGATTTGTACTGAATACAAATGTACTAAATTTATTATTAGTTAATCGTTTAAGTACATCAATCACCAGTCCGTTCACACTCCCGATTGGGAGATCTCCTTATTGGGAGATCGAGACATGCGCAGTGAACATAATTTCAACCTCAAATTTGCAGTCGTTAATTTTATACTGCTTTTCTGTTATTCTAAAGTTGTATACTTTGAAAATGATATTGAAAATAATACTTCTGGAGCTTTCTTTGTATAATTTGAGCTTTTGTTAATGACTTAAAATGTTAAAGTCTGCTTTTCAGAAACCATTGCAATGAATTTTTAAAGATTACTCTAAAATTCCCTGGCGAACGTCAACTTTGTGCTGGTGAAATTGAGAAAATAGTTTTATCCTTCTGCTGCACCAATAGAATTAGAATATTTCGCAAGCATTTTTCCTACCTTTGGCCTATACTTGTTTTACCGTTATGTATTTCATTACAGAGATTTTTATTTGGAAAGATGCATTGTGGGTTATAATGACAAGAAATCTACAGATTGGGAGATCTCCTGATCAGGAGCGTGGACTGGACTAACCACAGAGGATGGAACAACAGACACAACACTGAGATAAGAAAAAGAATCGAGATAGACAGGCAAAGATTCATAAACATGAAAGACACTTTAAAGAGGTCATGACACGGGCACATTTCACTTATTGGAATGAAATATTGGACAATTTTATAGACAAATATATACACAAAATTATCACAAAATCATTTTTTACGCAAAGAAAATATACAAAATCATGAACTACGCCACATTGAACTATACAAATGTCCGCGTCCTTTTGTCTCTTATTACAACAGTTTGTCTCTTATTACAAAGGAAAACCTTATCAGATCGCACCGTTTATTTCGCGGAACTACTACTAGTAGTATGCTACTATATACTACTCACCGACTTGACTTGAAGTTGAAGAAGTGTTGACGGCGGACTGATCCCCATCTTCTGGTGGTTTCCTTTTGATTGTAGGGTACTTTCCTGGCAGAAGTACCCGTTCCCTGCTACCGCTTGGACAAAACCAAATCTTTCTTTCAATTCATGTGAACTGTCAAAGAAATCCGGCTCGAAATGATCACTACATATATAGCTGTAGGCCTAGTCCGTATACAAAATCTGATCGAGTATTGATAACTAAATTAATCCATAGTTTACTGATTCTTGAGTCCTTTGGGCATTCGGGAATCTATGGAAACTCAGACAATCTCTTTTGGTGTACCACACATCGAACCAGCATTTTGACCACTGATATAAAAATGCACAATTTTCCGTAATGACAAACAGTAAAAGTATGATATAGCCTGCGACAATTGCGTACTATGTGTGTACAGTGTACACACACTAGCTATACATCACCGATGGAATGTCGGTTCAGGCAATGACGTCATTGGTGGGAAGAAGAAACTGCTAATTTTTCGAGCACCGTCGTGACGGTATTTTTTTCATTTGCTATTTTCTTCGCGAAAAAATGATTTTGTGATAAAAAAGTATTATAATTGTCTAACAAATTGTCCAAATATTTCATTCCAATAAGTAAAATGTGCCCGTGTCGTGACCTCTTTAACATCTAAATCAGTGAGAATAGCAACTATGATAGAAAGCAGGCATTTGATGCTATGTTTTGTCAACATTCCTATATTCTAGTAAAATCTGGACTTTAAACCAATATATGGAGACAAGATTGATGCATCTTATAATGAGTAACAAAGATGTTTCAATCAAAGTAAAGGAACAATTCTTTAACCTTAATAACCCGAGAGCTCAAAGGAAACTCAAGTATTTTGGACATGCTGTAAGGGGAGACGAACTACAGAAGCTACTCATTACGGGGAAGGTGAATGGCAGACGGGCTCGAGGCAGACCACGGAGGACCTCGCTGACTGACGTTAACAAATGAACTGGTCTCAACCTCAAAGAGTGTGTGAGAGATGATCACCTCTACACTCTTAGAAAAAAAGAAAAAAAAAGGTTCCAAGTTGTTACGTATTTGGAACCTTTTTCGGCTTTATAACTTTTTTTCTAAGAGTGTATACTGAAAAAGGATGACCGCACATCTACCTTTATTAGCTGCGCTGTAACCTGGCCCGTAACTGGCAAATCATATCAAAATAAGTATATCATTTGTTGTGCGGTAGGTAAATCATTGGTGCTATTATAAAATACGTCAAAGATCCTGAATGAAAATGAATTTTAAACACATTTTTTTTCATATTCAGTCATTTAGTATGACAGACCATGCAGAGCTGAAGAATGTATGTGTTGTATATTAGTCCGGGAGCATGCCTGTTAATGACAGCATAAATGTTCCTTAACATGGGAACATTTTGCTACATGGAAGCCGCCATTTTGGAATATTTCTTATGATCCTTTGCTATCCTAACGTTAAAGCCTTCTGCTATGTTACATATTTCAAATTTGAAATACTTCTGGAAAAAATATCTTTGCTAGAGGAAACTTAAAAATCATGAAAATACCTTCATTACTGTCATGGTTACAACTTTTCCACTCCCATTTGATATATTCAAATATTAGATAAAATAGACAATAGAGCTAGGCTTTAAGGCGCGAAACGGTCATTTTGAAAATTCTAAACAATATGGCTGCATGACTTCAATATTCTCGTTTGTTATAAATGTTCCTATTAATAGGCATGCTGCCGGACTGAACAATATAGCTGCATTACTTCAATATTCTCGTGTGCTATAAATGTTTCGATTAATAGGCATTAATATGCATTAATAGGCAATCAACAAACATTTATATGATGTTGGTATTCGTTGTGTTAATCATCATAGTTAATAATTTCCTCAAGGAAGATGAAGTTTTTCATACCTATGAGTTTTTCATACCTTCTGTGTAGAATATGGTGTACTTATTGATTTATTTCTATTTTTAAGTAATCATGTTTTAGATTGCTAAGGTGCATTTGCAAAGTTGCGAGCTCACTTTTTGTAGTCCATTGTTTTTAGAAAGCGAGTTGTAAAGCTTTTTATGATTTTCTCACAAAAGACAATTATGATTGCATGGTCCGTTCTAAATGGAATGAGAAGTTATATTCTTTAATTTTACTAAACATATGTGGGAAAGTATCAATGAGACTGACAACGAGCTACAATATAGAATGATAATCGTATCCTCAGCTGCAATGCTTTTCTCAAGAAGTTTAAGATATCAAATTATGATCTGTGTATCTTTTGTAATATTGAGTGCGAATCTAATAAACATCTATTTTATTTCTGCCAAGTAACTTGCAATTTTGGAATAATTTTAAATATTTGATTGATATTTGATCGAACAAAAGGCAAATTTTGTGTTTGAAATAAATGTCCAATCCATTTTATTTGGTAATCATTTTGATAAAGTATTTGATTGCATTCTTTTATCAGCTAAATATTTTCTTTACAAGTGTAAATTTCTGTCAACACTTCCTATTGTGAAGGCGCTCTTTATGTTTATCAAGAAGTATTACTGTTTATTATAATGCAGCTCTCCATGGTAGGCTACACGCTTTTGACAATGAATGACAAATGTGGACTACTGTATTCATGCATTCCGATCATTCTCAAAGGATACATAAAGTCTGATACAATCAGTATTTCATATGATAGAGGATACAAATCTTAACCAACTACCAAAAAAAAGCAAGTCAAAAACTTATTTCTATCTCAAGTTATTCATGTTTGAATTTGACACATGGAGGCTGCCGTTTTGTCCAATTCTGTATTGAAATATTGTGCATGGTGACATAATTTTCACAATAGGGATATAAGGAATTTAATGTATTTCTTTATAAATGTGATTAAAGTTTTATTCCAAAATGATGTGACACAAAGTATTAACATAATGTTTTGCTAATTTCATGTGTACACACAAAATTCCTTGACCCTTACATAAGCAAAACAATTCTCATAACCTAGAAATCTTGAGGTAGATTATAAAGAAATACAAAGCATTCCAACATCCTGCTTGGCTGATGACATCATAATCTGCATCTTTTGAAATCACAATGGCAGCTCCCATATTATTAGTTAGTAGATGAATTAATTTTTTTGATAATTATACAAATTGTGTTAGATTGCTTAATGAGATTATGAAACTCGATCAGAAAAAAAATGTTGTTTTTAATTGTATCATATGAAATAAGGATTATGTCAGACTTTATGTCTCCTTTAAGCTTTGTAATCTGCACAACACTCAGACAAAACCAGTGTACTGGCTGTGTTTTTGCCATATTGTATTACTCCATGAGAACAAAATAAAGAAAAAAATCTATAATAGTCAGATAGTTGAAAGCGTATTAACATTGGAGCAAATCAGTATTTTAAAGAGAAAAAAATCCATCATTTTAAGTAATGGCTGATCACAGTTTGATCAGGTTTTGATTCATGTGGAACTTTTAATATACGGCTTGGGTCGACAGTTGAAAACCTCCATACTCTCTTGAAATTTCTTTCCTAAATCTTAGGCACTGAAAATGATGGGAAAGTCTATTCCTGCCATACTTATTGAGGGCATGACAATTCAAACTCACAAGCTTTGGTTGAAATTGGCTGCAAAGACGCTATAAAATTCGTCAATGTTTTACCAATTTGGATAGATATTTTTGCTATCATGGTTTTAAATAGATTTTAAGGCAATTTGGCTAATGTTGCCTCTACACGTCCATAACGGGAATATTTCGTAATGTATGTTAAGAGGGCTTTGGTGCGAATATTTAAGTTTTTCCTTAAACGTAGCTAAAGGAAAACATATAAAATCACACCTATAGGCCCGCTAAAACGAATCCACAACACCGCCCCTTTCGCGTAAAATTGGCTGGAAATAGAGAAAATTACCAAATAAACGGATATATTTCTATAGTTTGGTAGATACCCGCACTGCAAATTCTGGTGTTAAAAAAATAGTACACCAATCTAATCACCAAGATGTAACAGATATAGAACGCGTCTGATTGGTGTTTCTATTATTACCTGAAGACTGGTGTTCTAATAAATAAACACTAAACACTGAACAACAGACGTCCAATTGTGAACGCATAGACGTGTTCTATTTTGGAACACATTCAAACGTGATTGTCACGTAACAGATACAGAACGCCATTTAGTGTTCAAATTGGTCAATTTGAACACTTGGTGTTCAGTGACCAGAGCTGTAGTTTAGTGAAACACATAACAGGTAAATTACCGATTAATCTTATCCTGAAATAATAGTATTATATTTTGTTATTGTATTGCATCTAAGTAAGCATCATTCAAATCTTTAAGCAGATAGAACTGGGAACAGATTGTGTTTAACATTCTCAGTTCTAACTTCACAATCGCAGTAGCCGAGCCTAACGTTATAGGCCTAGCCATTAATCCAAAGCCTAACCCTAAACCAAGGTAGATCTTTTCATCAACTAGAAAACTTTCGATCAATAGTAAAGGAGAACAAGGCAGTCCAACATCCTGCTGGGCTGATGACAAGTTCCCTGCAAAATATCGGCTCCAATAGTACTGTAGTAGTAGCTTTTATTATATTTTATTATCACAAAAATGTGTTAAACTGCTTTGTATTGGGAGGTAGCCCTGTCAGAAGATTTGTTACTTTTAATTCTATCATATGAAATAAAGATTTTGCCAGACTTTATGTCTCCTTTAAAGACTCAATTGGATGACAGTTTTTGCTTCTTCCATGGTTTTCATGGGACTTTAAATGATTAGTTCAGTGGTCAAGCAAATCTATCTTATATGAACGAGGATTTCAAAAGAAACAAAATGGTGAAGAAAGCGTTTATAAACCTTATTCCATTAAGGATATATTTAAGCTTAAAGCTCACTGTCTTATCTGTGTAGAAATAACTGATGTAGTAAGGCTACTTTGGAAAGTTGGCGTCTATACATCCTCACATTCTTAACAATTGTTAATGTATTTTAAAGAAAGTCTATTTATTTGTTCACTATTTAAATTATGTTTCCTTGAACTTTCTTCAGGTGGTATATTATAAATTACCTATAGATTTGGTTCATTTATTGTACTATTTTTTGGCATATCCCATGGGTTTTAAGCCGCAAAATCACAGGACAAAATACGATAGAATATATCAAGACTGTGAGGAATCTGAGGTTATGACATCACAACCAGTCTGATTTCAGTCGTTTCTACACAAATGATATTAAACTTGAAACTGAGATAACTTCTTACCGGAATATGATTATTGAATGCTCTCTCCACTATTTTGTTTCTTTTGAAGCTCACTTTCACATAAGATGACCCCTTGACCCCACTAGCTTGACCCATGAACTATATTTTAATAAAACTGGGGTTGTTATTCTTTAAAGAGGGTTTAACATTGTGGGTACTGAGTATTCAATTAATGAAAATAGAATACTAAATTTCTGAGTAAGAGCGTATTAAAGTTTGAGGAATTTGTTTAATATATGCAAAATTTGCGCCGGAAGACCGGAAGACAGCTGGTAATGTTTATGCAATAGGAACAACTAGGCTAACCACAATCTTGGAAATTATGTTTAAAGGATAATCGTATATGAAAGAGAACTTTAACAGAAACAAAATGGTTAATAAACTGCTTCAATATCTTATTCCGTTAAGGGGATATTCAAGTTTAAAGCTCTGTCTTGTAGAAATGACTAGAGACTTAAATCTACTATGGAAGGTCGGCGGCCTAAACTTCACATTCTTAACAATTGTCAATGTATTTTAAAGAAAATTAATTGTGCTGTTTTACTATTTTTATTATTTTTCCTCGAACTTTCTTTAGGTGGTAAATCCTAATTACCCTTCAAGGACGGAACTACTGCAGGATTTTCAACCAGAAGTAAAATGTTTTGTGATTCCGATGTTTTTTTTAATTAATTTTGTTATCATATGCTGATTGATTTACAAGTTTTGTATTAAAGAACACTAGACCGAAAGGTGCGGTCGCTTGTTTTGCGAATTTTGCATGTATATTATCCACAACAAATCGATAAACCTCATGCCTCCATAGCCAACAGACGACTTGAGGGAAAACGTCACCTGAATATTCCAATTTACCGGAAAAAATACTATACCGTTGCGTGCCAGATGAGCATTCGATTTTTTTGGGGCCCCCTAAAAATTACACCCGCCCTTTTCGGTCTAGTGCTCCTTTCCCATTACGCAAGCCATCGGCGGCCAGCGGGCGGTATCCTTTCGGCATTGTCAAACCGCCGGCCGCCCACTGGCCTAATCCTGGCGGCAAAGCGACAGTGTCTAGCCTTCGGCGGTACGCTGGCGCTATCCTGGCGGCATAACTGTAGCGTCTAGCCGCCGGCGGCCCACTGACGTTATCTCGGCGGCAAAGCGGCAGCATCTAGTAGCTCTGGGCGTGTACTAATATCCCTATGTGGGCGGAGTTTAAATGTTTAACCCAAAAAAAATCAATATTTCAATGCATAGCTTACTAAAAGGACCAACATATTTCCTCAATTACACGATAGGAATTTCCTCTGTATATGTCTGTGTACATGTACTAAGTAAAATATATGTTGATGTAATTATGTCATACTCTATTTAATGAATTGCAAAATATACAAATAGAACTTTACGTCATACTTTGTGTAATAAACAAAACTTAAATTACTCAATGATGCGAGTAGCTATTACTTCAAGCATGGTTGAGCAATAGTAACGTTGCTAACGCCATGCATTTGAAGTAGAGTAATATCACATTGTGATTATTCAATCAAATATTTCCAAGCATATACTTTGTATATGATCGGCTTTACAGCGGGCCACCGGCGGGTCTATATCGGGCCACCGCCGTATATATGCCGCCGGCGGGCCGCTGGGCAAAAGCTAACCTTGCCGCCAGTGGACCACCGTCTTTGCTGCTAGCGATCCGTCGATGGGCCGCCGGTGGCTTGCGTACTGGGTTAAGATATTCATTCCATCAAATTTATTCATATGCCACGCCCACCATGCAGATTAATCAAATGGAAGCTGTTGACAATATGTGCATAATAATTAAGATTATCATAACAAGTATGGTGCAAAACACCCATACGGTTGCTCATTTACCTTATTTAAAGAATTGTACATAAATCCCCGCCTACTAATTAATATCCACGAAATCGACACAAAAACAATAAGGCTGTCTACTTCATATGACCTTAAATCCAATGTATCATTGATATATCGGGTTTAAACCATATTAAGCCCCGCGGCTCACTACGCATATTAATGAAATTTAAATTTTATACCATCAACATGTACACAAGAGCTAACATTATAATTATAACAAATATGAAATAAAACAAACATGCTGTTGTTAAAATATGAGCTCATATCAAGATTATTACATTAACTCCAACCTACTTAATAATATGCATAAAATCACTACCACAAACAATCGGGCACATCTACAGACCATCGGCTCTCTGTGTACCACATGACATCCAGTGCATCGTTCTAGAGATATCAAGCCTACAAGCTCTTTCAGCAAAATCATGTTAAGCCCCACCCACAACGCATATTAAAGAAATTCTATGTCTTTACACCATGAATATGTACACACCAGATAACAGCATAATTATACCAAATATGAAATAAAACGGACTAGCAGTTCTTAAGTTATGATCTTTAAAGGCGTTTACACGCAAAAACAATCGAGGACGTGTGTTAAACTCCTTGAAGGTACAACAGGTCCTCAAAGAAAAGGTCGGTTGTCAAGTCATTGTCCTCGAAAAGAAGGCAAGGCAAACGCAGCCATACATGCATACACACATACGCCATCATGACCGCATAGGTTCCTGATGCTATCGCATCGGAACCAAAAATGGGGGTCAAAGCCTTGGAATTCAAGGTCAAGTCATAAACATGTATGGCTTTTAGTCAGTTAGTGTTAGAAGTCTATTGTTGAAATTCCAAAAGGGGTTCTCCATACTCCCCCTAACCCCCACCCCTATTGGATGGCCCTTACCCTTACTACATTCTGTTTTACTACTTATCTGACATATACAATGTTTTTTTAATATCCGCAGAACAAAATATGATATAATGCATAAACACTTTGAAGAACTTGAGCTGAGTATATCTAACGTCACATCTAGTCTGATTTCAGTCGTTTCTACACAAATGATACCAAAATCTAAACTTAAATATCTCCTTTTAACTTTTGTTCGACATCTAAAAATATAAATGAAATGATACATAAATATTACGATGAAGTCATTAGTTCAATGATGGACTAATATTGTTTGAAAGACCGGAGTGGATAATATTTTTGAGTCAGACCCTTCTCTGTGTATTCGGGTCGCCGTGATGCAGTAACAGGACAACTACAGAAATATTTTCATTGCAACATTAAAGACGAAATCTCGTCTTCTCGTCTTAAGAAATTGTTTAACACGTGAGAAGTGAATCTCATAGGCTACGTACAAGTGACGTCACTACCGCTGCGATTATTGATTGGCTATTCAGTATTTGTGTGAGTATTTCAACCAATCAGAACCGTTGAGCTGTATTTACGTCTACGTTAACGCAACAATTGGCCTTTAATAAACACATTAGTAAAGTGTTGTTGTCGTTGCTTTCAATTTCAGATACATTCTTGAATAATCACATTGTACACGAAAGCATTATAAAAGCCTACAAACAACAAGCGTCTGAATATACCCTTCGACAGTTCGACCCGACATTGTTTTCCATCAAAATAAGTAGCATTTCATACCGCCGAAACAGAAACTAGGTCATTCTGCAAAACATGAAATGCAACACAGTTCAAATTTGCATAATTTACTTAAAAACATATGATAGCCTTTATAGAAAGAAATAGGATAATTTGACTGTATCGAAAAACATACGAATTGGAATAATTGGCTGATCCCTTTCATATACAGATATATGGAAAAATAATATTTAACAGGCGCAAAACATTTCAAACACTTACATATTTTGTCCATTCAAGTAAATATTTAACTTTTACAAAAACCACTTACACGTTTAAACGAGTATTTTATACTTTAACAGTTTAATGTGGTTATAGAGGTTTAACATTAGAGGTATGCGAATGCACGTAGAGATGAAACAAGCTAAATTGCTTTACAGGAATGTTCCATGAAAGAAAACAATTTAAGAAACAGATTGTTAAAACTTATTGTTGATATCTCAGTCCTAGAAGAAGTTATCGAACTCTAAAAATTTTCTTGGCCGCATAAAAAATGATTTTATGTATTGACTGACTGAGTCTAACTCATCAATACCAATTTCAAATATATGTTACAAGAACGGAAAGCATTATTGCAAATCTTATTCTACACTATTCTTGATAAGTTTTGCAGAAAAAAAAATTCCCAATTGTTTACAAAATA
Organism: Chiridota heheva; assembly: GCA_020152595.1. Taxonomy (NCBI): domain Eukaryota; kingdom Metazoa; phylum Echinodermata; class Holothuroidea; order Apodida; family Chiridotidae; genus Chiridota; species Chiridota heheva. Next base: position 1,341,927 of record JAIGNY010002006.1, read on the forward strand.
AATACATTAAGGGAATAGTAGGCCTACAGAAGTCCTGTGATGGCGTTATAATGATGGCTGTTTCTTTTATTGTCCTCTATTAAATATATCAAAATAAAATCCCATGAAAATATTCTTTCAAAATCTCATAAAAAATAATGTTAAATAGTCAAAAAATTAATAAACTTTCTTTAAAATACATTAACAATTGTTAAGAACGTGAGGATGAAGACGCCAACTTATCATAATGCCATTGTAAACTTACTACACCGGTCATTTCTACACAGATGAGACAGCTTTAAACTTAAATATCTCCTTAATGGAATAAGGTTTATGAACGCTTTCTTCACCATTTTGTTTCTTTTGAAGTCCTCGTTCATATAAGATAGATTTGCTTGACCACTGAACTAATCATTTAAAGTCTCATGAAAACCATGAAAGAAGCAAAAACTGTCATCCAATTGAGGCTTTAAAGGAAACATAAAGTCTGGCAAAATCCCTATTTCATATAATAGAATTAAAAGTAACAAATCTTCTGACAAAGTTTCATCATACCCCCCAAAGCAATATTTTTGTAATAATAAAATCTATAAAGCTACTACTACAGATACTATCAGACTATGGGGGCCGCCATTTTGCAGGAAACTTGGCAGGATGTTGGAATGCCTTGTATTTCTTTATGATTTATCTAAAGTTTTTTAGTTTATAAAAAATTGTTTTCTTGTTGTAATTTTGGTCAATCCTATTTTTGTGTACACATTAAAGTATCAAAACATGCTGTTCAATTTGTATCACATCATTTGGGGATAAAAACTTAATAAAATTAATAAAGATACATTATAATCCTGACGTCCCTGTTGGGGGAATTGCAGAGGAGGATTCAGAGGGTACCAGGGCTATGCCCCCCTTCCCTTCTCGTGAGATTTTTCGATGATACTTTTTTTTACAATGAGATAATTCTTACTCACGGTTTATGTAAATTTTCTTTAATTTTCCGGAAATTTCCTTCAATGTTTGTAAAATTTCTTTCAATTTTCAAATTTTGAACAAATTGTGTTTATTTCAGGGCAATTTTTCTTCGCTTTTCGGTACATTTTCTTCAATTTTTGGGAAATTTTCTCTAATATTTGGGAAATCACTTGCAATCTTTTGAGAAATTTTTATCATTCTCGTGTAAATTTTGGAAAATTCCTTCAGTGTTTGGGATATCTTTTTTTACTTTTTGGGAAATTTCTTTGATTTTCGGTATAATTTTTAATAACTTTACCACAATTTCCCTTTCCAATTTTTGATTAATAATTTCCCAATCGAAAGAAAACATACAAATAGGTTATAGTGAAATCGTTTTATGGAGTACCTTTCTCTCTGCTCCCCGCTTATAATTAAACTCTGCGCCCTTGGCCCAATATGTTCCATTATTCATGACAAAACCGCTCATAAAACACGTTATCACATCATCTCTGGTTTTGTATGGCTTGGGCCTCCTGACATTTTATACTGACATCGCCCATGGGGAGTTGCGTCATGATTTCAATACAGTCTGAGAAGTGACAGTACAAAATGGCAGCCTCAATTGTCAACTTCAAACATTAATAACTTGAAATAGGAATACGATATTGACTTGCTGTTTGGGTTAGTTGCTTTAGATTTCCATCTATCATATTAAATAAAGATTGTATCAGACTTTACGCCTTAAAGGATTAGTTCAGTGGTCAAGCAAGTCCATCTTATATGAAAGAGGACTTTAAAAGGAATAAAATGGTGAAGAAGGCATTACAAAATCTCATCCCTTTACGGTGATATTCAAGTTTAAAGCTCTGGCTTAACCGTGTAGAAACGACTGGTGTAGTACGTTTACTATAAAAGGTTGGTGCTTTCATTCTCACATTCTTAGCAATTATTAATGTATCTTAAAGAAAATTTATGAACGTTTTTACTATTTAAATTATTTTTCCTCAAAATTTATATTTTAATTATCCTTACAAGATTCTATTTTGTTACTTTCTTGACACATCTAATGGTTTTTATGCCACAAAATTGCAGGAAGAAATACAATAGAATACATAAAGATGTTGAAGAATCTGAGGCTATGATGGCACAGCCTGATTTCAGTCGTTTCTATACAAATGATACCAAACTTTAAACTTAAATATCTCCTTAACGGATACGAGTTTTGAATGCCTTCTTCACCATTGAGTTGCTTTTGAAGTCCTCTTTCATATCAGATGAACTTGCTTGAACCCTGCACCAACCCTTTAAGATACCCTTTCTAATTCTAGAAGGAATAGATTTTCCCATCAACTGAGATTCAGCAGTCTAGGAAGGAAATGAAAGAGGGAATCAGGATTGTCTCAAGAAAATATCTTGACCTGCTGACCCGGCGCCAATAAATTAGATACATACTAGCAGTCCGGTAGCATGCTTATTAATGGGAACACATATGTTCCTAAACATGGAAACATTTTGAAACATGGAAGCCGCCATTTTGGGATATATTCCATGATCTTTTGCTATCCTAACGTTAAAGAGTTATTAAAATGTTATATTTTTGTTATCTAATTAGTATATTTGTTATACAAATGTTATATATTTGTTATATGATATATCTAATTAGTATATTTGTTAGTTTACAAATGTTAGTTAAATGTTATTAAATGTATATCTAATTATATATTTGTTAGTTAAATGTTAGTATATTCTAATTAGTATATTTGTTATTTGATATAGTTAAATGTTATATATTTGTTAAATGATTTATATTTGTTATTTGTTATAGTTAAAGTTATATATTTGTATACTTGATTAGTATATTTGTTATATAAATGTTATATAGTTAAATGTTATATATTTCAAATTTGAAATACGTCTAAGAAAAATATCTTTGCTAGGGGAAACTTAAAAGTCATGAAAATACCTTCATTACTGTCATGGCTACAACTTTTCCACTCCAATTTGAAATGTTCACCACACCGTTTTTGAATTATTAGAAATAATAGACAATAGAGCTAGGCTTTTAGGCGCGAAACGGCCATTTTGATAACTCAAATGTTTTTCAACACAATGATCTTTAATATTTCAAGTACATAAATTAGAAACTATGATATTTTATTGGATTATCTGAACAATATGGCTGCATTACTTCAATATTCTCATGTGTTATAAATATTCCTATTAATAGGCATGCTTTCGAACTTACTAGTAACGTCACTTCCGTGGCGGTAATTTATTGAAATAATTGTGATTGTGTAAACGTTTCAACCAATCAGAAAGAAATATAAAGAATTCAATTTTGCTGTATTCCTGTTCATACATCATCACTTTTTCATAAGCTGAATTTTTTTCGAATTTTCGTTTGTCATAACTTTAAAAAATACTATAAGTGCTAGTGTGGCCATTTAAAGACTGCCCAGTCTTCTCAGAATTAAAAGCTCTTTCATTTGGGTAAACATACCTATCCATATACCTAAAAGGATTAGTTCAGTGGTCAAGCATGTTCATCTGATATGAAAGAGGACTTTTAAAGAGACAAAATGTGAAGCAAGCGTTCAAAAATCTTATTCCGTTAAAAGGGATATTTAAGTATAAAACTCTGTCTTTGCTGTGTAGAAATGACTGGTGTAGTAAGTCTACCATGAAAAGTTGGCGTCTCCATCCTCACATTCTTAACAATTGTTAATGTATTTTAAAGAAAATTATCTAAATTTTTCACTATTAAAATTATTTTCCTTAAACTTTCTTTACTTCTTTTTTGATATATCCCATGGTTTTTAAGCCACAAATTCCCAGGACAAATACGATAGAATCCATAAAGGCTTTGTAGAATCTGAGGCTATGATATCACAACTAGTTTGATTTCAGTCGTTTTTACATAAATGATACCAAAATTTAAAGCTAGATATCTCCCTTAACGGAATAAGATGTTTGATTGCTTTTTTAGTATTTGACAAAATAGTGAATAAGTCATATAACAGCATAACTTGCCTGACCCCTGAACTAATTATTTAAAGCTTGATTAACCGTTTTCATTTTCAGATATGATAAAGGATTTTTAAAGTAAGAAATTGGTGAAAACCATGTTGTCAATCTTATTCCGTTTAGGCAGTTTTTTTTTTTTTTTTAGAGAGTTTTTGCATAAGTTCGAAGATTTCACCAGTGTGTTGAATATTGCAGTGCACAGTGTGATGTCATAATTACAGATCCAAGATATTTGGTATATATTTTTTTCAAAGTTAATTGCGTATTTCTTAATTAGTGAAACATGTTTTGTTAAATAATTGAGATGGGGTATAACATGAACTCATCTATCTATTTATGTACCTTATACACTCTAAATGAAAGAAAAATAAGTTTAGTTTTTTTATAGAAATACATGAAAATGTATCTTTGATCTGCACTGATGACATCACATACTTTACACTGCGAGGTCACTTTTCAACACACTGATGGTATCTTTAAAATGCAATAACCCCACAATGGCATAAGATATGTGCATGGCTCTTGCACCAATTTGTTTCTTTAATAGCCCAGGCTTTCGTATAAATGAATATTCCTTAAAAGACTATTCTGTTTAAAATTCAAAACTCTTTCCGGTGCTCATACAAATCTATCTCCATGTACATTTAACAATAGTTCAATTCCTCACTGCTGGTCCTCAAAGAATTAGTCAAGTGGTCAAGCATGTCTATTGTATAAGAAAGAGGACTTAAAAGAAACAAAATGGTGAAGAAAACATCCAAACATCTTATCCTCTTAAGGAGATATTCAAGTTAAAAGTTTGGTATCATTTTTGTAGAAACAACTAAAATCAGACTAGTTGTGACGTCACAGCTTCAAATTCTTAAAATCTTTAATGTATTTAAAAAAAAAAATATTTAATTTATTCACTATTTAAATTATTTTTCTTCAAACTTTCTTCAGGTGGTATATTATAAAAACCCTTCCTAGATTCCATTTTACTACTTTTTTGACATATCCCATGGTTTATAAGCCACAAAATTGCAGGACAAAATATGATAGAATACATAGAAAACAGTTTTTAAACGGTCACAATAAGACAGTTTTTAAACTGTCACAATAACACAGTTTTTAAACGGTCACAATAGTTTTAAGCTATGACAAATGGAAATTTGTAAACACAATTTCATCATGCATGTGCAAACGTGATGATGAATATAAAGGAATACAGCTATGATTCTGTAATATAATTCTTAGTATTTTTCCCAAACATCTAATATCAAAGGCCCTCAAATTACGTTTTACTGTTAGATCTGATTTAGGGATATAATAATATTCACTACAACCAATTTCTCCCATTCATATTTTGGGGAAGGTTCGAAATACAATAAGTTGACTTGAGCAATTTTATAATTGTGCCATTGTGAGGTCATAAAATATTGCGCAATTTATTCTTATTAGGTAGGCCTACATAAGTTGTAAAGTGCTTTAAGATAGACTATAGTCAGTCTGGCAGCATGTCTATTAATGGGAACATAAATTTGCCTAAAAATGGGAACATTTTGCTACATTGAAGACGCCATTTTGTGATATTTACCATAATCCTTTGCTATCCTAACGTTAAAGTCTTATGCAATGTTACATATTTCAAATTTGAAATACATCTGGGAAAAATATCTTTGTTAGGGGAAACTTAAAATTCATGAAAATGCCTTCATTACTGTCATGGCTACAACTTTTCCACTCCAATTTGATATGTTCACCACACCGTTTTCGAAATATTAGAAAAAAAATCGATAATAGAGCTAGGCTTTAAGGCGCAAAACGGCCATTTTAAAAATTCAAATGTTTTTCAACAAAAATGATTTTTAATATTTCAAGTTCATAAATTATAAACTATAACATTTTATCGCATTATTTGAACAATATGGCTGCTGACTTCAATATTCTCGTGTTTTATAAATGTTCCTATTAATAGGCATGCTTCCGATGTTAACCGATTTTGATGAGATATTTCGCTGTTTGCATGCTTTTTAGTATATTGTAAAACATTTAAGTTCCTATCCATATACAATTTAAATTCTTTATATTTCCCAATGAACGCTTAACGTTTGTATTTCGCGAAAAAGAAAGATTGTGATTACTAAAATACAAAAAGGACACAGAATCCATCAACATTAGAAATAAGAGTTTTTATTTGCAGCTTCCGTTTCCTCTTAGCATCTTCTGTTTAAGGCATTTTATAGTATTTCAATCCAGAAAACATCATTTCATATTCATAAAACAATTTATTTACAATAAGATTGGCTGCATAACAATTTGTATAGACAAACATTACGGCAAGATACGTATAAATAATTCTCTCTATACATAACATTGAACTGCATACGAAAACTACAAAAAGTTTGTCATATATTGTGTGGAACTAGAAACGATGATTGTGTATGGAAATATAATTAATGGAACATGACATTGGAGAAATACGAAAGCGTTATCAAAACATGTGTTAATGAAGTGACATCTAATCACAATTATATATACTTCTGTACACTTTAGCGTATACATAACAGGGAGGAATGGGTTGGGGAAATAAAGTCAACTTTGGAAAACAAATCCTAAACTTGAAATTTTGTGCAAAAAAGACAGTCATTAAATCAAAAGTTGAAAAGTCGTGTAAAGCAAAAAAAAAGACCAAAAAAAAGACATCCACATGATTTGTCAGAAGGTTACCAATTTGGCAAAATTGATTGAAAATCAGCAAAGTGTTGGAAAGTAGAAGGAACAAATATCTAATCCCAGATTCTTTTCGACTCGGATAAACCCAACTGCCCAAATGAAGGAAATTCGGAAATGATTTGTTTCTTCCTTTAAAGTTTCAGACAGTTCCCGTTTCTTCTTTTGATATATATATAAAATATATATATATATATTTTTAAATTATCGTCAGTCAGTCAGTTTACTGAATTTCTTGTGTTAGTATCTCAAATGATTTCGGATTATTGTCGCACAAAACAAGAAATCATTTAAAAATAATGGAATACATGTTCAAGCCCGAACATAGTGTTTAAATTAAAATTGTGTAAATAAGAGATGGTTGTAATAGGTATATATTATAGCCAGTTTTAGCCACTAATATTATACTACAAATTTTCAGGCTATATGCATCCTCTTTGTAATTTGTGAGGTTTATGGCGTATAAGTAGAGAGCTATCTCTTCCCTACCCTCGCTAAACCATGCCCACCTTCTCTGTCTCCCTCACCGATTCTTCTCCCCTTTCTTTTACCCGTCTCTCGATTTGTCCATGTATTCATATATACAGATAAATTTGGTAGTTTGAGGCAACCATGAATATCCATATCTTACATTTATCTAAAGTTATTCTTAGAAAATTACTTTACTTTTCTGTGAATAAAGAAACCCTAATTATTTTGTAGTAAATGAAGTATAAATTGCTGTACTCAATTCTTCTAACTTTTCACTTGCTTGATAAATAAATTGTTAAGTTGATTAAACTGAATTATATGGTTTAACTAAATGATTTTATCAAATGAAATAATATGTTATCCAATGCAGAGGCGGAGGAGCGTTCAAAATATTAAAAGGTGGAGGGGGGGGGGGGGTCTAATGAAGTCAGATGACATTTGATAACAATATTAGGGACGATAATTAGGTCGGGTAACGTGATAACATATGTTCTTCTGAAATTATTGGCGGATGTCCGCCGCCGCCCCTGATCCCAAGACACTGTTCAGTATCTCTTTGAATAATGAAACCCAACCACAATCTGTATTTTCATTTTAAGATAAAATTGATCTACATATACTGTTTACTCCATTTCCCGGCAGCATGCAGTAGACGTATGACATGAATATACCTTGATTCAACTCAAAAGTAAATTCTTTTTATAAAACAATTAATGCTTAAGGCAGAACTGCTGAATTACCTTATTGCACTAAAGATGATAGAATTGAAAATAAGACAATGCTAAAGAACGTGTTGATATGAAAGGGAAAAATAGTGTTAAATAAAAATCAGTAATATATATATATATATATATATATATATATATATATATATATATATATATATATATATGACTGAAGGCACACTTTGTTGTGCGAAATTTCAACATTTCAGAGCATTTGATTATGATTGCAAATTAGAAATTCATGGATGCGAGCACGCTTGGAAATGGATACAGTTTTCCCAATTTAAGATGATTAAATAAATTCTGCAAAAATCGACTTAAAACCATGATTCAGAAAGAAACAAATTACATGTATTTTCTCACATTCGCATATAGACCTATAACAATATGAATTCGTTCTGTATAAAAGAAGTGTATTCAAACCATTCTTATTAATTGTTTTTGATCAAAGAACCTTCTAAAGACAAGCTGATATTTCGTATAATTTAATGGCATATAACTCTGTACTCAAAATATTATACTTATATTATGAAGTATTAAAAAGTAGCTAAGTGTATAGAGTGGGATATCTGTGAGTTAAACCGTCACCCTTATGAACCCTCATATTGAGGGAAATATATCGAGGACCATACGGAGAGTCAATAGTTCAATGAATACACAGACTGATGAATTCAATTTCCGGATTAACATTAAATAAATTGCACAAAATGCCTTTTTAACAATAAATTGTATGCTTTAACATCCATCTTGCCCGCCATCGTGAACTTTTCAAATGGCCCAAAATGCCATTTTAAAGGAGCACTAAACTGGAGAGTGAGGGCGTATTTTTAGGGGCTCCCCCAAAAATTAAATGTTTATATAGCACGCAACGGTGTAACAATTTTCTGGCTAATATAAATATTCAAATGAGCTTTGCCCTCACGTCGTCTGTGAGCTATGGAGGAATGAAGTTTAATTTTTTGTGGATAATATATATGTTAAAATCGAAAAAACGGGCGCCCTCGCTTTTCGGTCTTTGCTCCTTTAACATTTGAACAATTGAAAATTTTAACTGTAAATATGGTTTCCTTAACCACAAGAAGCCATATGTCCGACACATGTTGAAGCATGCATCTTGTCCATATTGTACAAAGATATGACGATTTTATGTTTCGGTAGTCATCTTGTCCGCCATCTTGAATTTGTGTAATTGCACAAAAACTTTTCACACACTGAGAATTGTTTCCTTGATCACAAAAACATATGTACATACAAAAAGCATGTTTCTTGCTCATATGCTGTAGACGATATGGTCATTGTACATTTTAGCGACATCTTGTCCGCCATTTTTGAAATTTTAATTCCCCAACGTGCCAACTGACCAAGGTGGACTCACTCAGATTTGATTCAGAAGACATGCTAAATATACCCAATCTGTAAAAACAATTGATGATTTGTGGGGTTCTCATACCAGCAACCAGACTAACACCTGACTGCCTAATTATATATTGCTTCATATTGTTTTCAGCATAACATATCATTCCATCATCTTCTTCGTAGCCAAATGCACAACTTTATCTGCTTATACAGTGTGGTGTCATTTCTGTGGAAAAGAAGATTACATCTCTCTCTTACAAAACATATAAATGACACATCTGTCAAACCTTACATGTTGATATTGCATTATAAGAAGGCATGGATGTGATTTTGACCTTAACAAATTTTCAAAATTTTAATAACGAAAATGTCATTTCGCAGATGAAGGTTGGTGTCGCTTAAAGCAAAGAAATAAACCACGGTGTAAATATTAGGTAACTAGTTCATTACGTTTGAATTTTCTCAGTGGGTTTCTCTACTGAGTACAGCTAATTCATTGGAAAGAATATTTTTTGTTATTTTGTTCCAATCTAATATAATTGTTTGGAGGTTAAGCCAAATAGAATTGAACACTATTGATAGTAGAGACTACTTCCAATAAACAAAATGGAATAAAAACCAGTGCGGAGGTATAAGATTAATTTGCACATAAAAACACGCTATTCAATGACATACATGACATTCCATCTGTTCATTATTAGGACACAATGTTGTATAGCATTTTCCATGATATCCAAGTTGGAGAGACAACAAAAATATATATTTGACATACCCCTTCACCCCTACCCGATGCAAGACATATTGAGAAAAATCTTGGGAAATCTAATAACTGTAATTTGACTTTGAAATTCGCTTGGGATATTTTGTATCTATTTTGGTCCTAAAAAGCAGAGGATTTCTGTTCTTGGAACATTTTGCGGTCCGAAAAATAGAAAATAATTTTTGTCAGCTATAGCGTTATAAAGGTAGATCATGAAACAGAAAGTGTGTATTTTTCCCCTCTGGCATTCTGAAAAAAATACCCGGTGATGTAATTGAAATTCAAAGGGGAAATCCTTCTCAGAAAAAGACTAAAAAGACAGGGTTGAGTGGGGGCAAGGGATATTTGACCCTGTAAAATAAGGTAGCCCTTTGTCAAAAATAATTATGCAATCTTGAAATGTGTAGGCATACACAACATCTGAGATACATGATATTAAAAACTACTAAAATCAAGCAACCAAGAAAATAATTCCTTTTAGTAATACATAGTAGGCCTATGTGCTTGATATGTTTTGCTCACGTTTCAATTATTATAAATGTTTTTGTCTGGAAAAGCCTTACTTAACCCAGAAGTCGGAATAATATGTAAATGATATATGTATACGTGTGGCCCTCGTAATCTTTTAATCCTAATGGATTTAAAAGGGAACATTCGCCGTCTGAGAATTGTCTTGACAAACCGGAACTTACCTAAAACTTTGCAAAAGGTCACGCAATTTTTCATACTGCGCAGCTGCAAACCATTGATTTGGACGGTGTGCAGCTGCGCAGACTATAACATTGTGTGACCTTTTGCAAAATTCTGGGAAGTTTCGGTTTGTGGAAACAATTCGCAGACGGCGAATACCGTCAAGAAATTGTTGGTATAACTAATGCATGTGTTCCTTCTGCATCTTACATAAAAAATATATAAAATATATAAGAAACTGATCACCCTAGTAGAAATACTAATTGTATAGATATTTGAATGGCATTGTTCCTGAACATAACACTCCCTTACAAGCTTGATATTTCTTAATCGTTATTTTATGTAGGTTTTTAAAGTCACGATTTTAATACGTATTTTGGAGGCTCTGCGATTTGTTCTCATACTAAGGAACACGTCTTATCAATAAGAACGATGCAAGGTCGTGCTCACTTTTACAATCTCATCCTTCCTCCGCCAAGTACGAATATTTCAAATTGTGCTCCTATAAAAATCATGGATTACCAAACTCAGCTTTCTAACCCTAACTCTCTCTTTCAAATTAGATACAAGGAATTTAACAAAATTTTATTACAACGATTTATTTAGGTTTTATGTGACTGTGCAAAGACCACGCAGACGCATGGTTAATATGCAAATATCCTTTTTTATCGAGGTACAACTTTGTTTCGAATGTAATCAGGATATAACACACACTGTAATGAAATAGAATGTGCAATATGTTCATAGTTGCCAAGGAAATACGTAAATTGTCACGTTTCATATATGTTAACTTGTTGCCGAGCAGACAATTCATTACAGTAATAAAGACAGAAAAGAATTTCTTACATGAACATGTTTCGTCCTTAGTCATTTCTCCCGGCCAATAATTAATTCGACATTTTTTCTTGGGTACGTTAAGTGTACCTTCCCTGTCTCATTTTTGCTAGCAAAAAATTTGGTAAGTACAAATATCAAAACAAGATGGCAAACCACGGAGTTGCTGACATTATCTCCTATACCACATCGTATTTGTAAAATGATTGAATGTTTTACCACGAAACATGACATAAAATATATCATTTCATATCAATTACTTGAACTCTGACGTTTGACCTTTAAATGACATTATGTGCGAGACACAACACTACATCAACTTCCACTAACTCACCAAGTAACATTACCCACCAAGTGCCAATTACCCAATATCACTGTTGGTTTTTCCAGGAAGCGCGAAAGAAAATGTATTATTCTAATCAATTATTTGACCTCTGACCTTTAGGCGACGTTTTACATCTTCCCCGAGATACAACTTCTCATCATCCTTCATCAACCCACCAAGTAACAACCCAATTGCATTTGTAATATTTGCATAACAGGCAACCAAACAAAATTTACCATTTAAAATCAATTATTTGACCTCTGACCTTTGATGACCTGTCCCATGTTGTGCGGTACATATCTGCATCACTTTCCACCAACCCACCCAGTACCCAATATATCTTATGGTTATCCCAGTGAGCGCAACAAAACATTTACCATTTTTAAATCAATTATTTGACCTTTGACCTTTAAACGACATATCTCATTATGTGTGAGACATATCTTGCATCACCCTCCACCAAACCACCAAGTAACAAACTGGACACTAACCCACCAAGGGTCAATAAAATAGCAATCATGTTTTTCCAACGAAATTCAACACAACATTTACCATTATTATTTGACCTTTAAGAGACAAGCCACATTGTTACCGAGACACATTTTTACATCATCCCTTATTGACCCACGAAGTAAGAACCCAATTGCTCTTATTTTTCCCATAACATGCGACTAACCAAAATGTATCACATTAAATGTACTTGACCTCTAACCTTTCAGTGACCTGTTCGATTTGCAAAGAACATAATCCTACATCACCTTTCATCAACCCACTAAGTACCAACCTAATATCACTTATGGTTATCCCCAGAAGCGCAACACAAAATTTACCATTTTCAAATCAATTAATTGACCTCTGACCATTGACCATCAAATAACATATCTCATGTGTGGGACATAACCTTGCATCACTCTCCACCATCTCACCAAGTAAGAAACCCAACCCATCAAGGATTAATACAATAGTAATTACATTTTTCCAATGAAATGCAGCACAAACTTTGCCTTATTATTTGACTTCTGACCATTAAGCGACATGTTACAACTTTTCAAAGACAACTTTGTATCATCCTTCATCAACCCGCCAAGTAACAACCCATTTGCACTTACGGATTTTCCATAAGATGTGATCGACCAAAATTTAGCATTTTGAATGAAGTATTTGACCTCTGACTTTTAGTGAAATGTTATATTTTGTGCAGGATATAACCGTGCATCACCTTCCACCAACCAATCAAGTACCAACCCAAATTCACTTATGGATATCACAAAAGCACAACAGAAAATTTGCCATTTTCAATCAATTATTTGACCTCTGACCTTTGACCTGTAAGGTACATAATCCAACTTATGCGGGACACGAGTTCATCTCACCCTACACCCTCCCACCAAGTTTCAACATGATAAGCTTGTACGGTTTTCTCTGTATTTCTGTACACTCACACACCCACCCAACTCACCCACCCACCAACCCACCCAACCATCCACCCACCCATCCACCCACCCAACCACTTACCCAACCACCCACCCAACCACCCACCCACCCAACCACCCCCACCCAACCATCTAACCAGTCACCCACCCACTCAACCACCCAACCACCCAACCACCCACCCACCCACACACAAAAGTGTGTACAATACCTTATTGCCATATAAACTATATGTCCGATAAAGTAATTATACTGGGAGAATTATAACGGGATATATTTGCTTGAAGGTATATGGAAAATCATCAAAGTAGCAAACAGGCAAACCATCCATGATAAATGACAAAAAATTGAGTTGAATTTTTTGAATCAATATGCAAACTTTGTATACAATCTGTTTTTATTCGGTACAGAGTGATCCTGATATTTGAGTAAATCCTATGTTTTTCAATTGTCTATCATAATTCTTTAAAAGGATGCAACACATATAGAGCTTATACAGTAAGTCTTTACCATACCCCAATAGAATTCTAGCAAATGAACGGTTTGAGCTTTCCGCCTAGTCATACATCACAAATTTAGCATACAGCTTGATCAAACGTTTGGTCAGGCAAGGGTCAGCTATAACTAAAACAAAATGAAAGTGAAATGAATCTGCCGAAATTTAAAAATATCTTTTAACACATATACAAATTTCAAGGTGCCATACCTTTAAGCAACAATTAAGGATCACGATGTCAGTGTGTGGGTCCGGTTTCCAAGCTGAAACAATATAATACATGACCCCCTCTGTTAAGAAATCAATCCCTCTAAGACTAAGACTGCACTCCAGCCTAGGATCTGGGAGTAATTTATCCAGTTGAATAGAAGTGGAGAAAGTTTCTACTGAACATAACTCGCGCTAGGAATAGAACACTTCAGCTTTCTCAAGTGTTTTAGGCCATACCCAGTGAATCACCATACTTCTGAAATCTCATGATACACATGAGTGGTAAGTAGGATTCCTCTATTGAAATGGAGATACTCATCTGACGGATAAAAAAAGTTAAAGGATTTACAAATGAAGTGCACCGAAACTTGGAATGCATTTGAATTGATGAATGTCATCAAACTAATGGATCTCTGCGTCTTTTTTCTGCACTTAGCACATCAGTCGTGCTTTGTGCTCGCAAAGGGTGGCGATGAGCACCTCGACGCCCATTCTCTGCCCGGCTGCGTCTGTCTAAAAGGGCAGTTTCTGAGCCAGCTCTGCCTTCGTTTACAAATCGCTCTCTGTGTCGTATCGGCGATCGGGAAGGTTCTCTTGATCTTGGTCGTTCTAAGAAATCACGGTTCCTGCTACTATCTCTACTGCTCCTATCGTCAAGGCGACCTTGAGAGTTAAATCTTGTAGATGCGTCACCTTCAATGGTCAGCTGCTTGCGTGAGGAATGAAGTGGGTTTCTTTCGCGGTCTCCATCTCGATCAACTTTACGTTCTCTTTCGCGTTGTGCATCCCAACGCTTTCGATCATCAAAATCAAAACTTCTTGGACTTCGACGTTGTTCTCTTGGACTCTCCCGAAACAACAATTGTGGTGAAGTACCATCACGTCGAATTTGAGGCGAGGTGGTATCTCGTCGTGGTTTCGGCGAACCAAGTTCCCTGTGCACTCTGTGACAATCAGGATCCAACCTGGAACGGTCCAAGTATTCCATACTTCTATTCATATCAACGTGCCCCCTATCAAATTCCCGTTCTATACTGTCATCATTTTCACGATCATCGGAATGTTCTCTTCTTCTGTGTCGATGTCGCGGAGAACCAGAGGGAGAACGCGATCCACTCCTTGATCTTGGTACTTGCAACAATCCTGTCTCTTGCATTGAAGCGGAACGGTCTCTACGAGAGATGTGTGTCCCTTCCTCACGCATCGTTGTTGGGGACTGAGATGGTTGAGAACCTCTCCTGAATGGCGGTAATCTATTTTCCATCAATTCTTTGATATCTTCCTGTCTTCTTGGTGACGGGGATCGTTTTGGACTACGAGAACCAGGAGAATCGTTTCTCTTTTCTCTTTCTTCTCTGTCGCCTCTATACGGCGAGATAGCCCGGTGGCTATTAGGATCTCGTTTTACACGCTGCTGTGTCGGTGACACTTGCTTTTCAGGAGTAACGCATTGCCCTACAAGTATTGTAGGTGGCACTATTGGGCTCCGGTCACGTCTTCTTTGAACTTCTTCTTCCAAACTAGCAGTTACCTTGAGGGGACTCGTCAATTCCTGCCTCTCAAGTCTTCCCTCTTTAAAATTACCAAAAGTTGCACTTCGTGTTGGAGGCGCTTTTTTCACCGGACGGAAGGCACTTGGTCTGTTAGAAATATCATCAAGGCGCAACGTCTCCTTATCAGTGGCATCTGTTTCAGCTCTTCTTAAATTTTTGTAAGTTGTATGTGCTGTGTGGACGTCTGCAATGGTAATGGTCTGGTTTTCTTTGCTTAACTGTGGAGGGCGCTTTATATTAGAAATACGCCTAGATTCCAAGTGTGCGTATTCTTCATCGATACTGTCTTGAGGAGCAAGTTTACCACGTGACTGAGAATGTGGAAGTAATTCCGTGAGCCTCTGTTTTGCCGATTCTCCTTTTACTCCTTTCTGTTCAAGGCTGATACTTCGATTTTCTTCCTTTCTCCAGGCAGTTGGATCTCTCTCTGTACATTCTAGTACCGAATCACTGTGCTGCTTACTCGGCGGATGCCAGCGATTCCTGTTATACGGCCGAGATCGACGGAATGTAGCCGTATCAAACATAGCATCTTGTCGCAAGAATTCTTTAAATAAGGCATCGGTCTTCTCGTCTATGCTGTAATCTCGACCTTTGGGGTAGCAACTTAACCTAGTCTCTCGATGGGAACGTGAAAATCCACCACGTCGCATACGCTCTCGAAATTTCGGTCTTGGTTCAAACTGATACGTTTCTGTACTACTTGTTCGAGCCATTGGTTCCTTTGAGGAATCTGTATCTTGATTCTCAGCTTCTTCTTCAGCAAAACTGAAACTATCTATGATAGCACCTCTTTTTTCCGAAATAAATTCTCTTCTCTTTGTTGACGCTGTTCGCCTTCCTCCTCGTACCCAGTTATCACGTCCTTGCGCTTTTGGTATAATTGACTTGTCTGCTTCACCTCCATGAACCTCATGCAAAGCTTTATCAGTCGTTGGACTGCTACTATCGCTCGATATGGTCATGGTGTGGCTCTGTGCGCTTTCAAAACTCGTACTGTCCCTATCACTCATTGCCGCGAAAGCTTGTCTTTTCGACCAATCAATCTTCTCCGGTAACATTTCTGCCTTTTGCTCTATTGAGGCATAACCGCTGTCCCCTTGCATTTGTTTTAGGCTACGTACACTTTCTTTCCCTGAACCACCCGAATTTCGTTCCCTTTCAGATGTATCCGATTCCTCTGCACTAACGCTGCTGATTGTCTGTTCGAACGATGTGGAAATGAATTTAGAGCTGTCTTCATCCGTAACATCAAGACTTTCGGTTCGTGCAGGACTTATCTTTTGCAGCTCCTGGTTGTCATCGGGGCTGCAACATGCAATAACTGTCTCATAGTCGGATGATTCAGATGCTTCAGACGAATCCTTAGTTTCTAATGTCGTCCGCAATTGCCACAAATCTTTGTAAGCCTCGGCCTTACCATTTAAATTTCGTTTTTCATTTGGTACTATCTTCTCCTCAGGTTTCGTCTGTCGTTTGATGTTAGCGTCATTATTCTCTTTACCATCTCCACTTTCTACCCTTCCTGGCCTCTCTGGCTCTTCTGTTCCATCCGGCAAACATGTTGGCCTCTTCGGGATTCTTAAAAGAGCCAGTTGTCCGATAGTTTTGAATTGTATTGGCCTGTCAAAGCTCTTTGGTGATTCTCTCCTGGGACTAACTTTGGCTATTTCTTGCTTCACGATCGTGTCGATATCAGTATCACTGTCATCTTTTTTCTTTGGAGGCTTACCCTGTATTTCATTTGTTAGCGGTAGAGGCTCGGGATCCGGGTGGCGATGGTGGACCTGCGCCCACACTCTACAGGCGTCTAGATTATGGCGAGAACCAACGGAAGTTGTGCTTTCGCCGCTTCCGCGACCTCGAATATCTACAAGTCGTGCTGTTGCGCGGGGTGATTTACTTCTTCTTCCATCAGGGTAACCACGTGTTTCTAAAGTTGAAGGGTGCAGACCATTTAAAAGATTTTGGGAGCCAAATTCAGTCGTTTGTTCTCCATCTCGTTGATATCTGCAAAATAAAACAAGAACATAGCTGTTACTCATAGGCAATTGCTTAAAATGTCTTCAATCATCCGAAATCAAACTGGAACATTATTCGTTTTTTTCTTTCCAAGTATATGTAGGAATATTTATATGCACATGCACGATGTTTGATTGACAGGCCACTCTTTTTTCCTGTGTAAATTTACTAATTTTAGTTTGCTGCCACAATGCTTTAATGAAAAAGGTGTTAATTCTGATTAACTGAACTGTACTCCCATTACTGTTCATACATCTCCACATTGCATTTAATCTAACCGATTTTAGCCAAACGTGATTACTTCAGTATTTCGCCAAATCAATTGCAGGAGAATTTTTTCCTTTGTTACTCAACCAATCAGTTGCAGGAGGAAAGGTGGTAATAAACAATACGCGCGCGTATGAACTTTCTCCTTAACGCGCGCATGATTAGCGTTTGAAAGCAATTTGTTCATACGCTTGGTTCCGTACCCTACGTGAATTACGGTCAAGATTTCCCCAGTTTTTGATTGGTCAATAAGAATCCTCCAGTATACGATTGGTTCATTATGGACACGTGAATTTCGGCCATGTGACATTATTAAAAATAAAACATTTAGTTATGACGGTTTTCCGGAAATTGCCGATTCAGATTTGAAAAGGTTTGTAAGCCATACAGCTAGGAACCAGACATTATATGCTTAAATTTCCTAAAGTGTTTTATTCAGAATCCTTAAGTAATTATGATTATTTTATTTCAAATTTTCCCTTTTCGTTTTTCACACACACGATGAATTTAAAATGTAATTCATTTTTCATGGCTTTCCAATCGATGTGCTATTTTCTAATTGATTGTCGGAAGTTCTGATTTCGTCAAATGGATATTTTTTCCAACCTTCTTTATAGTCAATACACATAATTAATAGTGGCATCTTTACTTTTTATAGAGGAATAATCATAATAATCTTTTTCTATCAAAGTGCAAGAAACGGAAGGTGAACAATATGAAATAATGAGGTCTTCGGGCTGTCGGGTAATAAGATGACAAAGTATATTTGGATACCATGCTACCTTTAATTTCCTTACCAAGTAGGACTTAACTTTAATCGACAATACATTCTTCTTTTTTAGATGAAAAAGCACCAGAGAGTGAATTGAAATATCTATACACTGGTAGGTATATTTAGTTTTAATTTGGAAACAAAAGATAATTCAATGGTCCACCAAAGTTCATCTTATACACTTATTCATATTGATTCTCTTTCTTCAGGAGATATTTAAGGTTCTGACTCACTTGTGCACAACTTACTTGTAGGAAAAGTCTATTATAGAACGTTGGCACCCACGTCATTCGTTCCTTAGAGTTGATTAATGTATTATAAAGAATAAAGATTATTCATATAAAGATTATTCAATAGTCCAGCAAAGTTCACCTTATACACTTATTCATATTGATTCTCTTTCTTCAGGAGATATTTGAGGTTCTGACTCACTTGTGTACAACTTACTTGAGGAAAGTCTTTTTGAGGTTTGACGTCATTCTTAGAGTTGTATTATAAAGAATAAAGATTATTCATATGATTATTCAATGGTCCAGCAAAACCTTATACAATTATTCATATTGATTCTCTTTCTTCAGGAGAAGGTTTGACACCTTACTTCATTATAGAAGGTTTGTTTCATTCGTTTAGACTTGATTAATGTATTATAAAGAATACAGATTATTCATATAAAGATTATTCAATGGTCCAGCAAACTTCACCTTATACAATTATTCATATTGATTCTCTTTCTTCAAGAGATATTTGAGGTTTGACTCACTTGTGTACAACTTACTTGTAGGAAAAGTCTTTTGTAGAAGGTTTGCACCCACGTCATCTTTCTTAGAGTTGATTAATATATTATAAAGAAAATTAATTTGATTTATTTTACTATACAAACATTGTTTCTTCAAATTCTCTTTAGGTGTTAAGATATGATTCCCTTACTATTGTTCTAGTTTTAATTAGAATGCTACCTTGATATTTTCTTTTGTAGATCCCTATACTGTGAAGTGATGCAGCAAATGCTGACAAAAAGGTTTCAAATTCAAATTCTATCAGGATGAGACTTTCTCATCATTTTCAGTGACTAAGATTTAGGAAACAAATTTTAGGGTTACTTTAAGAATTTCAGCTGTTCGCCCAATCATACATCACATATTTCACATGAATTAGATACTGATCAAATTCTAATCTGCCAACTCAAACAAATATGTGCTGTTTCATAATTTACAAAAACTGATCAGTTCAGATTTCAACACTCTTTTAAACAATATGGAAATTGCTGCATGCCAATAAAGAAAAATCTGCATTCGGATAATCTACTTAGCAACATACATCAGTGTGAAAAGAAAAGAAAAAACTTGTTAGAAATTTCCTCAGGTCAGCTAATTTACTTTGTAACATACAAGGTTGTTTCAGCTGACGTCATGAGGTCACATGACTTTGTTTTCATGCCATTTTGTAGGTGAGACTGCCGTCTGCTGTACACTTACATATGTTTGCATGTTGTTATATAAGATTACTTTTGTAAGTAGTATGCAGGAATCTTGCTGTGCCGTTAGTTGCACTAACTAATAAACGTGTTTAGAATCCACTGATTAAGATTACTTGAAGTACTTGGAGGGTATTTTTTTCTTTTAAATAACATTTTATCTTACAAATTTAATTCATCTGACCAGTTCATTTTAACCAGCGCGTGTTTTTATGCACAGCAGGGGTTTTACATGCCCAGCGCATCTTTTCATCAACAACGCGTGCTAGCGCGTGTTTTAGATCGAGTCTGATAATTTTACGTGATGTGACTGAGCTGTGTGAAGATCAGACGCGTGAAATGCTCAACGCGCAAAGCTGTCCTGCGAAATGGCTCCCTGTTAAGGCCGTTACACACCGAACGCGACGCGGCGAGCGATTTTTTATACAAAATTGAATAAAACAAAGGAAAAGAAACATTTTGACCTCTTTTTTTTTAGAGAAGCATCGTCATCCCATGGCTATTCAGATGATAAATGAAAATTGATTGAAAGGGCCTTTCTACGCCCATTAAAGCAACATTCGCGTCGCGACAGAAAATTGCTTCCCATTGAAGCGAATTTCTCTACAGTTTGAACAAAAAAAGTATTTCTAACAAATTTTCCAGTATTATCAGAAAGCCTCAATTTTAAACTTCATCGTGTGTAAGCAAAAAGTCAAAGCATCGTATAAAATTTGTTTCCTGTATGATTATCTAAAAAAATCGCTCGCCGCGTCGTGATCGGTGTGTTACGGCCTTTAGAGTCACGTGATAAAATCCCTTTATCAGTGTAAAAAATATTTTGATCAAAAAAATTACATTTTGTAAGATATTGCAAACAAAGATGATAATTTTTGCCGCAATTGCAAGGAATATGAAACATTTGAAAGAGTGGACGACAAGATTGTTTCAAGATGTCTTCGTAAAAAAAACCGTCTTGCTTGAACTGAAATTTAGGGACAAAGCGGCATAATAAGCAATTTCACATTCCCATTTATGTTATCCTTAATGGTGTCTTGCGGCGAAGACATTTTCTATTTTGTACATGTTACTATAAGGAATAGAATCAACACTATCAACAGAATCTCACTTGCTGTGATAGGATTTTCCCTTAAGAGGAAAACACTTCTAACCTCATCTTAAACTTTTTGATAAATATGAAAGGCGTTTCTTCTGAGGGTCAAGAATCTGCGAGGATAATACAATTTATTATAAACTTGTTGAATGTTTCGGTGGTGGAAACTTACATGAGGTTTACCTTTAAGGTGTATGCTAGACGCTTAAAGGCAACATCAAGGCTTTAAAATGTATTAAAGACCATGAAAGCAGCAAAATATTTTATAAAAATGTACAGCATTTTGAAATCTTTGGTAGCAGAATTTAAATATACTTGTGCAATCTGTTATGTATTACAGGGCGACCTGGGTGTTTTCCTTTGTAAATGCTTTTCTAAACGTCCATCATAATTCTTGGAAGTGGGGCAGGAAAATCGAGCCATAAAGGTTGTTAGACTTGATCATACCCCAGTCAAATTCTATAGCAGGCATATACTTACCATCATTTTTACTGATTGCGTTTTTTTTTTTTTTAAGTAGGCTCCCAATTACATAAGGATTTTGAGCCGTCCGCCGCCCGTGCAGTCACACATTAAATGTTTTCAAAAATGATCAAGCTTTGGTCAGCTCTGACTCAAAGTGCTATTTCAAAATTGAAAAACCTGTCAAACTAATCTGCTCAGTGTCCAGGGACCTATAACGATTTTGAGGAATTATGAAGAATACAGACCTTAAACTTTTCTAAATAAACAAATAGAAAATTTCTATAAATTTTAATATAATTTTCAATGACTGAGAATTAGTAAAGAAACTTAGAAAGTGTCGATCTTAATCAGTTAATTCTTCGATCAAAGTCTGACCAATTTTTTTTTTTTTAACCATTCCATGCCCCAAATACACTTATTGCAATTGCAGAAATAAACTTTACTATCATTTTCATTAATTAAGACTTAGGAAAGAATTTTTTTTTTTACATAAATATGTTTCACAAATAAAGCATTAACTTTGATCGGCCATATCTCAAAAACGAAAACAAAAAGATTTTTTTTCTTTAAAATTTCTAAACTTCTCTGTTAAAATTTTACCAAACTTTTTTCACCCAAAATTTTCCACCAAACGCAAAATGACGTCATCCGGCGGTAATTTTGTAAACAAACCAAATTTTGGTAGGCAGCTAGCGCAGCGCAAACAACCAAATCGTACAATTAAACAACGCTGCACGTCGGTAGAAAACGTAAACAAACAAACTAACGGTAGATTATCTGTGATTGATCCAAGGCAAATTCTGCCTCTAAAAAGCTTTTTGATTTGTCGAAAACCGTACATATTTTACTTTTTAAGTTTATCGACCTTTTGTGGATGATATATGAGTGAAATTCGCAAAAACAAGCGCCCTCTCTTTTCGGTCTAGTGCTCCTTTAAGAAGTGGGCGAACGTCAGCCTAACTTTAGATATTCGATAACGCCGAATTTATACATGTTACAATCATGTCTTAATTAGGCTTACTGTAGTAACGTTAGTGTACTTTATTTTTGCTGAAAAAAGGCAAAAACCGTTTACGAATTTAAACAACTACAAGTATAGATTTCGTTCATAGATTTCAATTGAATTCCTCTTCAAAGGCCTAAGTTAATAACATTAATAGGCCTAACGTTAAACCTAAAGTTACACAGCATTCAATTTGTGCATGGCATAAGATTCAATGTCCATTATAAACACAAACGTAATACTAGCAAATACTAGGCAAGAAATTAGAAAAGAAGATAGATAAGACAGGTATTTACGCCTCGAAGTTAGAAAAATATATGCCTCAATACGTTAAGAGGTTTTGGTCACTGCGTGATTTGAGTATGAACGTTCGTGATACAAATTACAATTGAATTCAAACTAGGCCCTGCATGCATGTCTTTCTTCATGAAATATCATAAAATGAGAAAACCAACTTTTCT
>JAIGNY010002006.1:1370000-1387500 GCA_020152595.1 Chiridota heheva
TTACATTTTTGTTGTGCATATATCTGTAATTTGCAGTTGGTGTATAAAATTTAAGATATAATACTTTACAATGCCCTGCAGTGGCATGATTAATATTTCATTTTTGTTACAAGAACAAAAAAATGCATTTGAAGATTTGAAAATAAGCTTTTAATTCAAGGTTGGAAAGATTTTTACATTATTTTCTTTCATTCTTTTATTTTAATATTAAATACAAATTTCTTCTTGCATGCAATTTGTGCAATGTCCTAAATTGTGCTACCCTTGATAACTGCATTATTAATTTAACATGTAAGGTTCAAACTTGGATGGAAGAAGCGTTTCTAAGAGAGAAATATCATGATTCATACTTTCTGGTATAAAGCGTGTTTAATATTCAAATTGATTGTAATCCTCTCTTGATACAAGATATTGCTGTTCCAAATGGGTAATCATAGAAATATTTGAATTTTTAATATGCAGAATCTTTTTTAATTATTTGTATTTTTGCAGTTTAGCTCATCGCTGAGGAATGTGTCTTTTCTCCTAAATCTGAGACAATTTGTATCATGTTAATTGTAGAAAAACATTTGCGAGTTACTTGTTTCTTTTATAAGCATAAATGATCGAATATAAATGTACTTGGCAACAACTCCTGACAGTTGTAAGAGAGTGGCCATAACAAATTATTCTGCTTATTGGTGTTGTACGTTAGACCAAATTGATAAATAAAAGTATTATCTATTTGATATTCTTCAGAATTAATATTTTAGTTATGAATCCTTATGTTGTCGGGATTGCGCAATACCGGGATCGGGATACGGTGGGACTTACGTGATTGCAGGGATACCACACAGCGATCCCCCTCCCCCTCCCAAGGGCACTGACCTGTTGACGTGTATTCCTATCAACCCCAGCCTACTCAAATTAACAAGCCACCCACAAGAACAGGCTTATACTCATCCCAAAATATATGTTGAGCTACTACATCATTGATGTTCTAGTTCTGGATTACTTGTGCTGTAGGTACTTCTCAATTTCTTAATTCTAATGACATTCAATGCAAATTTGAAGCTGACCTTTTAAATGTGGAAGGCACAGGGAGGTGATAGTACGTCCCTGGTACAACACTGTAACAGCAGAGGACACTTACATTTTAAAAATATATTTTTTAGAATACAAGGATTTTTAAATGTATGTACGTGTGTGTGTGTTTGTGTGTGTGTTTGTGTGTAAAGGGGAGGGGCACAATACTGATTGAAGGAAACAACAAGAACTACATTAATATTTGAAAATATACGCTGTCTTTGATTAATATAGGAAAGAAAGAACATAACGTTTGTATGGTAATAAAGTAATAATAAGGTAATATTTACAATAATAAATCTGTATTTCATTGTGTATATATCTATAAGGTTTAGTTTCGCTTATAGTCAGGTATAAGATTTCATGTTGCAACTGAAATTTATGGTTACCGTATTGAACGAGCATAAAAATATGAAATAAAATGACATGAGAAAGGCTTAACAACTTTACAGGTTGTAAGTTGGAGGAGTGTATTTTTCATTTATTTTATTCTTTTAAACATTTATAAAAACATCCACAACAATACTTATTAGTTTTTATGAATAATCTAAAAAAATGTTAGTTTCTAGAAATTCAAAAAAATCGGATAAACTGTCCAGAGATTTAATATTTTTGTGTTGTAATGAAACGCGCATTAAAAATTGTATTGCAGTATACTTCACTTCGCTATTTCATCTGCAATAAACACTTATATCAACATCAAATGAAAAGTCTTAACGGCCGGGGCTGACCTTTTAAATTCATTTTATCAAATAACTCACGAATTAGTAATTAACCCAGAATTGAATGGCAATGACGTAAATAATTACGTAAAACAGTGCAGTTCGCCGAAAGCTTTGTAGAAATGACCCTGTACGTTATAATGGGCGGATAGTGGCTGTTACCATTAATTTAATGGCCCATGCGTTTGCAGTAATTACCTAATTAAAAATCATGAGCTCTACGCAAGATTTCTGTGCTAAAATTCTCCTCGAGATCTAAACCGTTGGCAATACGTTAAACAAAGAGGGCTGCAGTAAAGTTGTCTATTTTAGAAGATCATCTATATAAAGCTCCAAAAATGTTTTGCATGAAAACTTTTCCGCTTGTAAATACTGCAATTCCAAATTTCCTGGTTTCAGGTTTGCACAAATCTAAATCTTGTGATCCTTTATGTCAAAAGGACAATTTCTAAAGACGTTTGAAGTGCTCCCGGAAGTGCTCAAATTGTTTTTTTTGTTTTTTTATTTTATTTTTATACCAGGGAGGTGTAAATGCAGAAAATTGTTTGAAAAATAAAAATATAGTCACACATTACATTTCTATTCAATAAAAGAACATTCATTTCTGAGTACCATCTTTTAAAAGTTATAATTTCGTGAATTTAAAGTTGATTTTCGATATATTTTAAAACAAATTTAGTCAATGTTGTTTCTAGATAAAATTAAGAAGAGCTTGGAGAGTCTACATATCAGTGAATTGTCCTGAACCACAGGGAGGGCTGGAGAGGAGCCGACTTGACCCTCCCAGTGGCGACCGGAGTTGGCGACCGGAGAGAGGGAAAAGGGGATGAGTAAGTTTGCCTGAATCTTTTCCGAAAACAATGAATGCAGGTAAAATTAGGCAGAAGATTAATTTATTTGTAATTCTTTCAAACGGATATGCAAATTGGCAGTCTACAAGTAACTTTTACACAAAAATTCTAAATCTTGACATTGAAAGAATGTGGTTCAATTTAGAGAGAATAAATAAAATTGTCCAAAAGTTTTTATACCAAAACTTCCCTTATGAAAATGTGACATGAATTGATTATGGTAAGCGAAATTAGCCAACGTAATCTATTTGAAAGTTTTAAAAACCCGGAGTTGTATCCTTGGATTAATTGTTGAGGTTGGGGTAAGGATTACCGTAGCCAATCAATTTTGAAATTTCTAAGAAGCGAAAGCATCCCCATCTCACAGTCTGTTCAAACAAAAAATCCTGAAAATAAGGACCATTATATGTTTTGGTTTATAGAAATTAAAAAAGTATTTGATGATTCATTTCCAGACTATATGGGTTTTTTAAATTTCTTTAGCGGCAAAATTGGTCGGATGCATTCTTTCTTTTTGAAAGGGGGATCTTACCACCCTCTCGACCGCTTTCCCCTCGGTTTCATCCATGAAAAGATATACGAATGATATCAGATAAGCACGCAATCACATTCCCTTGTAACTTCTAGGATAGGAAAAAATCCCCTCCGTTTTCACATAAAGATTTGACCAACTTATGTGATTGGCCTTCTTATTATTTCAGGAATGGGTGATAGGGGAACATGCAACGTGGATTTTATTAACGTAATCATGACAGGAAAAATTCAGACAAGATATCAATCTTGCCCGAATATTCGGGCAAAATATATTCTTCCCCCCTTCCCCCCCCCCCCCTTCCTCTTTCTCTCCAATGAAATTGCCCCGTATGTCTATGGTCCCTCCCGATTCTCTCCAAGACCGAATGTCCAGTCCGTCCAGATCCGAGCAGAAAATATAGGGGAGGAGGGGGTGCATAGGTCCATCCATTATCTATATTATCATTTGTTGTGGATATGGTTGATTACGTGAACCAGCAAGCGTGTTTCAGTATTTTTAATGACCGACATAGCCTTTGTCTCCCGCCTTGTTTCATGGTATCTGGCGCGGCTGCAATACTCAATATAACTCTAAAAGAGATTAGAGCATACCTTCGATGCAACAGCACAGCAAAAAAACATATCAAGCAATTTATCTATTACAAAAAAATATTTAAAAAATTGCAGTTTATTAATTTATAATAGAAAACAATTCTGACTTTATATTTGATTCAAACTCGAGTTCATGATGACATCATTCAGGAAAATGGTCAATTATTTTTTAATAAAATTTGTTAAGACAACAAAAAAGTACGGTTTTGAAAAATCACTCTCGAAAACCAATCGGGAAGAAAACTTCAGAAGATTCTGGAAGATTAGTCGGTAAAACTTGAGATTAGTCGGTAATAAATCTGGTATCAGGTCGGTATATTGATTTTGATTCTTAATTTTTTTACAGGGAGGCAGTTTTTTTTTTTTTTTCATTTGGGATTCTAATTTGAGGCCGTCGGTATAATCTTATATTCTATCACCCATACTGCCCGGTTATTCATTTCAAACTACCTGATTAACTGACAAGCCTCATTTGCATAGGCAAGCGGCCGGGTTATTACTCAACGAACAAGACAGTAGATGAACAAATTAACCAATGATGGCCCTCCCAGTCAATAACCGGGCAGGTACATATTCATTAGATTGACAGTTTATAATGTAAGGTAGCTCCTACATTCATAATGGCAACCAGCCCTAGCAACCATGGATTAAGCCTTTCATCAATACGTACGAAAATGTTTTTTTTTTTTTTTAAACTGAAAATATTTAATTTTTATTTTAACAGCAATGAATTTCTTTTGCTGACAAACCTGATTATGCCAGATTTAACAGTTCGGTTCGTACCGCCGATCGGGGACTCAATAAGTCCCCCGATCGGGAGACTCAAGTATGCGCACTGAGCTTACAGTGATATACGAAAGCCGCCATTTTTATTGTGAATTTTCAGTCATAGACGCTTATCAGTCGTTTCATTGAAGGTTTGTAACAAAGTTTGCTTTGTTCATGTTCAATTTCGCAAAAGTAAAACACCTTCGTTACTATCACGCAGTTATTGCTAAATAATTACCACTAATCCCCAAGTTATTTCTCATAATTTCAGAAAACCTTGTTAAAGCGTGACTGCCTTACGGTAACACACAAAATTACAACTAGGCGCGGCCTGCCTATAATGAATTACCATTATTCACCAGACTTCATACTGTATGGCACTCTCTATTTGATTCTGACAGTAAGATTTGATGTCGATCAGATGTTTCGAAATCCAAAGTCCTTTGGCTTCAGGGTTACGAGTTGTTTACTCCTCATCACCTTTTGACCTTTCGCTGTTTACGTTTATTTTGGTTTTCTTGCCAAAGTTACAAAGAGATTTTTCTGTGCTTATAAACCAGCAAACTTCCTTATGAAATATTGCTTTTTTTTTATTTACAAAGGCACTGATATCTTGTTCATAAATATATGAAAGGAAAATATTTGCGAGTCGTTGACGAAACAAAATTTTGCTCGT
This sequence comes from Chiridota heheva, assembly GCA_020152595.1. NCBI lineage: Eukaryota > Metazoa > Echinodermata > Holothuroidea > Apodida > Chiridotidae > Chiridota > Chiridota heheva. The sequence continues at coordinate 1,375,208 of JAIGNY010002006.1, forward strand.
TCGATAAAAATTCAAAATGGTGAACGAGAAACCATCAATCATTGTCTGTGACGTCATATGAAAATGAACTGTATTGATGTGTGTGGCAATTTGTATGTAATTTCGCGTATTTCTTCAGCTGAATTTCATCAGGTTTTCTTCATTTTTTCAAAGACATATATCATATTTGGTGATAGAATAAATATAAACTATTTTTGCTTGCATATTGTTGGTAATTACCAACTCGCCCAAACGATTTGAACAATAATGGGCTCCGCTTCGCCTCGCCCATTATTCTTCAAATTGTTTGGGCTTGCTCAACAATAGCCTCGCAATTGTAGTTCACCCCCATTTCCTCCACCCCACCCCACCCCACCCCGAAAAAATGGTCTGCTAACGCGCCTGCATTGCTAGTCCAATATTTTGTGACTTTAAAATCTCATCATTCAATTGACTCGAAGACTATTTATAAAAATCAATTTCAAATAATCCTAAGCCCTGCATCTTTTTTAAAACCATAAACAATATCATTTCATTTGGGTTATTTCATACAGTACAAAGGTTAGTTTTGACGAAAGTTGTATTGATTTACTTACATTGTTTCTTTAAGTTGTCATGGAAACCAAAAAACTATCATTATACTCAATTGCTTTTTTGCTTATGGAAAAATCCACTTAACGCAGCGATAGGGTTTACGTAATCCTGCAACCAAAGCAACAATTCAATTATTCAAGTTTTTCGTTTTTGTATTCTGATATCTTATAGATAACAGTTTCTGAATTGATAATCTGGTTAATTAATGCTAAAAAGAGTGTTTATGGACACGTGAGTATCATAAACCGATGGACATATAATTCTGCCTTATTAATGATATGTGAAAGTTACTTCTACTCATACAATTAACTTTTCCAGGTTTCCAAATAAGCCACGCCCACCATAGCAACGCGGTAATTATGTAAGAAAAACAAACCTCAAATCCGAAATCGTGCATTACCAATGCGTTGACATTTAGATGTTCGCGAGGCCTGCCGCAAGCTTTGATTCATTTATGGCACTTCTCCTGATCTTTAGAGTTTTTAGCAAATAGGATAAACAAAATTCATTTTGTTAAGTGTTCTGGGTAAAAGCAATCAGATTTGCAAAGCCCGCAGCGGGCCCGTAAGCGCAAAATTTGTTTTGTACAGTAAGTTGCATTGATTACATGAGCACGCGCCGCTAGCTAGCTGTACAGTACCAGTACCGCGCAGGATGTCCCCCCCCCCCTCATTCCCCCATCCCCCTACCCCACTACAAAAATTTGGTTGCTAGGCCAATTCGTGCGGTGATTGGTTAAAACAAGCTGTCAATCATTAAACCTAGAAAGGTCAATTATACGATTATCAATAACATATGTTACCTACACGCACGCACATCCATATCTTGCTATGAATGCAGTTGATTTTACATATATGCAATGTAAAACTCCTGCTCTTCTCAGTATGTGCTTGTTGTCACTACCTGCGAGTTTCAAGCGACAGCATATGCATCAGTTCGGACTGATCAAATGTACAAAGATGTGGCAAACGAGGGGGGGGGGAGCACCCACACCCCCTGTGCGAAATTTCCCTTCCATGTTGCAAGCTTTCCTCCTCGAAACTTGTGAAATTATTATTTAAAAAAAAAAAAATGTAAATCGTGTTCTTCGTGAATAATCCCCCGAGATATTTTAGGGGTTTTGCCCCTCCTCAGAGGTGACCCTTTCCACGCCCTCCTTCTGTATCTAGCAAGTTCAATTAATGAATACGCTTAACCTTATACATTTCATTACAAATATGGGCAATAGTTCATGCATTGGACCATGCATATGATTCTTTTACAGCGGTGGTCAAGTACCGGGCAATCATCCGTCAAGTAGTGGTTAGGTAGTGGTCAGGTACGTTTATATTTCATGTCAGAGGAGAAACGAAATGACAAAACATCAGGAGAAATTTTGATAGAAAACAATGTCAATCAATACAAAAAAAACGTAAATGGAGTTTCAAGAAAATCTATAAATCTCAACATCTTCTAAACGAATTCTTTTAAAGATATTGAAGAAGGTCATTTCTTTATTTTCTTTAATCATGCAAGATAAACATGTCTGATAATGAATAATTTTGGTATCTGTTATCGCATCCTTTGAAAATGTAAAATCGGAAAAGCAACACCATGGTTTGGAAAATCTTGGATCATCATAGTGATTCGGAAATATGATTGATGAATCGTAGGGGGACGTTGTTCACCCGCATCCGCCTCGATCACTCCTCTCTCACCCACTCCTACCGCCTTTCTGGCTCTCCTACACCTTTTTGCCCTACTTGCAACGTTGATCTCCCGATGAAGCATATCCCTAATACCTGAACTCCATATCTCTCCTCTCCTCCACTTCCATTTCTGATCTTTTCAAGAACAATCCCTCCTCCAACATCATCACCTTCCTCCGCAATAGCATCTTATTCCATCTGACAGCCTGATCTAATCCTTACCCTTACGCTCCCCCTTTTTTTATCCTACCGTCCTTCTCCCCGACTGTCGCGGTGCCGTTAAATATCAACAAACAAGCAAGCAAACAAACAAGCAAACAAACAAACAAACAAACAATGCTGAATTCATATAGACAAACACAAAAGAACAGATTTGAGATAATGCAGATGAAAGAGCAAAAGATAACACATCTAACAGTCTAAAAATACACATTTTGTTTTGTGTAGAATGTTGAGAATTCACAAAAGATGAACAATGGCAAAAACTGATTTAAACAGTTTTAACATTTGAAAATAGAGTATGTTTGTTTTCTAGTTAACAAAGAATAACAATGCCCGTTCAAATGATGTAATAAACAGGATCTCCCTCGGGCAAAAATGTCCCTTAAATTGTTATAATGTGCTAGTTGCGTGTGTGGGGTTTCCCCGCAATGATTGGAATGATAATATCTTCCATGTCAACTTTCCAAAGTTATCGGAAGTAGGCTACCTTTGATGGGGAGTGAAAATTACTTTAAAAGGTAAAACTGAAAATATCTTATAAAGTAACTCATTCTTTACGCACTGTATATTGTATTGTTTCTATTGCAAGTATTTTCAAGTATGTTCTCATAAACTTTCTTTAATTTCATTGTTATTATTATTATTATTATTATTATTATTATTATTATTATTATTATTATTATTATTATTATTGTTATTATTATTATTATTATTATTATTATTATTATTATCATTATCATTATCATTATTACTATTATTGTTATTGTTATTATTATTATTATTATTATTATTATTATTATTATTATTATTATTATTATTATTATTATTATTATTATTATTATTATTATTATTATTATTATTATTATTATTATTATTATTATTATTATTTATTATTTATTATTATTATTATTATTATTATTATTATTATTATTATTATTATTATTATTATTATTATTATTATTATTATTATTATTATTATTATTATTATTATTATTATTATTATTATTATTATTATTATTATTATTATTATTATTATTATTATTATTATTATTATTATTATTATTATTATTATTATTATTATTATTATTATTATTATTATTATTATTATTATTATTATTATTATTATTATTATTATTATTATTATTATTATTATTATTATTATTATTATTATTATTATTATTATTATTATTGTTATTATTATTGTTATCATTATTATTATTATTATTATTATTATTATTATTATCATTGTTATTATTATTATTATTATTATTATTATTATTATTATTATTATTATTATTATTATTATTATTATTATTATTATTATTATTATTATTATTATTATTATTATTATTATTATTATTATTATTATTATTATTATTATTATTATTATTATTATTATTATTATTATTTACAGGAAAGAAGGATTCTTAGGCTGTTTTTCCAATATATTTTGCTAAACCCATGGACGCTTTAACTTGTTTTATTCAACATGTCGGTAGGTTAACTCGTATCCACAGCCACAAAGTATTACGTCATCGCCCAGTCGCTTAGTGCCAATCGGGGCACTTTGTGAGTCATATACTTAAAGAAAATACATTTATTAAAGCGATAAATCGGTTTGAACTGCATTAACCTTGCAAATGTTCTTTAAATTACAAAAGGACAGAAGTATCCAGACTCCTTTCTCTGTTTCTCTGTTATTAGAGGCTTTTAACTCCTTTGAGAAAGCCGCTTACTGATAATTATAAGATGAACACATTTAACGGAAAATTATGAAGTGCGAAAAATGACGCGAAAAAAGCGAAAAGTGACGCGAAGTAACGCGAAGTCAAATTGTTCTTCTTTTTCATCATTTCCCCCCATCATATCCTCATTAGTTTTATTTTAAGGTATTATTTTTTTTAAATCATATCTATTTCCGTTCTATTATCAATACTTTTATACTGCCTTAAATGATTTAGGATTGCTTGGAAATTCAATGTATACTTGATTAGATGCGGTTTTTTTTGCATTTGTTGGAAGCTGTGAATCGCACTTTCAAATTCCCGATATGACGTCATGCTTGATCCACCAGGGAACGATAGGTGTGTGGTTTGCAGATAAAATATAATTTAGATTGTGGGTCATCAAAGCTACAAACAGATTTCAACAGAATATAATGACTTTATAATTCTGCGGATTCGATATCTGCCAAACTGCTTCCGAAATAACTTCACACTTTTTTTTTAGGAATGAAAATAGTGGAAAGAACGAAGGGGTGAGTGTAACGGTATCGAGGGGATTGGGAGACGCCTGCTTATCCAGAAAAAAAACTCACAATCCTAAAAGGCATTCACGTGGTTGTCTGGTTGTTAGATGTTTGCACGCTCAAGTTGTGGAATAATACCTAAGGTTTATGCGGACACCCACGTAGTTGTACTTTTATCATTAGCTGATTATTAGAAGTACAAGAGTCTCTATTATAAATTTCGAGCTATTTGTAGTGGGGGGTGGGGTGGGGTGGGTGGGGGGTGGGGTGGGTTGGGGGCAGGATGGAGCTCCCTTATCCAATACTACGGTCCTAAGCTTTTAGTTTATTCCAACTTAGGTTATATTTTTGTGAATATGTTATGTTCACCAATCAGAAGCGTTGAATTGTGTTGTACAATTATCTCCACGTTAACACGATAACGTTTTCCTGTGATTGATGTGTACATTGAATTGCTGTGGCATTGTTGACTTAACATCAATGCGCTTTAATTGGGGAGGGGAGGGGAGGGGGTGGCGCGAGCTCTTAGATTAATCTTGGTTCTAGAATTCTTTAAAGAATTAAGGAATACTCGGTGGACTTAAAGCCTACCTTGATTGTAGATGGCGCTCTCCTACACATCACATTTTATGTTATGTTTTGTTTTGGTTGGTTGGTTGGTTTATCAAGGATTAGTTCTTAGGTGTCCGGACCGTTTTAAGCCTCACATGATTGTTAAGTTTTGTTTTTTATTCTGTGTTTCTCCAGATATTTCATTATTATATATTTGATCATAGAAGCCCGATACAAATCTGGACAGCATATTAAACTAATTTTATTGTCCACTTTCGTCAAGAATTTTTACAACATTCCTAAGGCAAAATTAAAACGGAAAGGTGAAATGATAATACACATACTAATATGTCCATCTTCATATCAGATATCAAGTTTTTTAAGTATTTAATTGTAATATAAATGAATGCAAAATCTGAATAATACGAAATGCATTGTGGGATATTTCATAAGAATCTCTTGATTGAGAGGTCTAAAACTGCTCCCCCGATCAGTCAGGTGTTCAACATACCTTGCGTTTTATCATTTCTTGACATTTTATAGCATTATTAGAATCCCCCTAATTCCCATTTCCAAACAAAGATCAAAAGGTTATCAGAAGTAGAATCACCCAAGGGCATTGGGTCCACTTTTAGTTAATTTATTTATTTCCGGGTATGTAAGGTAATTCGATAATTATTGAGTGTATGTGTTATGATATATGAAATTTAAAAGCTAGTTTTCCTCAGATTAAAGAATTAGTTTAGTGGTCAAGCAAGTCTATCTTATATAAAAGAGGACTTCAAAAGATACAAAATGGTGGAGAAAGCATTCAAAAATCTTATTGCGTTAAAAAGATATTTAAGTTCAAAGTTTAATATCATTTGTGTAGAAACGACTGAAATCAGACTAGTTGTGGTGTCATAGCCTCTGGCTGCTCAAAGTCTTTATGTATTATATCATATTTTGTCCTGCGATTCTGTGGCCTAAAAACCATTGGATTGTCAGAAAAGTAGTAGAACTGAATCTAGTAAGGATATTTATAATATACCACTATCAAAAGTTTAAGGGTAAATAATTTAAATAGTGTGAAAAAATGAAATAAACTTTCTTTAAAATACATAAAGACTTTGAGGAATCTGAGGCTATGACGTCACAACTAGTCTGATTTCAGTCGTTTTTACACAAATGATACCAAACTTTAAACTTGAATTTCTCCTTAACGGTATAAGATTTTTGAATGCTCTCTTCACCATTGTGTTTCTTTTGAAGTCCTCTTTCATATAAGATTAACTTGCTTGACCACTGAACTAACCCTTTAAATGAGATTTGATTAGAATCTGTTATAAATAACACGTTTCTGATGAGTTCGCCTCTTCGTGATTATGATCAAAGAGCTTCTACATAATATAATTACGAGAGGATCAATGAATTCGTTATAAAGGTTATATAAAATCTTCGTTTTGAAAAATGAAGTAAGATTAGCAAAATATTTCGGCTGACCACAATATATCAAATGTCTACTTGACCAGTTTTTCAGGTTTTGAAAGCATTGCAAATGTTTTTTGTTGGTAGATGCTGATATGATACACTATAATTATCAGCTGCTCTTGATTTTCAAGAATGTTTTCATACGATTAAGACCATGCTTTTTTACAACACAACTCTTCCCATACAGGCAGACTGGCACACAGCCAGATGACTAAGATCATTGAAGTGAAGGATTTGTATTGCAGTGGTGGCTGCCACGTACCCATTACGCAACACGCGTCCAATACATTTTTACTATGAATACATTTTTAGTACTAAATCGCTGGTATCAAACTTTACGTAACATAATGGTGTATAACTCTAGATGAATCTGTGTAAATTCTATTTAATATTTTTAGAATTTTGGCTTACAACCATTTAGTATGTTCTATTATTTGTAAACCGTAGATTATCACTTAAAGATACTTTGAGAAAAATGTCAATAAGTAAAGAAATAGACTTAGTTTTCAATTCAAGACGATGCATGATTATTATGCAGAACATGACCGTGTGGCAACCATCTATAGTTGACAGTCATCACAAGACATTTTGAAACAAACTGGAGAAACTATTCTACATTTCCAAGACAAGGTATTGGAGTAATTTATCACTGCCATGTTCTGTTTATTTCTTGTCCTATATGTACAAGACGGTCATGTCTACATTGCCACTAATGATTGGAATTCAACATTCGATACATACGATATAACTGTTTTTGCAGGCTCAACAAGGATACGAGGTACATTGGATTTTAATCAAATTATACTGAGGTAGAGCTTTAAAGCAATAGATTTACAATAGAGTCTGTAGAGGATGTGTTCATACACCTACAATTTTAACACCCTTTTCGCTCCGGATAATAAGACAGTTTGTTATAAAATAAAAAGTCTGACGTTTAAGAACGACATTACTCTCTCACTTTCTTCATTTTAAGTATGAGGCCGTTGTGTCACGTCTAGTCGGATTTCAGTTGTTTCCCCACAAATATAATAGAAGTTCAAACTTGAATACTCAATAAACAGAATATGATTTTGATACTTTCTTCATCATATTATCATTTCGCGCCTTGTCATAAGATGGACTTTCTTCACCATTATCGAATTATTTCAATGAAGTTAAAAGCTAAGCGAATAGGAGTATATTTCATAATTTGTCCTTTCCCTTTTCTTAACTGTGCATGTTGTGCTGATTCCCAGGATTACATTACCAGAAATATTACACCTTGGCTAGAGCACTTGCTAAAACTTTGAACAGTGAGTGTTTGTGACAGTTTTACATTTCAACATCTAGCTTTAAAAAGAACGGGGCCCTACAAAATATGAGACAAACGCAGCGACCTTTTCCTTATCAAGTTTCTTAAAGAAGATTTAAGCTCAAACTTCTGAACTTGAATTGTTAGACGGAGGCTTGAAAGAAGCAGATTACCAATATGGTATCTCTGGCTCCAAATAGTCAGCAGGTGAGAGTGTTAAGTTATCAATAGACACAATTCAGCACATGGTGACGTCATGGGACATCGAAATCTGTTTTACATAATATTTAGGAAATTTCTTTACTTTTAATAAATAATCATTCAGTGAAAGGTATATGGACATGTAGAGGTAACATTGTTTAAATGATTTAAAATCCACTAAAAACATGAAGAAAACAAAATAAATCATCAAAATTGGTTGATAATTGACCATTTATAGCTTTTTGAAAAATTGCAAAAAAAGTTTGTGTTAGGCCTACTGGTGTGATGTATGAACGAGACATGGTGTCTATTTTCGTATGCAAAAATGTTGTTTTTAACCCTCTGTATTTTTGATTGCAAAAAAAATGAAGACAATTCTGATGAAGAGAATCTTTACCATACTCCCAACGAACCTAAGGCTGCATGGAGAAGGCATTTGGAACATTTTCAAGTTCTTAAATTATGGGGTTAAATGTAAAGAGAGAGAGAGAGAGTTGAACACACAATTACAATGACAGGGTCGTCGCCTGCGTATTTGGTTATGATAGTACAAATGCTATCACGAAACGCTTAATACGACCCGGACGAGAACACAGGTACGACGTACGGACAGACATAACATCGACAACCAAGTCAATGTCCACGGCCTTTGATAACCAGTTGTGATGCACTGACGGAAATGTAAAGAGAAACAAAAGCGTTTTTAGGTATTTTCCCGTGTTCATGCATCACATTTTTTCAATATATTAAACAATTTTCAAACTGTGATTATAACTTGAAAACATGCTATTTTCAAAATTCAAAGACTATCAAATTATTACTTGAATGCTATCTTCAGTCATTGGTTGAACCTTTGTACCTGTGCATAGGCCTTTAATGCTTTCACTAATACATAAGATAATACTTTGTGTAGTATAGGATGAAATACAAACAATGTCTTGAAATAGCAGTTTTGATATATATATATATATATATATATATATATATATATATATATATATATATATATATATATATATATATATATATATATATATATATATATATATATATATATATATGTATATATATATAAAATATATATATATATATATATATATATATATATATATATATATATATATATATATATATATATATATATATATATATATATATATATATATATATATATATATATATATATATATATATATATATATATATATATATATATATATATATATATATATATATATATATATATATATATATATATATATATATATATATATATATATATATATATATATATATATATATATATATATATATATATATATATATATATATATATATATATATATATATATATATATATATATATATATATATATATATATATATATATATAAGCAGCACAAATTTCTTGACTTTTTCTTGATTTTCTTGACTTTTTGAGATTTAAGCGGTACAAAAAATATCCCTATGTGCACAAGTAGGCCTATTAACATGGGGAAAGGGGGCAGAAAATCAACACTTTTTATGACAGTTATTGAGGGGCACTTTTTATTTTCAATAAGTGGCTCTTTTTACACTTTTCGAAAAAGTGCGTGCCCCCTGGCTCCGGTTCCTATACATATGGTTTGAGTAAATGCGGGATTTGGGGGGAGCAAGGGGCCCTTGCCCCACCCCCACTGTTGTCCAAATGTATACTTTTGTTTGATGATGTTTTGTATATTAGCGTTATTTTGTGATCCTCATTGCCCCCTCCCCCAGGGTTTGAGTTTTTCCCCAATTTTCGGTAGGAAAATCTCGCCAATGGGTTTAGGATTGAGGACGAATGTTGGCAATTGCCTATCGGGCGAATAGGCAAAAGGCCTACTTTTGAAAATTACTGCTTCGAAAATTATAGGGGCCATGTCCTCCTCCCACCACAGCCCCCGGTGTCTGACCCCTGGTGCATGACATGCTTTAATTGTGTCAAATAAATACTAAATGTATATTACAACTTCTATTTACTATGCAGGAGTTGTCAATAAGTGTATTTCTATTTATTTTCAAGCTTCAAGAATAATCTAGAACACTTCCAAATAACTTTTAAAAAGGCACCTCCTACCCCATCCGACCCAGTTTCCCCCTTTCCCCGTGGTTCCAACATCGCTTTTTGTAAAACATGCTCTCATTTTCCAGTTGGCTTCAATTGGTCAGGAAAAGCTAGTAACTGCAATTATCAGTATATGTGCAATCCAATGAAGCGGGTAGTTTTACCATGCCTACGGTATCTCAAACCCGTAAAGCGTTTGGGTTTGAAGGGGAAAACATTACATAATTCAATTGTGTGTAAGGTAAAAAGAGTAAAATTTGCAAATAATACTTGAAATATATATCATATGACTTAAAACAACTGGTACAGGCTACATGAAATGGTGTGTAAACTCATATCTTTAAAACAGATCAACACATATTTATCTGCCATAAACTTCTAAAATGTATTCCTATAAATTTCTATGTACATTTATGTTAGAGGACTCAGGGACGTAATTTTGGAGGTAATCAATTTTCAAAATAATAAGTGAAAAACTACGACACCACAATTTTGATTTAGATTTACTGTAACAGTCACCTGTAGGAATTTAACCTTAAATACTAGAACTTTTCAAACATTCCTGGCAGTTTTCTTATGAGACATTTTCTTTAGATGACCATACTAAGTTTTCCACTTATCAGCAAACTTTGTGAAGTGATGCTGATGATGTATGTATAGTAACAAATCATAGCCACTACTGCAAATAAAAGGGTGTGTGTGTAGGTTGGTTCCTAGTTCCTTATTCGCTTATTACTAGTTCCTTATTCGCCATTTCCTACTAAGTTTTGATGTTGAATGTTCAGTATTGGGGTTGTGTCTCTTTTTAGTTAAACAGACACATTTCTATGTAGAAAAAGAATACACTAAATTACCATTTCATTTGTTCATAACAGTACACTCCACTGCGCAGGAAAATCATTATATATGTTTTGGCAGGGTATAGTGTAATACAAAATGAAATACAGGTATTCACTTCACTAATATTTGGTAAACAAAATAATTAACATTGCAAAATACATTCTTGACCTGTAATACAGTCAATGATTTTTAACAGTTATAATATACAACAGAAAAGTTGGCATACTATTGCACTGTATTATTTTTTTTTTTTGAAACGAAGACAAAAATAAATTGAGAGCAAAAACTAAAGATAAATTAAAGACAAGAGAAACCGCAAGCAGCAAATTTTCAGTTAGAGCTTTTTTTCTATCTTCCCATCTTGAAACTTAAAATAATTTCGCAAACAAATTGAAAGACAACTACAATAAGTAAAACACATAGAATACAAAATATGTACCCATGGATTGAAAGTAATTAGGCTGCAATTTGTTACGATTATTTTTTAAGTTAAATCTTTATGAGTTAAGGGCCTGCAATTGTGTGTTAATGATGCCGAACAGAAAAAAAAAGTAAACCAAATTGAAAACTTCGCGTGTGAAAATGGAAATGAATGTAATTAGTGAGCAAGTAAGAGATTTTACCTATCTGCCTGTCAAAACAAGTTGGCAGTTAACTTACTTTGTTTTACAGTCTGGGAGCAACCCGAAAAACTGGGTGATTTGAAATACCCAACAAATTGGATACTTTATGTATTACGTCATTGTATGAGCCTACACATTTGACTAGCCCACACTTAACGTAAGGGGTTTCTCATTTTCCGCTCCGGATTGTCCAAAATTTAACTGGATATCCTGAAATTATGGAGACGGATGATAATTAGATATTCAAAACTTTTTGCCGCTGCTTTTTCAAATTCATCATCGTCTTTTTAACAAAATCAACAAAATAGATTGCTCATAATAGGCACATGCTCAACAATCAAAGTAATTAGGCCTATATTGGTCACAAGCCCACCCCACCCCACTATAATGATCTGGATATCATCTTTATCTGACTTTAGTCTGTGGGGAAAGGGAGATGCTCCATAAATCACAAAACAGCAAAAGTAAACAACAAATTGCTGCGAAATAATAATTGTAT
>JAIGNY010002006.1:1392500-1445000 GCA_020152595.1 Chiridota heheva
ACGTCGCTGTGGGTCTTCTGATTGAGGGGGTGCATCAGTTTTCAAGTGGTGGATTTGAGAGGGTATACCCGAAGGGGAACGGTGGAATTCATAGGCGTCATCAATGGGGGTCGGGATGCGAACAACCTCCTTTTTTTCGTTCAACAAAATGTTACTGTTATGTTTTTGAAGGTGTTCTAATAATTCACATGCGTCACCAAAAAGGGTGGGTCGTCTATCATAAAATATTTCTTCAAGAAGTTATGAAACAGGCCTATCCCAAAACTTGACGTATTTCTACACGTTATTATGTCGACATACATCGACCAAGGAGATACCAGCACCCTAAAGTGGTACCGGTACCTAGCTCCTTGTATCGACAAATTACGTAGATGCAATGATGGTATGCTGTACTGTACATAACTCTAGCTCTTTAGGGGCGTAGGAATCTGCTCGTCACTTTTTCTGCGGGCACGTGTCTTCGGAGTCCTACGTCTTGATACATTTAAGTACGCACAACACATACATGCACATCATTTCGATATAGTTACTTCAGATGTGAGGATAAGTTCACTAAAGCATGCACGAATACCTCGAAACTATGTAAATTTGATTAGAATCATAATTATTGAAAACTTTTGTATATGCTTATTTTCCAAATTGACTAAATTCTTGTACCCGGGTTCATAAGCATGCAGGTATAGTCCGAAGTTCCTCTGACAGTGGACAAAGGGCATCCATTTTCAATCAATTTTGCGTTTTTTGACATTTTGCATTTGTTTGTTACTAGACCATATGTGGATGGTGTCAACTTAAAGCAAAAGCAAATCTCAAACGACGTATTAATAACACTAAAGGATATTATTTGTATCAAAACCATCAACGTTAGAGGATTCTCGAGCTAGCACAGGTACTGTGCCTTAAGAATATGTCACATTTCATCCACTTTTAGTCCTTCAAAATGACTAACTGCAGAGCTTCCGATGGATTTGGCCCTAGTCGCCCCTGGATTTTGCCCTTGGACCCCACCAGGCCCTTAAGCGGGTCCCTAGACCCACGCCAATTAGCTCGCGCTTCGCACGAGGAAAGGCCTTTGTGCGCCTTTAAATTAGGACGCCATTATTTTGTGATGCGACCCCCTTTTATATTCTCTGGTGACGCCTATGGAATTTGCCATGTTCATTTTCCAACTGAAGTCCAAGTGGGGTGGGGAAGGGGAGGGTCAAACACCACGTCCCCCTGAAGCGATGTCTCTGATGAATATGACAAAACAAAAAATAATTTTTGCTCATTCGGGACGATATTTATGAAGTGAATTAATTAGAAAATCTTAATTGTTACATTGGAAACAGAAAAGTCTGATAGCCAATTCCCACTCACAAGAAACACCGTTCTGAGTGTGATAATCTTCGAAAATACCGGGATTTTGAGGAATTCAATCTTCTTATCTCCTAATCTTATCTTCACTATAGACTTGGATTCCACAAAACAGGATTTTGAGGAATTCAATCTTTTTATCTCCTAATCTTATCTTCACTACAGACTTGGATTCCACAAAACATCAACAAAATGATAGAGCAAGAGCAATAAATGATTTGATTGGCTAAGCTTACTTTGTATCCCTTTCTGACATCGTGGGCGTTCTAGGGTACGACGTTCTCCCGAGAGTGGGCGTTCCCGCAGCGCTGGCACTTTGTAATTCAAACTCCTCGTCCTTTAAAGTACATGTAGGTGGCTCACCAACTGTACAGAAAAACATTTTTTCAAACATAAAGATTGCATTTTTTACAGAGGGGATTATTGTTGCGCTTACAACAGTACAATATGCTCAATTATAACAACGAGAAAGAAACTAGGCCACATTATAAAAGGTGGAATATCTAATTTGACATGATCAATTGTCTGAAAAGAGGCTAACAGGCATTCCCGCATTTTGCGTGGGACAATCTCGTTTCCGAGAAAATTGCTTGCCACGTGACAAGTGAATCTTAAACGAAGTAACGGTAGGACGGAATTAATCATTTGCCCCGTTGAAGCCTATAATGAAAGAGTCAAGTTTGGGGTCCTTTTTGTACCAGAGTATTAAAGATTTGGGATCTTTTGTGTGTTTTCCAAAAAGTACCATCTAATATCTCTCGGATCAGGTTACTTTCGATATAGGGTCACCAGAGATTTTGGCCCTTTTTTTGGCTGAAGTGAAGAGGTGTTATACACCCTCAACAAATCACTTAAATTTGGATGGAGGTTTATGGTAAAATAGTTTTCCATGAAACTTTTACTGAAACAAATCTTGTCAAGTTTGGATATGCATAGTCAAGACCTATCCTTTCTCTACCATTCATAAAATTTCCAACCTCTCAGCTTCCTATTCCATGATATGGGACCTCTCGGAAATATTTTTATTAGCCTTTTCTCTGCATGTTCTCATTTTTGGATGGCGGAGTGATACCTTATTAGTTCCGTGCTACCTAACGACACTTCCGAGGTGGATATTTATTGGCTTAATTGGCAGTATTTGTGTGAAATTTCAATCAATCAGAAATGCTGGATTGCATTGTCTTTTTACCTCTTCGCTAACACGATGGCTGGCCTTTAACTGTTTAAAATTTATTGGAGAAAAGTGATTAGATTTGAAAGACATTGCAAAAAAGAGTAATTTCAAAGGAAACTGCGTTCACTGGAAACCAACTATTTAATTAAAACGTTTTGTACCATTTAAAATTATCTTTATTTTTAAAATTTAGATAGTTTTGATATTTTTTGTAGATAAAGCATGGAACATATTGTCATGAATGTAATTTGTATCAGTACCTTTATCTGTTTATATCATGACAATAAATTCACAGAAAAAGATGACTAAAATGAAAACCATTTCAATAAAACTTTTAATTCTCTGTTTGACCTTTGACCTTTCGGTAAAAAAAAAAAATTGACATTTCGGTCGAAAGATTTAAAAACAAATGACCTTTCAGTCAAAAGATTCAAAAATCTTATTCCGTTAAGGAGATATTCAAGTTTGCAGTTTGGTTTCATTTGTTTAGAAACTGCTTAAAATTAGACCGTTGTGACGTCGCATCCTTGGTTTCGTCAAAGTCTTTATGTATTGTGACATATTTTGTAGCTTAAAAATCATTGGAAATGTCAGGAATATAGTAGGACTCCACAGTGGCGTAGCTATAGAGAGGAAAATTTCCGGTAACAGTGAGAAGGACGAGGGGGGAGGGGGGAGGGGGTAGCTTGGATTCGGGTTTTTTTTATGACTTGGCGCCAAGCAAAAAAAATCTAGCTACGCCACTGAGTAGGAATACATAAAAACAGAATATAATGAGGGTAATTATAATTTACCACCTGAAGGAAATTCGAGGAAAAGCAAATCAAATAGTAAATTTTTTATATTCAAATACATAACAATTGTTTATAATGTGAGGATGAGGGCGCCAACCTTCCAAAGTACACTTACTACACCAGTCATTTCTATACAGATAAGACAGAGCTTTGAACATTTTAAACTTATAGAGCGGGAGCTCAGACAGTTTTATTTAGCTGAAAAGATGCAAAAGGGTTGAATGTCTATCTGGACCCAGGACTCACTAATCAATGTTGCTGCCGGATTAAATCCTGTACCAGTAGCCAGCGTGCACAATATAGGGGGCCAAAAAATGCATTTATTTATCCGAAGAGATAGACGGTGAAATTTGTCTGTTTGTTGGAATATGCTCCCAAGAGGTACTCAAGATGGCCATAGCCATGACAGCAACTTATGCCTGTACCAGGACCCAGACAGTAGCCTTAAAGGTGCCCACTCGAGATGAAGAAGGGAAGGGGAGGGGGTGGGGGGAGGGGTTATTGGCAATGGTAAAAAGGTCCAGAAAATATGCTAAAAGGTCCAAATATTTCCCTTAGCGACCCCAAGACTTTGAGGAATCTGAGGCTGTGATATCACAACTAGTATGATTTCAGTCGTTTCTACAGAAATGATACCAAATTTTAAAATCGAATATCTCCTTAACGGAATAAGATTTTTGAATGCTTTCTTCCCCATTGTGTTTCTTTGAAGTCTTCTTTCATATAAGATGGACATGCTTGACCACTAAACTAATCCTTTAATTAATGAATGGCTAATGGTCAACAATTGTTGATAGGATATTCTCTCTCCAAATATCAGATTTGTTGATGATTAGATATAAATAGTGTAATTTAACTTGATTTTAATTATGAAAATCGACAGCAGTTGAGATTCATTTTTATGTCCTTAGAAAGTGTCTCAAAGTTTTGCTGATTTTGCACCCAAGGAGGCGAGTTTGAATTTTTGTTTTTGTTTTTTTGCAGGAAATGGATTCTCAAGGAATTTATCTGGTAATTTTTAAAAGATTTATAACCAGGGATGGGCAAGTTTGTAAATAAAAATTAAACATCCCTATGCAGCCTAACACTAATCATCCCTATGCTTGCCATTTCAAGTGTGGCCTATACAAACCAACTCAACTTTGAACCAACTGAATTTTGGGCCCTAAGATCACTGCCAACAACACAACAATACCCGCTACAAATTTACATCCACCTCCACTTCAAAGCAACCTATCTTCCTCGTTCAAGACCCCCCCCCCCCCCAACTTCTCCCCTCCCTAACAAACACTTCAAAAGCAATCAAACACCAACTCAAGCCGACCTGACCAACAAATCCAAGAACAACAAACAACAAATCCATTAACTCAACCTATGACACTCCCAACACTGAAGATATGGTTTTTGAAATAACTCAACTCATTGAATATAACTCATGTCCCATTGTTAAGAATATCCGTTCCCAGAGAAATAGGGACAAGCCCACAGAAAAACAGCCAACCCAGACAAAACAAGAGGTTCCTCTATATCCACGGACTGACCGTTCATACCTGGGCTGAGGCTTAAGCAGAATGGGGGCCCAAAGAAGCTGAACAATAATAGATTATGTACTTAAATTTGTACCAGGTTTATGTTTTCCTTGTTGAAAAAATGCATTAACTTCTAAGCTAAGTTTTCCTTTAAATTCTTGTTATAATTTATATGCAGTCTTTTCCCCAACTAAACATCTCACCTGTAATCATCCCATGCCATGCGAAATTTTGACTAACCCGTGACGACAAATGCATTTGAGAAACGAAATATCAGATCCCTACGTAAACCAAACCTTGGAAAATGCCTCTTCTACTTTTGTTTTAATTTGTAATCTGCATCGATGGTGTAATTCCATGGTCATGCATGCATCAGTGCAAGAAGTGCCATTAATGGCACTCCCTGATCAATAGCCTTCTTCACTATTCCTCATTATCGCTGATATGGTAAGATTCAGGGATAAGTTGTTTTCATGGTATGATCGAAGTGGCACCTACCTCCTGGTATGATCACCCAGACCATATCTATCAATGGTTTTAAGTTGCGTAACTTGTTTTTGACTTGTGTTTAGTTCCCCTTTTTTTAGTGTTTGGTATTATTTGTGTCTTATTTTGTAATGGTGGCCTTCCTCCACTTATTCTATTATCTGATTTTTGATAAAAATTTGTAATGATGATGTGGAATTAAAAAAAAAAAAAAAATGGAATGAAATTGCAATTGCATTGTCTTCTTTGAAGTGTTAAATTCGACATTCCTGCCTTAGATCAAAGTATGTAACTAAAGTAACATATCCTTGGTATAAGGGGCTCGTTCTGATCAACAGATTTGGGTTTCTTATTTTTAAGATCACAAACAGACGTAAACACTCTGGATAGCTATATTAAGGTGGAGTATACATAATTTTAGATAGTTTCCACCAACAGTACCCGAAAGGTGAAACGCAGGCATCACACTTATTTTGAAGAAGCAATCTCCAAATCAGCTGAATTAGTCCATGCAGGAATTACGTTATCTAAAACACTCGCGAGCTGGTGAGCAGGTGAGCAAACTTTGTTATAAGTGACTGACAGATTTCCTATTTTCATGAGAATTATTTCGATTTTATGCTTGAAATTTCATTCCAATTTCGCAATCACTTCATGTTATAAACTGTTTTTCAAGTCAAGCAAAGTGAGAACGGCTTCAACAATAGTTACGAAACCGTGTTGGTAATTTCGGCGTGATTTTGTAAAGTTGCCGTGAAAAGACGGCAACACGGCATGCTAAATGGAACTGTGCCAATCCTTCCCTCCCCCCCCCCTTCCTTTACCCACAGTGTTTCATCTAAAAATTTGAGAAACTGGTTTGAAATCAGAATTGCTAGGTGTGCACCATTCGGTTGATGCCCCAAGGATTGGGTCCATGGGCAACGCTCCCTTGGATAACCAGGGACGAGGTCCCGGAAATCTGGGAGTTTTTAAGGGGTCAGAATTGGCTTCTAAGAACATACGACAAGATAAATGAATCTAAGTAAAATCTCTTGATTAATAGATTTATAAACATGCGAGTTAAAATTTCAAGTAAGTTTTGCAAGAGTTAAGAATTATTGAACTTGGTTCTGTACGATTTAATGATATTTGTTATTTTACTGGTATTTATGTTGTTATCAGAAGCTTAATATATTTATTGACTGTTACTTTTGTTGTGTTGTTTTGTAGAGTTTAATTAAGAAAGATTTTACTAGTTTTAGGTTATTACCTCGTTGTTTTTATATTACATGTTATTTACATCCTACCAAAATAAGAATCATCATATTTCTATTCGTACACCTGATTGGTAAATGTTTTCCCCACCTGCCCACAGAAAAAAAAGAAATCGCAAACAAGTGAACGACAGACATGACGGAACAGCTTTGCAGTTTCATGATAATAATCTTGGTAAAATTTTCGAAATTTACAAGCACTTTATGTCATAATCTGCTTTCAGTCATGCACGGCTCTTATGTCAGTTATAAACAGATAAAGCCGTGCTTATAATTTCAGCCGTGATTTTGTTAAATTTGCCGTGCAAAACACGTTTGAACGGCCCGCTAGATGAAACCTAATGAAGAAGAAGACAGTAGCCTTAAAGGGCCCTTGTCTCTCCACTCGTTTATTCAGCTGAAAATATACATGGATGAATTTTCTTTCATAGGGAACCATTATACCTTGAGGTCACAAAAATAACAACGACAGCAACTTTATTTTGTACCGGGCCCAGACAGTAAGCTTAAAGGGCCCCTGTCTCTCAACTCGTTTATTCAGCCAAAAGATACATGGGTGAATCATCTTACATAAGGGGTTGCAAAAACTATAGTGACAGCAATTTCATAAATTTTTAAATGACAGCTGATGCCTTTTTCTGTTTCTTAAAAAAAAATTGACAGTTAGTCCCCCCGCCCACCCTTCTCCCTCCTCTTCCTTCCCGACAAATATCCTGGCTACGCCACTGTGTGCAAGCTCAACTTCCATATATTATATTACCCTATATCCTTATAATTACTGGGTCAGTCCTTTTGTATGTTTTATGATTTATTTACGTATTTATCTCATCTGTTATTCATCAACTACATGGATTAGATAAATTAGGCCTCTATAATATAGGGCCTTTTAGTTGTGACCATTCCCAGGTGAAGAAATAAACAATAAAAAGTAATGCAAATATTGGATTGGAAGATATGGCGTGATAGTGCACATATACGCTATATTTAATGATGTTCCAGCAGGCCTTGGTTTTCTGTCTATTACTTTAATGACACAAAAAAAAAAAACATCAATTTATCAATTATAAACGTCCAAGGTTTTTAGAGGGTGAAAATATTTAATGTCAACTTCATGATTTGTCTTGCAGCTATGCATTATCTGTAAGAGAGATAATAATGAGAAACGGGGGTTAAAGAAATACAAATCACAGGACACCGCACAAAGAGCCACAGAACGGAAGCCATTAGCTAGCGATCATTTTGCGAAAGCTACACAAGATATTCTATATGCGGACGCAACCAGTGAATTGTACTATCTTACAGCTTGCCACAGTCGATACTGTGCTGTGAAATGAAAGATACAAAAAAATGTCAATGAATCCCAAAGCAAACAAAAAGAAAAGAAATCCATGCTCTCCAAATCTGACTTGCCACAGTCAGATCCAAATGGGGTCTTAGGACACTGCTGTATCTTCTGTTCAAATATAAAGCAAAGACAAAAATCATTTTCTGGTGGGCCTAATTTTGAAAAACTCCATCAGGTAGAGACGATGGTAGCTAGTGATGTTATTATTAATGCTTCAAAACGCAACATGGGCTAAGAACTAGTCAGAGAGTTAGCTCTAGGTTCCGAAGACTTAGTAGCGCTTGAGGCACACTATCACAATTCACGCAAGCTAAAAAAAAATCAGGAGACAGGTAGATTCAGAGGAAGTAACGCTGCCATGGACTGACTCAACAAAGTATGGTTGTGACTGAGATAAAAGAGATGAGTGGCATCCAACCTGGTGAAACCTCAACTAACCACTTACGCAAGTGGAGGATTCGGCGGGACAATAATGATGCCGAAAAGTTCCTCAAAGTGCTTCGCTCTACATGTGATCCATGCACAATTGAAGCACCAACCACATTAGTGAATATTGCCACTGGAAAGGCTGCTACTTCAACGACCAGTATTTACCTTTTAGGAACACTGCAGAGAAGAGCAAAAATGAGGCAGGGGTTCCATAAAGAGTGCATCAAAGATGAAACCCGATTTCTGATGACTGTCAAGCGCGTGAAGGTTCAGAACTTTGCTGCAGCAAATATAACAAGAAAACCCTGAAGAGAAGAAGGCTCTAGCAGCAGCTGAAGGTGTCTGTGATGCATTCGGCTATCTGTTATTAAAGTCTAACATCGATTTACATGATGTACTTTGTTTCCCAATCACTGAGATGTCACTCGCTCTCGCACATACAGATGGCACTTCAACGAAAACAGACAAAACAAACCTGAAGCTCTTAGAATCCAAGCTACCAAAATCAAACCAGGATAATGCTTTAGGTTTTAAGATAGATGCCACCCTTTTCGATGGTAAACTTGTTCTCCATGAAGTTTTGCCCCATCATAACAAATCAACCTATGGCAAAATGGTTAAAGATATCATGATGAAGGTGTGTTCTGCCAGTGGGGATTCCGTTCATCTATTGCTGGAGTAATATGAAGAGCCATCTATCAAATATGTTGAAAGGCTGAGTAGAGGTTCTACAAGTGATGAGATAAACACATTCATCATTACAGGGGCGGAACAACAGCAGCAGAGAAAAGGCATCCACTTGCTGAGCAATGGTTGCATTCAAGGAAGCACTTGCTCAAGGTCTGTTGAAGGAGATCCAGGAAAAGTATTATACTCCAATGATTGGTAGCAAGACTGGATATGTTTCCCATGTGGCAAGTGTCTCAAGCTGAATGTAAACACAATATGCATGCTGATAGTTGAAGAACCAGCAGAGTTTCAGAAAAGGCATGAAGAGGCTGACACACTCATGCCATTCCATACTTAAAGAATAGACGGAAAGGTA
This sequence comes from Chiridota heheva, assembly GCA_020152595.1. Lineage (NCBI taxonomy): Eukaryota > Metazoa > Echinodermata > Holothuroidea > Apodida > Chiridotidae > Chiridota > Chiridota heheva. The sequence continues at coordinate 1,401,915 of JAIGNY010002006.1, forward strand.
AAGGTTCGATCGTCTGACACTCATGTACTCGTCATTCTGGTAGCGCTTGCCTCAAAAATGCCAGAAACATCAGATATTGTGATAGACTTTGGTTCAGCGAACAACAAAAGGCTAACCAATGTTACCGACATTTTGAGAGAGCTGGGAGGAAGCAAACAGGATTGACTGAAGCATTTATCGGTTTCCATGCACTCACTGGGTGTGACTTTAACTCTGCATTCTACAGAAAAGGCAAGTCAGTACCATTCAGTTATTTGGAGAAAACAGAAATCACATTTTAGCACTTAGGTCATTGTGTCATGATGTCATAGATAAACCTGCAATCACCGCTTATGTGTGCAGAATGTATGGCTTAAAGCAATTAAGTAACACCAACGAGGCCAGGTACCAGTCTTTCATCAAAATGACAGGCAACAACAAGAAAGATGTCCAAGTAAAAACAATCAATTGTTTGTCCTTACCACCCTGTAAGAAAGCACTAGCGCAACATCTGTCACGTGCTAACTATATAGCTATGATGTGGAGACGAGCTCATACCTCTCAACCAACGAAAGATTTACATCCACTGAATTTCGGATGGGTCGCTAATGAGGATGGCCGCTATATTCCTTAGTGGTTTGCAGGATCATCTCTTCCAGACACCATGATCAGTGATGACGACGCAGAGCAAGAACATGCCATGCCTTTTGACACAGAAAGCGATCCATGTGATTTTGAAGACACTCTAATCGAGGACTTGGACAATGACATTGACTTGAATGACCGGCAATGGAGTGATGATTGTGACAGAAAATGGGAAGAAGAAGAAGAATTTGAAGAAGAAGAATTTGAAAAAGAAGAATTTGAAGAAGAAGAATTTGAAGAAGAAGATGAAGAAAAAGAATTTAAAGAAGAAGAATTTGAAGAAGAAGAAGAAGAAAAAGAAAATGAATTTGAAGAAGAAGAATTTAAAAAGAAGAATTTGAAGAAGAAGAATTTGAAGAAGAAGAATTTGAAGACGAAGAAGAAGAAGAAGAAGAAAAAGAAGAAGAAGAATTTGAAGAAAAAGAAGAAGAAAAAGAAGAAGAAGAAGAAGATCAGGCATAAACTGCTAACTCATTTTGAACTCATTTGTTAATGCACACAAGCTATTGCTAATTTGTTATGATACCATCCATAATTTGTACTCTACTGAATTTGATCCATTTGACAGTTTTATAAATTAATACTCCTGTGAGATGATTTTTTTTATTTAACATAAACCATACCAACAAGTTATTCATCAAGCACAGACAAAGGATTTATTATGCTTACAATGTTAATGCAAAGAATAAAATTATTTCATTTTCTTGTTAATTTCTAACACAGTAAAGAATATAAATATTTAAGGGTAGGGTTGCTTGAATGCTAAAATATATACGCAACCATTGTCTAGCTTCTATTTATTTAGTAGGTTTCAGGCTATCAACTCAAAAATCATAGAGGGTACAAAAATGCTCAAAATATCTTCATAGCATTGCCCTTGAACACCCTCACCCTCTAGCCCCCCTCAAGAAAAGAAACAAAACAGTTGCTCAATCTAGAGTTGTTAATAGTTCAAGCACACCTTACCTACCCCGCTTTGGGTGATCTTAATTTTTTATTATAACAGGCATACAATTTGTTAGAAATATTTGTCAAACAAAAATTCTTCATTCATATTTCATTGATACTACTGTGAGATGAAAAAAATAATCTAAATTAACATAAATCATACCCACAACTTATCTATCAAGCACAAATAAAGGATTTATTATGCTTCCTATGTCATTGCAAACACTAAAACTATTTCGTTTTCTTGTTAATTTTAATACATTAAAGAGTATCACATGAATCTCACAACCATATCTTTGATAGACAGCTTTTTAAAAAGTCATAGAGGGTACATAAAATGCACATCTCAAAATATCTTTATAGCATTGCTAAGAACACTTTCACCCTCTAGTCCCCCCCCTCCCCCCCTTTATCCCCTTTCTTTCGAAAGCAAACAAAACTATTCAATCTAGAGTTGTTAATAGTTCAAGCAAACCTGACCCACTCAGCTTTGGGTGATCTTTATTCTATTTTTATTATAACAGGCATACAATTTGTTGTAAATATTTCCCACACCCACGTTCACTTTGGGTGCATTCTTTTCTTCTGAGAAATCCATATTGTTGAAAGTTAAAAGTTACTCTTTCAATAAAGCTTTTACCAGTACAGTAATTTGTCAGAACGTTGTTTTCATCAAAATATTTACTTCGTTAAAGGGTTCCAGTATCTTCCGACCACATCTTGGTAACGATAATTTCGTTTTTTTGTTAAGTAATGGTGCAATAGTTCCAATGTAAAAGTATTACCTACGTATAGCTTTAACTCAATTATCTGTTAGGGCCATTCAACCCTTAATGGTTACTATTTGGGCCCCAATGCAGGACAAAGTAGCATACAGTGGTATCTTTGCAACCGCCATGCATAGAACCTCAAATGGAAGAAAGTTGATTCATGTATCTTTTCGACTTTATTACACACATGTATAGGTCCTTTAAGGCTCCTGTCTCGGCCCGGTACAAGATGAAGTTGCTGTCATTGGTATTTGATGTGACCCTCAAGGTATAATGCTTCCATGAAAGAAGATTTATCCATGTATCTTTTGGCTGAATAAACGACTTGAGGGACAAGGGCCCTTTAAGGCTACTGTCTGGGCCATGGTACAGGATAAAGTTGCTGTCATTGGTATTTATGTGACCCCAAGGTATAATGGTTCCAATAGAAGAAGATTCATCCATGTATCTTTTCGGCTAAATAACCCCCTGAGTGCGCCCCTTTAAGACTACTGTCTGTGTCCTGGTACAGGCATAAGTTGCTGGCATGGCTATGGCCAGCATGAGTATTCTCTTGGGAGCATAATCCAGCAAATTGTGTCCGTATATCTCTTTGGCTAAATAAATGCACCCCCCTATCTTGTGCCCCTGGCTACTGGTACAGGATGTGACCCGGCAGCAACATTGATTAGTAAGTCCTGGGTCCAGATGGACATGATCCGACATTCAAACCTTTTGTATCTCTTCAGCTGAATAAACTGTCTGTGCTCCCGGTCTATTTACAGAATAAGATATTGAAGGAGCTTCTTTGTTTCTTTTCAAGTCCTGTTTTACATAAAATGAACTTGCTTGACTACAGAGCTAATCACTTAGACAACAAATTGATACATCATTGTTCACAATTGAAGTGAGAAGATGACAGCTGAATAGAAAAAGCAATTTCGACAGGCAGGAGTTTTTCAGAGATAATGCAATTCACTTTAACAAGTCAAATGATTAATATTTTACTGTGAAAAAGTCAGGCTAATGCTAAAAATAAGGCTAATCGGAAATCTAAGTGGTATCTTGTATTTTGCTTGTCAAGTTGTCAATCATGAATGCTTTAATATGAAAGAAGACATTGCAAAGAATAGGATAAAATAATAGAGTAAAATATGTCTAAGTGTTAAAAAATATTTACCGTTATGGGTATATGCGAGTGTAATGTTCTATTCAAGTGTAAAATTTTCTGAAATAAGACCAGAAGTGACATCACAGCTTCACGTTTTTGAAGGATTAGTTTATTCCGTTTAAGGAGATGTTCAAAATTAAAGCTCTGTCTTATCTGTGTAGAAATTACTGGTGTAGAAAGTCTACTATGGAAAGTTGGCGTCTTTTTCTTACATTCTTAACAATTGTTAATGAATTTTAAAGAAAGTTTATTTAAATGTTTACTATTTAAATAATTTTTCTTCGAACTTTCTTCAGGTGGTATATTATAAATACCCTTACTAGACTTCAATTTTACTACTTTTCTGACATATTTCATGGTTTTTAAGCCACAAAATCGCAGGACAAAATGTGATGGATTATTTAAAGACTTTGAGGAATCTGGGATATGACATCATAACTAGTCTGATTCAGTCGTTTCTACACAAATGATACCAAACTTTAAACTTACAGATATCTCCTTAACGAAAAAGATTTCTGAATGCTTTCGTCACTATTTTGAAGTCCTCTATCATATAAGATAGACTTGCTTGACCCCTGAACTAATTCTTTAAACAAATTTCTGTGCATTATATGGAAATATTATTTTAGATTTTGTGACAAATTGATATTAGTGAAGTCCAGTGTAGTTGTAAAAACTGTACGAAAACCCATGCATTAAGGCCATATGTTTGGAGAAAAAAGTAAAGGAGAAGAAAAAATATTTAATGATAATAATTTGGATAATAAATCAATGTTAGGGTTAGGGTCTTTTTCCTTCTCCAAAACGTTTTGTTTATGGCCCTAATTGGCTTCCGTAAAACAAAGCATTAAGCAATTAAAAAAGCAACATTATTTTCAATAAATGAAAAATTGATTATCAATTTCAAAAAAAGTAAAAGTACAATTGTTAAGAAAGTAATGGTATCACAAAGAATCGTGATGCCCGGGCAAATGAACATCCGGGGCCTTTTATATCTCGAAAAATACTGAAGAGCAAAACAAAGGTGTTCAGCTATTTTTAGTCCAAATTATACTGTTTTTGCCATTGTCAAAAGCATCCAGGTTTTCGTCGATTTTGGCCTCGTTAATCATATTTTTCATGATATCATTTTCCTTTTTGGGTACATTTGCAACTATACTTCAATTTAGATACCAGCATGTGCCTAGGTTGGATGGAGTGGGGCAACTTCTCCCGACCCCCTATAGTGACACCTTTGAATCAACATTACCATTCAAACTGACAATTTCATCATTTTCATGCAACGTCTGAATTTAGGATAGAAATTACAGATATAAAATAAAACTATTTTGATATGAATATCATCTTGTATAATAGATTCTAAATTTGCATGCATCGTACTGATAAGCCAAACTCGGAATTTAAGGTTTTATTTTCTAAAGTTCTTATACATTTTCCATATAACCATTAAACATTCTTGTTTCCTAGGTGAAACGTTTTTCACTCATCAGAGAAAAAAAAAGCCTCAAAGTTACTTACAGTTTCCAATACTCGTCTTCGTTCCATCATCATCTTCGTCATTTAAAGGAGCACCATCGTCCGCTTCAATAAGTCTGAAAGAAAATTTACAGACATATTTGTAAACCATGTCTTATGCAGAGCCGTAGGAATCGGGAGAGGGGAGAGGGGGGGGGACCAAAAGGCTTCCACCTTCCCCACCAATGAAAATTTGCTATTCATTGTTGGATTTTTTTTTTTTTTATTTGAATAAATTTTCCTAGGATTGAACATGATTTTTTTTGAATGAAGAAAGTTTTCTGGTCGTATGTAGCCTGAAAATTATCACAAAGATGCAAAGCAAAATATGAAACATTGCAGTTTTTTCGAGATTGGGGGATAAAAAGATAATTTTTCGATGGCCAATAACCTGCCAACTGAATACTGACAATGTGAGCATTTCAGCTGTTATATCACTCTTGGAGCATGACTATTAATGGGAACATAAATGTTCCTAAGAATGGGAACATTTTGCTACATGGAAGCCGCCATTTTGCGATATTTCCCATGATCCTTTGCTATCCTAACGTTAAAGCCTTATGCAATGTTACATACTTCAAATTTGAAATATCTCTGAGAAAAAATATCTTTGCTATCGGAAACTTAAAACTCATGAAAAATTTCTTCATTGGCTTGAACCCAGGGCCTCGTGGTCTGTAGACAGGTATAATAACCGCTACACCACAGTAGGTAGATAGATGACTGCATGATATGACTGCATGATTCTCGTGTGTTATAAATGTTCCTATTAATAGGTATGCTTCCGGACTGTATAAAGCCAATTTAAATTTGTTGACTATACTGATAATCAGTAAATCACTCGGGAGATCATATTCTTCCTTTCAGCAAACTCATTGGTATTTAGATTTTTATTGATCGTGACTCGGAAACTACTCGGTGACTCGGAAACTACTCGGTGACTCGAAAACTACTCGGTGACTCGAAAACTACTCGGTGACTCGGAAACTTCTCGGTGACTCGAAAACTACTCGGTGACTCGGAAACTACTCGGTGACTCAGAAACTACATTTTCCTTGGAGACTACTTTAATTGTCAGCAAACTCGTTGGTACCATGCCCCTTATTTTCCCGGCATCTTAGCCAATAGCATACGATAGATTAAAGGCTGATTTCAAGTGGCAAATGGACAAGATATATGCCTACATTTAGATCCTGTCCTGTCCCATTTAAGAACAAAAATATAAATGAAATTGTACACTGTCTTAATATGGACAGATAGTGGAACCTTGTAAGTATAGTAATTATTTTATATAGCGCCCTTTCTATACAAGTGTATTCAAGAGCGCTTTACAAACATCGCAGCTTTTTTTAGAATATGGGAGAGTTGTCTTAATGGCGCATCATCCATCCTTTAGCTTAGGAAAGTGAATGAACAACGTGTTCTCACGATTCTCTTCTCTTATTGACGATTGCGAGAAATCTGTGATGTCATTAATAGCAAATGTAAGCCCATATGTTTGGCCTACATCCGATAACATCGCAGATTTATGCGATCAATAGAGGAAATTGAAAACCGGAAGTGACGTTTCCAGCACGGCGGGGGACGATATCTTTCCATTCAGGATTACTCAGATTTTGATCAGTTGAGTCTCGATGTAATCGATGTCGCAATGTATTCATAATGCATCACGCATCCCATATACTTTGACTGTATTGACGAATTTCAAATATATGTTAAAAAACTGATACTTATTGAAAATATGTATAAAGTTCTAAAGAATATAAAATAATATAAAATACAAAACAAAAAAAGCACGGGATCAATAACAGATTTCCATTTCCATTTTGAGACAATGGAGCTTAAGTGGTTAGATCCGTGAGACAAAATCTCTCATTTGGTTTGGAGATTTGTACTTCTACACGTACATTTTTATCAACCTATGTACTGATGTAATTACCTGTCAACGAAGTTGGACGGCTATGTTTTCGCCCTTGTTAGATTTGGATTAGATTTGCTGTGTGGTATTGTTAAAGTGATTAGAATTTGAGACATATTGGAAAATGGAAAGAGCGCAAGCGGGGGTTGGGGACATTTGGTCTGTCATCAAGATATCTGAAGAACTGATGACTGGGTTTGGATTAAATTTGGTGTGTGGTTTTGTTCCTGCTTAAGGAAGAAGTGATTACAATTTGGAACGTATTGGAATAGGAGAAGGGCAAACATGGAAGGTGGGGATATTTTAGGGCAAGATTTTCAAGACTCAGTCGAAACTTTCCAATGGAATGTGCTGAACAATGAATCCATGCCACAAGAGAACAGCCATACAATGCATTTTCAGGACTCTCAAGTGAAGTGGTCTCTGGTATCAATGAAATCAAAACAATTAGTTTCTACCATGAATGAAAATGATGGAATGTGAATCTACCCTGTATAGAGCTCAAACAATGATGAATGCTTAGCCTGAATTAAACTGAAAAAAAATGATCACAAGTGATGATCCTCAAGTGTTTATAATGTGGTAAATTATGCACAATTTTTTCGGGGGCATGCCTATTAATGGAAACACAAATGTTCCTAAAAATCCTTTGCTATTCTATCGTTAAAGCCTTATGCAATGTTACATAACTTCATTACTGTCATGGCAAAATATTTCTCACTCTCATTTGATATGTTCACTACGCCGCAGCAGTTTCCGAAATATTAGAAATGATAGACAATAGAACTAGGCTTTTCGGTGCGAAACAGCCATTTTGAAGTTGATTTCAACATGTTTTTTAATATTTCAAGTATATGAATTAGAAAGCATGACATTTTATCGTAACATCTGAACAATCCGGCTGCATGACTTCAATATTCTCGTGTGCAATACGTGTTCCTATTTATAGGCATGACTGACAAAGAAAATACACGAATTTCCCTATGTAAACTGATACACTTAATGTCAATACTCAACCAACATCTTAGGCGCTGTTGAATATTAAGCTCCATCATGCACCCAATAAAATGTTGGCGGGAGAGATTCAGTGATTGAAATTTAGGACATCAATTTACCTGTTTAAAGAAATAACTTAATTTTTGTTCAAGTGTCTTCTCTTTCATACGTCACTAACATTTGCATACATTACAAATGATTTAAACTAGTCGTAACTCAAAAACTGTTCGGGTGTTTTTGACCTAATTTAAAGACTATACTTTGTTTGTCTGCGCTGAACTGAAAGGAATATTTCCGTCAATTTTCATTTTCATTCATGTGATAGAGGATTTTGAAGAAACAAATTGGTGAAAGTGAAAATCATCTTGATATCTCACTCCATCAAAGGTGTCACAAAACGCCGTCAGCTTGCTGCTTAAAAGCTTTAAACTTTAACTTTAAGATTTAAAAAGCATGTGTATGTTATTAAAGATGACATGTTAAAAGGAATCGAGTGCATAATTTTTTGATTTTCTTTTCGTTTGGACTATCAGATGTATGTTTCAGCAAAATATGTTTACTTGTGACAGCATATTGCAGTTCTTTTGCTCATTTCAAATTTCTATTAGCACAGACATTATCAGCCAAATGGGGCCTAACCCACCACAAACAAATAAATTTGATTTTCGCCAAACTGCCCAGAAAGGTTCACAGAATGACAGAAAAAAGTCTACCAAAATCATTTTATAAGCAAACTTGCTGTTTTCCCCCTATTAACAGTTCTTGTAATCCACAACAGATAGCAATTGTTTTTATTTTACCACTACCAAACTGCTCAGAAAGGTCCACAAAATGACAGATAAAAGTCCACCAAAATCCTACGGGTAGAATATCGCCTAATTTGCATAAATCCAAAATGGCTGCCATCTTATAAGCCAACTTATTGTTTTCCTCTATTAGCAGTTCTTGTAATCCACAACAGATAGTTATTTTACCACTTTAAACATATATTTCATTTAACTGGGATTTAGGACATAATGAATGGTCAACAGGTCAATGCTGAAATGAGAATGACATAGTTACTTAATTGTGTACACTTTAACCATAATAATTTAATACTTGCTAGTACTATTGGCTATCACGGTCATATAAAATGACATTAAAAAAACAAAAATTAAAAACAATTCTGCAATATTTAGCCCTGATAGGGAGGGTTTGAAACCTTATGTGACCCTCCGGGATAGAGCATGAATGACACTCCGACGCCTCCCGGAGGCTGCGACCAACAAGAAAAATGTCTTGACGGAGAGCTCTCTGATAGCGTAGGTAAGCAAACGATTGAAAGGGTGGTTTAGCCAGTGTTTCCAGCACCAATCAAATGTCTCATGGTGGAGCTAGCTCAGATCGTAGTTCAGGAAATGAACGGATCTCGTAGAATACATCCTAAGCATAGACTTGCATTTGACAGGCCCTTCTCAATGAAAGACGCCTGGAGAGAGGTCACACAGTCGAATGTGGTTATTGTGGATGGAGTGTAACGAACCTGTCTCTGGGATTGCTAGCAGGTCGTCCTGTATATGTGACTCGTACAAGAAACCTTGTTTCGACCGCATTAGGGTTGGGAACAACGCTTGGCCTGTCCCGTTGGGAACGATTAAGATGACCTGACATTGAATGGCGGGAACACATATTCCACAATTGAGGTCCATTGTATCGTAAATACGTCCACTTCCAGACCTGCGTGAGCTTTGCGTCTCTGTCACTGGGCAGTTCGGTTCGTACCGCCGATTAGGGGACTCAATAAGTCCCCCGATCGGGAGACTCAAGCATGCGAGCTTACAGTGATATACTGATATATGGAAGCCGCCATTTTTATTGCGAAGTTTCAGTCATAGACGCTTATCAGTCGTTTCATTGAAGGTTTGTTACAAAGTTTGCTTTGTTCATGTTCAATTTTGCAAAAGTAAAACAACTTCATTACTATCACGCAGTCAGTGCTAAATAATGTTTACAAAACCCCAAGTTATTTCTCATAATTTCAGAAAACCTTGTTAAAGCGCGACTGCCTAACGGTAACACATAAGATTTTCTTTAAATTTCTCGAAAACCGCGATGTGAATTTTAAAAGCGTACGGTGAAAAGATAATTCATATGCCATTATCTCAAATCGTTAAATCGAGTTGCCCGCGTGTCTGATTCATATGTTATTTTTATACAAACTTTGAATTTGAATAGATGTATTGTCGGTTACTTCTGTAAGGATCCCCCGATTGGGAGAATAAAACTGTTCTCCCGTTCGGGGTTACGAACCGGACTGCTGGAAGGAGGACACAGAGCTGCCTCTGAGATGCTGTAGGAGGTCCGCTATAGCATATAGTGTTGAGCTTCCCGGGAAGGTGACAGGCTTGTAGCGTCACCTTATGGGTCATGCAACACTTCAACATTTTAGTGAGGAACAACAGGTCCTTGGACCTGGGTCCTCCTGGTGATTAATTTAGGCGACTACCGTTTTGTTGTCTGAACGAATCAACACTGACTTGTACGTCACTAAAAGAAATAGTGCTGCAGGGGTCTGCACACCGGCTTTAATTCCAACATATTGATGTGCCGCTACCACCACTTGACCTTGGTCTAAACTTGTTCCCCAGCTGCAGGCGTCCGTCACCGACCAAAGTGACGTGACAGAGAGGATAAGAGGCGGAAAAGGGCATGCCGGCAGACCAATGGGATAGGTCTATAGCCACAACAACAGATACGGGAAGTTTGACTGTGGAAGTGGAACAGGGTTAGAGAGATCCCTTGTCAATGGGATGAAAGTGTAGATCTCTCATGCGAAACCGGTACCATATCCACAAGGCTCGCTAGATACCCTAGGAACACCAGCCATGCTATCGCGTGTGACACTGGGTTTCCAAAAATCAGGTCTGAATGGCGAATTGCCAGTCTCTGATCGGCCCGGCGAATGTCTAAAATCACCGCAAATACGTGGTGGTCTGAGTAACGTGCTAGGTCTGACTTCTACTGATAGACCACCCAACGGCGGATAAGGTCAAGGACCTGGGTGGTAAGGGAAGCCGCCGTCTCTGTGTCATCCGCCGCCAACTATAAGTCAGCCGTCAAGGTACATAAACTGATGAAGATCATGATGTCGTTTTTCATTAGAGACCCATCAAACACCCTCATCAACCTCGTGAAGAAATGGGAGCCGTAGAGAGGCCAAATGTCTGGGCTCTAAAGGTGCAATTTTCGTCCTCGAAGAGAAACGTCAAAATGGTTCCGGTGGATTGGGATGTAAAGTTAGAGATCTATGGACTTGGCCCAAAGATCCCGACGTAGCTGCGGAACGATATAATGAAGGGTCTCCATCTTGAAGTGTTGTGGTCCGACGAGCTTGTTCAGGGGCCGCTTCAAGTTGGGTCTCCATTTGTTTGTTTTTTGGGGGGCCAAGAAAAATGTGGAGGTAATGTCAGTTCTGCTGCCTTTTGGAAAGCAGCGTTAATATTTCTCCTTGGGGCGTTATTCGAGCGTTGGATCTTGTGGTGTGGGAGTCGCATGGAGGACTTCCCGTCTGGGCGGGTGAGGTAAACTCCAGACAATAACACTCTCGGCTTGTTCGACGTGATTTGTTCACTCAACCCTTCCAACTTCCCCAGCACCCCGACAGGTCATCCCTCTGTGGGGCCGGGGTCTAACTTGTTGTCTTCTTTTGCCTCAGCCACTGGAACGTCTCGAGCCATTGGGTGGAATGTTCATTGTCCTCGGTAGGCCGCCGAAGGGGCCTTCGCTCATTTAAGCCCGAGAACTGAGGTGGTATCCACACGATGGAAAGCTGCCCTCATTTTTCACCGACAAAGAGCCGGCCTCCGCTGAATTGTTGGAGGTAGTGGGTGCGACTGTAATAAGGGGTGGAACAAGACAATGTTTATGAAGGAAGCATGGACCTGAATGTTCCACTGGTTGTGAATGTTGCAAGTGAAAAGAAATCAATTCCTTAGGTGCAGAAATTGATGAAGCTACAGATGACGAATTTTTGTCTTTAAAGAATGGCTGTAATGATAAAATTAAATGGGATGACAGAAAATATCCAGGATTGCAGATACTATTTTATGCCTCATCACAGAGGTAGATTTCAGCACAGTGTGGCAGTATTTAATGCTGGTGATATGACAGGTCAATTAATCAAGCAGCTCTTATCATAACGTTCAGTCACAAGCGAACAAGCATGTGGATGTATATGCTGTTAATTTGTTTACTTATTTATAGGATATTTGTGGCGATATGATACGAACGAAAATATGTGTCAAAACCGCTTGTTATTGCAAGAATTCAATCTATCACTGCTTCAAATATCATGTCACTTAATTGTTTGTCTAACAACAAGTAGAACACCTTACTTTAGGTTATCTGAATGTTCGATATGATCCTCCTGCTCATCAAAACAATTTATTGTTTAAATTTCATTGTGAAACAAATTGCGTTGTCAGTGTTATTTGTTTCACATAAGAATGTATCATATAGCAAAATTGCAATATCATACAGAATGGCAGCCATTTTGAATTCATGCAAACTAGGCACTGTTCCTCATGCTGATGTTTGGAAGACATTTTCCTGTCAATTACGGGCCTTTCTGGATTAAGTTGTAGTCAAGTCAGTTTACAATACACTTTACAATACATTGAAATATTCGACACTGCAGGAAATGATTATATGGGAAAACTGCTAAACTTGCTTATATGATGGCAGCTATTTTGGATTGATGCACATTATGCAGGGTTCCATGGGTTGCTTATATTTGAGAAGTTTTTCTGTCATTTTGGGGTCTTTGTCAACTGAGTTGTGGTACAGTTAAGTCAAAATGAATTGATATGTTCAAAATTGGAAAGTATTATTTATGAAACTTCTAAATTTCTGATATGATGGCGGCTATTTTGAATTAATGCAATTTGGCATGTACCACTCCATCGATTTTGTAGAATTTTTTTTTTAATTATATGGACCTTTCCAAGTTAAATCCCCATCAAATAAAACGTATTGCAATTTGTGTTGGCTTGATCCATATATTGCCTGTACTATATCTCTCTCCTCTAGGCTTTTTAGCCATAAAGTGTGTTGGCATCTTAACTAATTATATAAAAATCCACCATATCATGATCCATTAGCTTATTCACAAGGCTCAATCAGCAAATGTGACGTCATTGAGTGACGTTAATTTACCTTGGGTATAATTAGCAGTGCTATTCCATCGACAATATATTTCATATTTTAAATTTTTAAAAGCCATTTATCTGTTTATCGTGAATAATTTAGTGGACGTACACAGTGTTTCGAAATGGCAACTAAATGGCTAGTGCTTATCAGTTAAACCATTATATTTCGTCAGTTATATACGAATTATTTAGGTAGCTTTTTTGTTATACAGTTATACTAGTCTTTCTATGTAAGGGTCAAGAAGGGTGAAGAATGAATTTGACTTGGGGGTTGCTAATTTAATTACACTGTTACAGGACCGAGACTGTATAGGTCGGTACCAAATAGCGAATTTGGGTCCAAATTGGTTTGCATTTAATCCTATACAGTATTTTGTATTTGAAAACTAAAAACAAACTCAACAGCGATTGCATATCTAACATTAGAATGAGATGAGACCTAAATCCTCGTTAGCATCAAAGGCCATCTATCGTGATTAAAATGTGGCGGTGTACACAAAACGATTACTGATTGGCTATCAGTATCAGTGCACATGGCCCTGGTCCATTTTTTTTGACCAATCAAACCACTTGATGAATTGAAATACCTCCACATTAGAGACAATAACTGGCTTTTACATGGACTTCCTTTACTTTTGAAGTTAGACTAAGTATAGCATATGCGTGTAAAACATTTTAAAATGTCAGACAACATGCACATTTTGTGATGTATTACAGGGCGTACCTTGTTATTTTCTATTTGTAAATCCCTTGTTTTACTCGTAATGCCCTTTCAACCAAGGCGTCACACGTCCATAAAAATATCAGTATGCTACCTGACTACTGTGTGATTTAGTTTTACCAAATTGGCGTTCCACATATCAGAACTTTCAAAGATATATCTGTGAAAAACGAGGCTCAATGCATTAAAACTTAACGTTTCTTTAATTACAGGTTTGCCACACTGAATGTATAACACTTTTATTGTTGATAAAAGTGCAAGTGCTGTCATACGGTGATTAAACTGAGTCACCGCCAATCACAAAAGCATTTTGCGTTTGGGATAACAACGTCCATTAGTCAGTTATGAAATTAACTGAGATTAAAGAACAGTGTTATTTTCAGTAACGTGCTAATTTGGGAAATTTTTGACTGAAGATAGCGAGATTATTTATATTATCATTCATATTAGGCCTAAGTGCAGCCTAAAGCGATTGCCGACAAGGAAACTGTACGTTTGAAACCATAAGCATAAGCTTAACCTTTCATTTGATAAATGTTCACGACAACTACGCAGATCATTTCAGACAAAGGATTTGAGACAATTTGTCATAGCCATGAGCGGCACTCCATGGGGCAAAGGGTGCCATACCCAAAGATTTGCTAATAATTTTGCAGTTTTGTTTGTAATAATGCATACAAAGGTGCTATAATTATTTGTATAATTGATAAGAGTATGTTCATTTTTTGCCCACAATCATGTATTTTACCCTGCAACTAAAATATCTTGAAAAGACGTTTAAGAAAATCCTGTTTAGCGATGAAGCCAGCCTTCGGATCATAAGGGAACGATGGGGAGGGAGGAGGGGGGAACTTTCGGATGAATGATATCGTTTAAAAACATAAATATTCAGCTTCCATTTTTTTGGGGGGGGGGGGGAGAGGGGGGCTGTTGGTGAAGCTACAAACGTGGTGCTTCGAGATTCCTAAAATAACGTTCCGAACTTCAAAGGAAAATATTCCCAGATTCTTGCCATAAAAAGGTGAACTATATCGTTCAGGCCAGGTTTACCAACTGTGGTGTAGCGGTTATCATATATGTCTACAGACCACGAGGCCCTGGTTCAAGCCTGGGTTGGGTAGACACGCCAGTGCGCCACAACTGGTTATCAAAGGCCGTGGACATTGACTTGGTTGTCGATGTTATGTCTGTCCGTAGGTCGTACCTGTGTTCTCTTCCGGATCGTATTAAGCGTTTCGTAATAGCATTGTTACTATCATAACCGAATACGCAGGCGACGACCCCGCCGTTGTAAGTGTGTGTTCGCTCGTCGTCGTTGCGTTCAGGCCAGGTGACCCCAGCATATGGTGTATATATTAAATCAGGGAGCTGTCATTACACTCGTATAAATGATCTGTGTAGTGCAGCTGTATGAGATTTCAGATCAAGCACTTTACTGTCGTTCTTGAATTGTGAGTAGTAATAAATGATCACGAGAATGTTGATAAATTAAACCAACATGCATACAGACTTGATGCATTGAGGGAATAAAGGCACTTAGAAACTCTCTTCGTTAACTTACAATTAAAACGAAGAATTAAAAGAGGGCATACGACAGCCCGGCAGCATGCCTATTAATAAGGATATTCATAACACACGAGAATATTGAAAGTCATGCAGCCTTTGTTTAGATATTGCTATAAAATACCATAGTTTCTAATTTAGGTACTTGAAATATTAAAAATCATTGTGTTAAAAAACATTTAAATTTTCAAAATGGCTGTTTCGCGCCAAAAAGCCTAGCTCTGTTGTCTATTATTTCTAATATTTCGAAAACGGCGTGGTGAACATATCAAATGGGAAAGAAAAGTTTTAGCCATTACAGTAATGAAAGCATTTTCATGTGTTTTAAGTTTTTCCAAGCAAAGATATTTTTCCCAGACGTATTTTAGACTTGAAATTTGTAACATTGCATAAGGCTTTAACGTTAGAATAGCAAAGGATCATGGGAAATATTACAAAATGGCGGCTTCCATGTAGCAAAATGTTTCCATTAATAGAAAATGTATGTTCCCATTATTATAGGCATGCTGTCGGACTGTATGAATAGACAAAATAGGTAACAAAGTGTCAAATATCATTTCCTAACAGTGTGATTTTTTTCAACTGGGTTCTTTCTCGTCAACTAATAAAAAGCAAAGCTAAATGTAAATCAGAAAATTGTCGTAATAATATAGATACATATACGCAAAACACGTTTTGTATATTTGTATATACCAAATATGTTGACGGATGTAAACGATAAGATATTAACTTTTCCGGATGCAAGCTCACACGAACAAAGCAATAAGTTGTATGCTTATATATTTGGATTGGAATGTTAGATCTCAGTGTTCGTTTTATCGTGACCAACTGGTACAAAAGTAACACAATCTCAGTGTTTGTTTTTATCGTGACCAACTGGCACAACAGTAACACGATCTCAGTGTTCGTTTTTATCGTGACCAACTGGCACAACAGTAACACGATCTGTGTTCGTTTTTATCGTGACCAACTGGCACAACAGTAACACGATCTCAGTGTTCGTTTTTATCGTGACCAACTGGCACAACAGTAACACGATCTCAGTGTTCGTTTTCATCGTGACCAACTGGCACAACAGTAAAACGATCTCAGTGTTCGTTTTTATCGTGACCAACTGGCACAAAAGTAACACAATCTCAGTGTTCGTTTTTATCGTGACCAACTGGCACATGAGTAGCACGATCTCAGTGTTCGTTTTTATCGTGACCATACTGGCACAACAGTAACCTGATCTCAGTGTTCGTTTTCATCGTGACCAACTGGCACAACAGTAACACGATCTCAGTGTTCGTTTTTATCGTGACCAACTGGCACAAAAGTAACACAATCTCAGTGTTCGTTTTTATCGTGACCAACTGGCACATGAGTAGCACGATCTCAGTGTTCGTTTTTATCGTGACCATACTGGCACAACAGTAACACGATCTCAGTGTTTTTTATCGTGACCAACTGGCACAACAGTAACACAATCTCAGTGTTCGTTTTTATCGTGACCAACTGGCACAACAGTAACACAATCTCAGTGTTCGTTTTCATCGTGACCAACTGGCACAAAAGTAACACAATCTTACTGTTCGTTTTTATCGTGACCAACTGGCACAAAAGTAACACAATCTCAGTGTTCGTTTTCATCGTGACCAACTGGCACAACAGTAACACGATCTCAGTGTTCATTTTTATCGTGACCATACTGGCACAAAAGTAACACGATCTCAGTGTTCGTTTTTATCGTGACCAACTGGCACAACAGTAACACGATCTCAGTGTTCGTTTTCATCGTGACCAACTGGCACATGAGTAGCACGATCTCACTGTTCGTTTTTATCGTAACCAACTGGCACAAAAGTAACACAATCTCAGTGTTCGTTTTCATCGTGACCAACTGGCACAACAGTAACACGATCTCAGTGTTCGTTTTTATCGTAACCAACTGGCACAAAAGTAACACAATCTCAGTGTTCGTTTTTATCGTGACCAACTGGCACATGAGTAGCACGATCTGAGTGTTCGTTTTTATCGTGACCATACTGGCACAACAGTAACCTGATCTCAGTGTTCCTTTTTATCGTGACCAACTGGCACAACAGTAACACGATCTCAGTGTTCGTTTTTATCGTGACCATACTGGCACAAAAGTAACACGTTTGTGATCTGCATCATCCTTTTGATGTTGAACCGAACTCTATAGCTGTCGGTTATGGAGAATAACACTCTAAACTAACTACGTTTCCCAAACAATTAATGCATTATTAATCTGAATCCGTCCTGCATTGAAAATTGGGTATTATAAGATTACAAATTGAACTGAGTAGTCAGTCAATGAAGAATCCTGGACTTTTGGTGTAATAACAAAATACACCAAAACTTGGAGCTTCGTATTCATTAAGATCTATGGAGGCCGCCATTTTAACTTGTGATAACCTTATTTTAATGGGATTTTTACTAAGAAAACGGTAGTATTTGTGCAATGTAGCCTATGATGCATGTATACGGTATCAGCGATGACTAAGCCAACACAAAATCATGTGTCGAGAGGGCTGTTCAAAAGGTCAACGACCTGTTAACGGAATTATTTTGTTATTTTATTGTGAACTCCACGATGAAATTGAAAAGTCAGCGGTCAAATCTAATGAATATTCATTTGATATAGGTTTTTACTTTCAAAAATCCCCATTGAATTAACTTTATCAATAATAGTTAAAATGGCGGCCTCCATGGATCTTAATGAATACGAAGCTCCAAATGTTGGTGTATTTATTATTACACCAAAAGTAGAGGATTCTCCCCTACTGGTAGTATACAACCATGACAACAAGACTGCAAGAATGCAATTCAATTCAAATACATTAACAAAGTTTATTTATTGCAGTCATTGACCAGTCCGATTCGTACCCCCGATCGGGAGAACAGTTTTGTTCCCCTGATTGGGGGATCCTTTACAGGAGTATCCCACAATGCATCTATCCAAATTCAAAGTTTGTATAGGAATAACATAAGAATCAGACACATTTTGAGCGCGGGGTACTCAACCAGTTCGAAGGGTTCCAATTTTTCTTCACGATTTGAAATAATGGCATATGAATTATCTTTTCACCATGTGCTTTTAAAATTCACCGAGCGGTTTTCGAATTTTTTTTATGAAAAGTGATGAATTCTTATTATGTGTTACTGTTAGGCAGTCGCGCTTTAACAAGGTTTTCTGAAATTATGAGAAATAACTTGGGGATTTGTGAAAATTATTTAACATTAAGTAAAGTTAGTAATCTGTAACTGATGTATACAGTGTATACGTATTGCAAAATCAAAATTTAGGTATATGGTCAAATAACATTTACAGGTGTACAGTCAACCAAAATTTAAAGGTGTACAGTGAATCAAAATCTAAAAGATTAGTTCATTGTGACTTAAAAACCATTGGGTATGTTAGGAAAGTAGTAAAACAGAATCTTGTAAGGATAATTATAATTTACCACCTGAAGAAAGTTTGAGGGAAAATAATTGAAATAGGAAAACAGTTAAGTACCGGTATATTTTCCTTAAAATATATTAACAATTGCGAAGAATGTAAGGAGAAGGATGCCAACCTTCCATTGTAGATTTACTACCCAGTCATTTCTTCAAAGATAATAGGCTACAGTATTAAACTTAGATAGCTCTTTAACGGAATTAAGATTTCTTAACGGTTTCTTCACCATTTTGTTTCATTTAAAGTCCTCTTTTAAATAAGATAAACTTGCTTGACCACTGAACTAATACAGTAAAAATAATAGTATACAGTCATTCTGTTCATCAAAATTTAAAGGTGCACAGTCAACCAGAATGTAAAAATGTAAAGTCAACCAGATTTTAAAAATTGTACAGTCAATCAGTATTTAAAGGTGTAGTCAAGCAAAATTTAAAGGTGTAAAGTCAACCATAATAATTCATAGGTGTACGGTTAATCATAATAATTTAAAGGTGTACAGTCAACTATGACTTTAAAGGTGAACAGTCAACCATTATGATTTAAAGGTTTACAGTCAATCATTATAGTCTAAAGGTGCACAGTCAACCATTATAATTTAAGGTTTACAGTCAATCATAATAATTTTGAGGTGCACAGTCCACCATTATAATTTAAAAGTTTACGGTCAACCATTATAATTTAAAGGTTTACAGTCAATCATAATAATTTAAAGGTACACAGTCAAGCATTATAATTCAAAAGTTTACGGTCAACCATTATAATTTAAAGGTTTACAGTCAATCATGATAATTTAAAGGTGTACAATCAACAGAAATAATGATTTAAGAGTGTACAGTCAACCAAAATAATCAATTTAAAGGTGTACAGTCAACCAAAATAATCAATTTATAGGTGTACAGTCAACCAAAGTAATCAATTTAAAGGTGTAGAGTCAACCAAAATGATAATTTAAAGGTGCATAGTCAATCAAAATAATCTATTTAAAGGTGTAGTCAACCAAAATGATAATTTAAAAGTATACAGTTAACCAAAATAATAATTTGAAGATATACAGTCAACTAAAATAATATTTCAAAGGCGTACAGTCAACCAAAATAATCAATTTAAAGGTGTACAGTCACTAATAAATGGGTTACAGTCAACTATAATAATAATTAAAAAATGTATAGTAAATCATAATAATTTAAAGGTGTAAAGTCATCCATAATGAATAAAACAATGATTTAAAGTTGTACAGTCAACCATAATGATTTAAAGGTGCACAGTCAAGGTGTACTGTCCGTTAAATTTAAAACGTGTTTAGTAAAGCATAATTTAAATGTGTGCAGTCAAGGTGTACTCTCGTTTAAAATTAAAATGTGCACAGTCAACCAAAATTCAAAGGTGTACATTTAACCAGAATTAAAAGGTTTCCGACCAAAATTTAAAGGTGTACAGTCGATTAAAACTAAAATGTGTATGTATAGTTGACCAAAACATGTATCAGTATGTGTACAGTTGACCAAACTTCCTCACCTTGTATTTCATTATTATTACTTGGTTTGGTAGATGTGTCTTACAATGAAGTAATATGACACTTTTCATGAAATACACTAACTGTTGATATTAATTGTGAAATCACTAAATACATGAAAGTGAAAAGTGACATAACAAGTGTTATACAACTTATAGCATCAAATGCCATGATTGACATGAAATTTCAAATCAATCAAAATATGTCAAGAGCATCAGACACTTCAGGCGGAACCTCAGCCTAAGGTTTTGTGGGTTTGTGTGTGCGTGTTCTAATTTACACCTGTGGAGTATTAGACCACATACAATAATTGTATTAACTTATGATTTGTATTCATTTTCTTTCATCTATCTTCAAAGGTGGACATCCAAGTGAAAATAACTTCATATGATGATGACACAGAAGAAACAGTTATGTCATCAAAAGGGAGGTTAAGAAAAAAACGTAATCGTAGCAAATGGTAGTGCATTTATTTAGCTCACAGCGTGGGAAGCATATTCCGAAGGTGCAGAAAAGCTACATACAGACTGATTGAGAGACATAACGGTCCGAACATAAAATGGCAAGAAGCCTGTTTACACGAACATAAATACTATAATAAGTGAATTGAAAGACATGGGACAAGTTTTAGTTGGTAAATATAAAAACAAACCAACAATTAATGACTCGGCGACAGATATCAGCTTCACGAAAAAGCTGTCATGTCCCATCATGGAAAGCAAGCATACCAGCTTCCAGTGACAAAACTATTCTATGCTCAACATGTGCACTGAGAAAACTCACCTCTGCCTTAACATACAATATCTTTGCCAAGATTAAAGGATTAGAACAGTGGTCAAGCATGTACATCTTATATGAAAGAGGACGTCAAGAGAAACAAAATGGTGAAGAAAGCATTGCAAAAAATTTATTTCGTTAAGGAGATATTCAAGTTTAAAGTTTGATATCATTTCTGTAGAAACGACTGAAATCAGACTAGTTGTGATGTCGCAGCCTCAGATTCCTCTAAATCTTTATGTATTTTAAAGAAAGTTTCTTTAATCTTTTTACTATTTAAATCCTTTTCCCTCAA
Organism: Chiridota heheva; assembly: GCA_020152595.1. NCBI lineage: Eukaryota > Metazoa > Echinodermata > Holothuroidea > Apodida > Chiridotidae > Chiridota > Chiridota heheva. The sequence continues at coordinate 1,423,357 of JAIGNY010002006.1, forward strand.
ACTTTCCTCAGGTGCACTATTATACATACCCTTCCCAGATTCAGTTTTTTTATAAATATTCCATGGTTTTTAAGCCACAAAATCGCAGGACAAAATATGATAGAATGCATCAAGACTTTGAGGAATCTGAGGTTATGACATCACAACTAGTCTGATTTCAGTCGTTTCTACACAAATGATACCGAACTTTATACTTAAATATCTCCTTAACAGAATAAGATTTTTGAATGCTTTTTTCACCATCTTGTTTCTTTTAAAGTCCTATTTCATATAATATAAACATGCTTGACCGCTGAACTAATCCCTTTAAGCTCTCTTATTCTCCTGACTTTGTTATGCCTGCTTCAGTCGTACTCTTGAAACATTTTTGATGTCCTGTCAACATGATTCTAAACAAGAGCTTGCAAATCTTTCAGATGCAAACTTGGATGACCTTGAAGAGTTCTCTCTCATATGTGGCAATTTACGTTTTACCATAAACTCATCGAATCAAGAAATCACCAAACTCTTGCCACTAGAACCATGAATTGTATCAATAAGAACATTTTCTTTAGTAGAAATGAAACTTTGTTATCCGTCAATCTTTGTTAGAACAGTTAACTTTGATACAACAGTATGACATAATTTTACACTTGCCTATCTCTTCAAGTAAGAATGTTGTCAGTGATAAATGCTCTGAATTCTTTAATATGTTAACTTAGATTACATCGAAGAGTTTTTTCTCATTTGTGGTAATTTATAATTTACCAAAAAACACATCAAACCAAGTAACTTCCAAAATTGTGCCGCTAGAAATGAGCACAACAACTTTCTTAATTAAGTCTCATCAGTCAATGTTGGAACAAAGTCAACTTTAATGACACAGTACTCTCACCATCATTTTATATGCTCGCCTGTCTCTTCGAAGTTCAAATGTTGTGCAGCTGTGATGTTTTGACCAACATAACTATATTTGATGCAATTATAAACTAGCTTGAAGAGTTCTTTTTCATCTGTTGCAATTTATAGTCTGTTCATAAAAAGTAATCACATGTTGTCACTACAAGTATTAACTTTTGAATGTATCAAAACCTGCTCATTCTCTCCATACAAAAATAATTTTGTTATCAATTTTCATCAGTTACTGTTGGAGCTAGGTCAAATGATGAAATAGTGTTTTCACCAACATTTATGCTTACATTTTATCAACAAATGTTGTCAATAATAAGTGCAGCTGTGAATTTGTGACCAACACAACATTTTCAGATGCAAACTTTTATTTGAAGGTTCTTTTTCATCATAAACTCTTGACCCCGTAGTCACCCAGATTTGGCACTCGAAGCAAAACTATTAAAGTATTGAAACATCACCATATTTTCTTTTGTAGTAAAACAAAAACTACTAGAACATAGTCAGTGTTGGTAAAAAAGTATTCTCACCATACAGTTCAGGAGAAGCCCTCCTGTTAATCCTTGTTAGAAACCCTCAAAGGAGATTTTTTTAGCCAATAGGGCAGCTATTACCCATCAAAAAAGTTCCTTCGTTCATACACTTTGTACAGAGTGACGAAGGGAAATCATTTTGTAAACTTCGATGGCGTGTGAGAGGTATATGGAATTATGGGGAAACATGTTAGCTAACTTTGATCCAGTACCATTTTATATGTTCACCAGCCCGTTTTGAGAAAAGAACAAATATATGGGGTGCCCTATGTTTGAGTCGCGTGGGTTTGTTGCGAAATAATCTGTGCTAACATCCGCGTTGTGCCATTTAGTAGCGTCCTTTCTTCTTTGACTGCGTGTGTCAGTGTTCGATATATTTTGAATTAAAAGATAATATTTTCATGTGCTTTCTACCTTTAATTTGTTCTTCGCGTAAATTTGATTGTTATTTTCGTAACCTTTTAAAGAAGGCATTTATTTAAATCACTTTGATGCAGTGAAATATAAGGTTTTTTTTTCATGGGATGTTCTAAAGAGTGAACGTATCCTAACGTACTAACCTGACGCTTACCCTGTTATTCGCATTCTTCAGATTGTTTGTGTAAAATGTATATTCGTGTCATTCAGTTTCACTCATTATCTATACTGGCGAGTAACGTTCAGACGTTAGGGCCTAAACAAACAGGCAGTATCGTAACAATGCAAAGTAATGAGAAGGAAAATTACATATTAGGCCCAGACTTTACCTCTCTTTAAGAAAAAAAAAACCTCAGCAGTTAGTCTAGTTAAAGTCAATTTGCACTGTTTATTCCTTTGCGATCGGTCAGTCAGCCTGAGTCAGTCAGTGATCACATTTAGTGTCATACATAATGTATACATGAAATAGACCGAATTGAAGATAGCAAACGAGCGCAATGAATAAACCCTGGAAGTAGGGCTCAGCGTAAAAGACTCCTTTGAGGGCTTCACCCAGATTGCCATTATGCTCTCCCTGTCTATTCAAGTTATGCTGTGTAATAAGTGGGGCTCTGAAGTTTAAAGTATAGTATAAATATAATTTATGAAAAATTTGAATTTTAACTCAATTATTATTATTATCATCATTATATTATGTTTATATAGCACTTATTCTAAAAATAAAGTGTTTAACAAGAGCATGAAAAAATAAAAAGTTAATTACTTATCAATACATAAAAGAAACAAAATAAAAATGATTCATCACCTAAAACCCCTAATAGGTAAAGCAAAAATATTAGCAGTATACGAATACAAGAAATAATTTAGTTTTAAACGTTCAGTTCAGATACATGAATAAGATAAAACAGTTAATCAAAAAGCGGTAAAAACTACCAATCTTAAACACAAAACACTAAGAGAAATAAAAACAAGATATCAAACAATTAAAATGCATTAAAAGGTAAAACCTGGGGTTAAAAAAAAATATTTAAAAAGTTAAAATAAGTCACTGAAATACTGTTTAAAGAAATGCGTTTAGCCCGTTTGATTGTTGCTTCACAGACTATTATGTTGCAGTTATTACAAAACTTATATTGTTAACACCAAAAAAGATGTACTTCAGTCATAAAGACAAGCAGGTAGTACAATCAATAATCAAAATGTTTTTTTGATAAGCTTTTAATATGACCTTTACGCAGACATCTTGTTAGTCATGAAAGTATAATGATCTTAATATGTATTTGATATTTCGTACTTTTCAAGGTATTTCGTCATGAATGATTTCCTGAATCGACTCTTCATGTACTTGTAAGAAAGAAATAATTATACGGCAGATATTTATGCTGATCAGAATGTTTTTATACATTCACAGAGAAAAGATTGAAACCATAAATGATCTTACGCTCTAAAATGTATTAAAATATGTTTTGGGCTTTTTTATCTAGTTTTCAGATGTGCAAAGTATGTCTTTTGTATGATTATTTCTGCATGTATCCTCTTTATTCTTGCTAATAATTGTCATATCAGTTTCATTTTGTTCTCTTTGCTTTGAAATAATTCATCAAAATTTAAAGCATTTTCATTCTATACAAATTGTTTTAGAAAGTATAATTATTTTGGTCCAACTTTGTTATAAAAAAATCGCCTGCTGGTCAGGAAAATAGATAGTTTTGTAATTTTTTTAATCTCGTCAATCTCGTCATACTTATTATAGTTTTGGTTCAAAATGATTGAGTTACTTTTTGTATCATTATTACTGTTCTTATTTCAGAAGAACAAAGTGTATATATATATATATATATATATATATATATATATATATATATATATATATATATATATATATATATATATATATATATATATATATATATATATATATATATATATATATATATATATATATATATATATATATATATATATATATATATATATATCTTCTCAAAAAGGGCAATTTTCCTTTAAAAATATACATATATATATATATGGGCACATATATTTTTGTACATTTTGATAAATCAAAAAGGCAATTTTCCCTTTGGGCACTTTTTGTACTTTTGAGAAATATGGGGGGAAAGGGGGCACGCTCCAATGTGCTCCCCCGTTTTCGCCATCTATAAGTCCTAAATCTCTCTCCCAAGACGAAGTGTTCAAGTTTTTCCCACTTCTGAGGGCCAATTTGTTTTGTTTTTTAAGCAAAAAACATATAAAAGCAAAGAATATCTCATTTTTAAAACTTTCCTCGAATAAGTGGGTACGGAGCACCCCCCCCCCCCACCCCTCCCTTCTGGTCTATATCTTCCTTCAATGAAAGCAGTCTGATCCAGAGGTGTGAGGAAGCGGGGGCAGGGAAAACTGCACACTTTGAGAGGATTTTACCCTCACATATTTTATTTCCGGTTGGTAAATATTAAATTAAAATTGACAAAATTTGCAAACTATTTAAGAACATTTCCCGAAAAATAAAGGAACTTGATCGGCAATTATGTACATTTCCCGAAAATTGACGAAAATTTGTCGGAATATTGAAGGAGATATCCCGGTTAGCAGTGCAAGTTTCCCACTAAAAACAGGACATTTTAAGGTTCCCCGACCTCCCATCCCCTCCTCTCCTTTAGAGGAGATCCTATCTACAAACTATTTACATTGCATTACTGCATTAAGCAATCTTGTAGCCAACGTTCAGGAGAGTAAATTTGTCACCAATTTTCAACTTTTAGTGGATCTATGTCAGACTTGGGAGGACATCTTGTTTTGCAAAAGAGCAAAAATCCACAACAACGTCAACAAGTGGACCAATTTCACTCCAAAATAAAAAGGAAAACCACAGAAGTTCAATACTTTAAAAAGTAGTACCTCCTAGTCCCTGGCAAACTCAACAATACCACCGTCACTAGGCCTGAAGGTATAGCACTTTTGGTCATAGCGGAGGGGAAGGTGGGGCCAAGGGGATATTTTCTCCACGAGATCTCCCAACTTTCCCCACATAAAATTTCTGTGGGCGACATATTCTATCCCGTTTTATAGGCCTTGCATTCCCCATAAGACAAAGATGCCCTCTTTTGCTCAATTTATCAACATCCTGGCGTCATCAACATCCCAGCGTTGCCACCGGCTATGATGCACTCTTAGGGTAAAAATAACCTAACATGAATCCTTTTCGTTTGAGAGACTTAAAATGGGCTGAGAACATAAGTACAAATCAGTTTGTTTACGAAAAACTATTCAGCTTAATTAAATCATGGAGCTATTCCTCAGTTAATAGCTCCATGGTTCAGACACTGTACACTGTTAAAAGTACATTGCCCTCCATTCATTTCCTTTCTAACAAACCTCTTATTTAAGAACAATACCAGAACCTTGCACCAATAAAAAAAAACATGCAGAAAATTCTCTAGACCATAACCTTTTAACAATGGAGATACTTGGGACTATAATATATCTGTCTATATGTCTATTCACTTTCATCATTCGGTCCACTGGCTAGGTCGTATACAATTCAAATTTCGTGTTAGGCAATATACAAGAAAACAATCCACGGCATTTGGTCATAAAGACAGCTTTTCGTCAGTATTTGGCTCAACTCTCTGGGAGTTTTGCACACTAATCTGAAGAATGAACCATGAAACCGGTCAATATATTATCCTTTTCCCAAGATTTCGTCATGTCCGAAGAATTTTAGACGGATTTTTAGAAGGAAGTTTGTCTTCCACTTGGATTTTCGCTCGTGATGATGCTCTACAATAATCAAATAGTTCAAATATTTGTTGCTGTATGTTGTCTGCATGTTTTCGTTTTTGGAACCCTTCAGCCATTACAAAGGTAACTTACTGCCCGCATCTACTGATCTATTTTAATTTAATACCTGAATAGTGTTCCGTTCGATTGGGGTTATAGCAAACACCGCAAGGCAACGGAACGAGAATAAAATGTTCACTGACTATATTTTCTTGTCAGAAAATTCTCCATAAGTCAATGCGCCGTGGCTATGGCCTGCAATATTTTTCAAATAGGCAGTTAAACCTTTTTCACCTGATGGGCAATTTATTTTCAGCATTTGCCCTCATTAGTAACGTAACGCTCGGGGCCCTTGCTGGCTAGAACAGCGATCCCCCGACCTACCCCGACCAAGCTTTCAGAATCCTAAAATGAGACCGCAAATCCGCTAACTGGCTCCGGCTCATTGTCGGCCCTGGCCCACCTGTTAGTACCAGCGGCGTAACTTTAGGGTATATGTGTCTGTACACATTTTTTTCGTGGTGCAATTCTAATTTTGACTATTTCGTCGGGCAAACAAATGCATGGTATTGAAAGAAATGGTAGGAAAATTAATAAGGTTATATCTTTTTATGTTTTTGTTTCTTCGCAAAATGACAAATTACTTAAATGGTTTGAAAGACGTCATATCTATTTGTGTTATTTTCTTGCCACCCCGGCCCACGGTCCGGCTGGACACCGATCTTAGTCGGACAGATGTGAAATTTCAGATGTAGGCCTACTATCATGACTGTTTAAATCATAGATTAATGTGAATTATGCCCGCCTAGTCAGTTGGATAAGTCAGAATCATGTCCTCCCGACTAGGCATTGTGTTGACAATATCATACTTGGGCACCGATATTATTCGGGAAAAGATGTTAAATGTCTGATACAATAGTGTAGTTACCTTCCCACAAGTTTGGGGGTTGTGGGACAATTAAATTGACAGTTTGATGCATGTGGATGTCAACGTCCAAAAAGCGGAGAACGGCGAGAGACCTTAATAACGTTATTTCTGAAAAATGGGGAAGAACTGTCAGGTCAGATGTACTATTTATATCAGAGGTTTATGGGAATCATGCCTGAATCGTCTGAATGTCCATCTACACTGGCGTAGGTATGGTTTTTGTTTTTGAGGGACCAACTATGAGCGGCGGGAGGAATTTTTGTTGGGGTTAACCGAAAGTAAGCCCCACGGCGTGGGGTCCAGGGGCCGCCGAATCGCCCCTGATGGGGTTCAGGGTGAAGCTCAGGTGGGGTCCAAGGAAAGCCCCCTGAAGCTCTGAGAAATTACTCTTTTAATGTAAACGAGTGAAAACGTCCACTCGAGTCTAAAGCGAGGCTATTTGCACTCATATTCAACGAAAAAATCTGTCCCCTCACTCTTTTTGACAGACCCCTCTAGTCATTCGACGACTCAAAAAATCATTTTGAGATATCCGGCTCACTCCGAAACAAGAGCGCGAGTACTTTATAACAGGACTCATTCTGGCCAATTGCAGATCATAGTGAACCGTACCGAACGATAAGTTTCTCGTAATCCTATGAATCTCGAAACACGATCGTGGCACTTTGTAACTCGTAGACTTAACAACTGAAAACATGGATGTGAATGAATTTCTCACCTGTAACAACTTGCACGGTGACCGACAGTAGAGGAGAATCCTGGACTTTTGGTGTAATAATAAATACACCAACATTTGGAGCTTCGTATTCGTTAAGATCCATGGGGGCCGCCATTTAAGCTATTATTGTTTACGTTAATTCAATGGGGATTTTGAATGAGAACGCGGGAGTATTTTTGAAAGGAAAAACCGATATCAAATGAATATTCATTAGATTTGACCGCGGACTTTTCAATTTCATCGTGGAGTTCGCAATAAAATAACAAAAGACTTCCGTTGACCGGTCGTTGACCTTTTGAACAGCCCTCTCGACACATGATTTTGTGTTGGCTTAGTCATCGCTGATACCGTATACATGCATCATAGGCTACATTACACAAATACTACCGTTCTTTTAGTAAAAATTCCATTGAAATAACGTTATCACAAGTTAAAATGGCGGCCTCCATGGATCCTAATGAATACGAAGCTCGACGTTTTGGTGTATTTTGTTATTACACCAAAATTCCAGGATTCTCCCTGACTGACAGAGACCTTCCAAAGATATTTGAAGGTGAGAATAAAACATTTTATTATGTTTTTGTTTTGTTTTTGGTGATGGTGGTAGGGGGAAGGGGGGGGGGGGGTTAGTAAACAACTAACGTTAGGCCTAACGTTACATACGATTAACGTTAGTCAGATAACATGACTGTACACTATAGCCATATGCAGGTAGTGCGTAGCATGATAGTGAGCAAGATCTCTCTAACATACGATTAGACCTAATGTTAGCCCAAGCTCAGTAGGAAAATACTTGTAGAATACTAACGTGTATATCTAGACTAGGCCAATGTACATTAAAATAGCATAAATAACATAACAAGATGACGGGTAGAAAGGGTTAGTCACCCTATAAAAAGCCCACACTAACACCATCACCAAAAATAGATCAAAGAGTTAGTAAAGAACTTACTGTGAAATGACTATATTGAGCAGATACATTGAGGTCATGTCATTCATATATTTCAAAATCGTCTGCAAATTGAGTCCGATTGTGTGTAATATATTTTTCGTCGAAAATTGTATTATTTTGTAGTGTTATAAATTAAATGTATTATTTTTGGTTTATCATCCATGGCGTTAGACATTGAACTTGTAATAGGCCTAGCCTTAGATAATGAAGTGGTAATGGTATTTTGGGTATCTTCGGGTCCCCTGTACAGGGAAAGCATACCTATTCAAACCAATGCTTTTAAGACACAGGTCACATGAAAATAACACTCCACAGAAACGAAGCTAAAAAGATCAAAATTGTATTAATGAAACAGTTCAAGATTTTACTTACAGTGAAAATGTTTGTTTGCCAATACTGTGACTTTAGCCAATCTAAATTAACTTAGGCCTATGCGTTCTAAAACCTTTCAAAAATTTGATTCTTAGGGAAAACTTGTCCACTATATTTTGCTTCGTAACTTGCCTGTCCACCATGTAAAACTGCGTGAGCTGCATACCTATGTGAATTCATGCAATCGTTTCGCACATCACGCAATGCCAATGGTCACAGAGTGTGCATCACGCAATATGCAAAATCATTCAAAAATGTCGCGTGATTTACAAATGAAATCTTTTGATGGTAATCAGGAAAAGTGCACAAGTATACGTCGTTTTTGTAATACGCGAACCTAAATATTTTGTTTAAACCTTGAAATCGTTTTTTAATTAAATATTTTGTTTATTCTTACCTTGAAATTAGGTTTTAAGTCAAATTTTTAACTTTGACTGTTAAATTTTGATTAAAACACAATATGTTTTTATTTCAAATTTTTGGCACAAAGTTCTCTTAAGACATTAAGAAGTCTTTGACTTCTATTGCAACATTTTGTAATTATTTTGACCTTTTCTTTTGAAATATTGAGATTGGAGTTTTGTTTCAGACTACATTTTATTTTTAAACTCTTTGTTTAAAAGTTCTGATATTTTATTAAATTTTACTTTCTTTACAATTTTGCCATTTCATTTTTGATCCGTTTTTGTGGAATGTTTACTAACAATCTTCAAAAGTTTGACCTTTATTCCAAAGATAATGAATTTTTGCATTAAATTATTTAAATACAAATTTTGGCTTTTTATCTTAAATTGTTACCTTCAATTTTTCACTATTTACTTTTAAGCTCAAAATTTTGACTACAAAGAGTATTGAATTTTCATCTCAAAATTTTAACTTTAATATGAAAACTAATTAATATTCACCTAAAAAATTGACTTTATACACCAGTTTACATTTTATTTTAGAATGTGACTCAATTTTCTTTTATCATCTGTGTAAAATTTTCCCTTTTAAATTTAAATTTTAAATTCTAATGTCAAAGTTTTGGTCTTCAGTACAAATTTGACATTTCTTAAAAGGATGACTTAAAAGTATATTTTTTCTGAATAATATAAGTTTTAATATGTAATTTTCATTGATGTTTCATAAAAAATTAAGACTTCTAGAATGTCAAAAAGTCGGTATTCAACTCAAAATTATGACTTCATAGTGATACCTGAAGAAGAAAAAAAAAAAAAAAAAACATAATACAGAGGAGAGAGGTATCTTTATGAGAGATGTCTTTGAGATGTTTAGATTTCCTGTAGGGATTCTTCAGTTTAATGCAATCCATAACTGGCCTAGAATGTTCATTCTTTTTCTTTTTTCAGATTGAGTAGACGAAATACCATGTACCTGCTAGAGACAATGAGTCGGCGATTCAACAGAATGTTCGAAAACATTCGGAGAAATTGGATTAAACAGCATTCCAAGCGTGACAGTCTGGCAGAGGTTTTGGCTGAGTACCCCAAGACTGCGTGATATGCCAGATCTGGTATGATTTTATGATTTTTTTATTGTCAATTCATTTGAATGTGTTTTGTTGGCATTTACAGGTTGTTAGTGGACCTAATGAAAACCACAATTCAGTATCATTACTTGTCAAAGACTCATTTTATGTGTTTCCTTTGCTGTGTCCACAGACTTGAGCAAAGTTCAATTATGGCATACTACTGTAAAAAATACAACCTCTTTACCTATTTAATCATCTGAGTACCATATGTACTGGTGGATCTATAGAGTAGGCAACTCTGGTTCACAAATGTCTATCATTCCTTTAATCAGTACCATACACTGAAGTCAATCATAGCAAAATAGTGTGATTCACCCCAATCACATATCCATGGTATTACATTCTATCTAAATATGTAATCCTACTATCAATTGTAGGGTTACTACAATTTCACACGCTCTGTGTTACCTCATTATTATTGATAATAAAAGGTTGAATAAATTGGGATATCATAGGTGAAGCGGTGCTTGCTCCCAGATGGCTTGAGATGCTGCGTGACAAGAACTCAGCCTCCTGCTACAGACGTAAAGCTTGCATTACTTTCACCACGGGCTCTGGGAAAATAGGGCATAATTAGGTCAACAATTTTACAGCACAAGTCTGCAAGTAGAGCCTATTTATGCCGAAATGCGGGCTGCCCTGAAATGCGGGTTGCCCTGAAATGGGGTTATCTTAACTTGGTCACTTTCAACTAGTGTAAGACCTACAATCTCTTATCTGTCATAAGAAAATTAAACAGCTTTTCTCCTGTTTGAATGGTGAGCAGTAACCTACTAAATTTGACCAAAATTATGATTCCTTTTAGATAATACTGTACAATATGTTATATTCTTAAAAGACAAACCTGGAGTACAAGTTGATTTTCCAGAACGACGATAGTCGCTTCCCTACAGACTGGCATCACTTTTATGTGGATGCTAATCTTCAGGTTTCTTCACAACAGGTTTATGCCAATACTGATATGTGCAAAGTTTCGAAGTGTTGGAAATAGTAAGTTCATATTAAGTTCCAATAACATAATCAATAATTGTCTATTATAGCTTTCTATATAGTATAGCAAGGGTTTAACCTCTGATTGCTCTCGTCCACTCGGTTATTGGGAGTAACAACAGCAATGCTGGGGAGTTAACCTGCGATGGACTGGTGTCCTGTCCAGGGGGAGTCATGTACTCTCATCCGCTTACGGCAACGAAACCGGGGATAGGCACCAGTCTGATGGGTCTTAATGGCTCGAGTAAGGAGTAAGGATCGACCCTTAATTAGCAGTAAATGAAATTTGATCGTGTGTAATGTCTGAATTCTAGGAGAGAGAAATAAGTAATTACATTTAAATTTTTGAGGCGTGTTCTTGGTCATGCATCGTAACTTTTACACATGCTGCAAATTTCTCCACACTTTCATTGTGTGATAACATTAAAACTATAAACGCTTTTTCAGTCATATAGGCTGGTTTGCTCAGAATTTGATGTTCTTTATTCTTAATAAAAAGAATCCATAATATATTAGATTTGTGGCTTGCATGCAGAGTGCATGTGAGCCTTTGTATTAGAAGTTGTGGCCACCTATTTATCCGCCCAGTTGTCTAAATTTCGGTTAACGTTTTCCTGTGGCTTTTTTGTGTTGGTCCCGTTTTCTAGGGTGAATTTTCAGTTTAAACTTGGCAATTTTTTGGCTGAAACTAAATATCTTTTAAAAGTATGTGTATGTTGAGATTTGGTCTAGAGTTGATTCCTATGATATCGGATATATATTTGTGTGTCAAATGTTAAAGGTTAAGTTCAGGGATCGAACAAGGTTTTTAATATGGAGGACATTAAAACAAACACAACAGTGAAGAAAGCATCCCAATGTTTTATTCTGCTAAGAAGATATTGAAGTAGTTTTAAGTTTTGTGTCATTTATTGTGTACAAACGGCTGAAATCAGACTACTTATAATGTCACATCCTCACAATCCTCAAGCTATTTATGTATTCAATTCTATTTTCCTGAGATTGTGTGGCTTACCATCCATCAGATATGTAAGAAGAGAAGTAAATCAGAATCTAGTGAGGTAAATTATAATTTTCCAAATGAAGAAAGTTAAAGAAATAATTTCAATTACAAAAAAAAAAAAAAAATTTTTCTTTTAGATACATTTAGTAAGTGGACTTCTACAGTGGACTTTTATACAAGTCATTTCTACATAACAAGAGACAAAGCTTTGAACTTAAAATGTCTCCTTAAACGGAATAAGATATTTAAAGCAGTTTTTCACCATACTGTTTCTTATTAAAATGTTTTTTATATATGGTAAACTTTCTGACCACTAAACTAATCTTTAAGTAGGTTGGTCGATTTGGATATAAGTTGCATTTTGTAGTAAAAGTTTTAACGTTCACGTTGTCAGACATTCATATGTTTGATACCTAAACGAAACTACGCCAACAACTGTTCGTTGCCTACTAGTCTATCACTCCGCATAGGACATTTCGAAAAGATTAAATGTAACAAAAGAAGTGGAAAGCACTAATTACCATTTCTTTCAAATGATCCACAACCTCACTTAAGACTGGAAAATGTTATTTTACATTTTTTCTCCTGTTTCAACTCAAATATTTATTTATAAATGTTCAACAAATGTATTTTCCAGTTTTCGCTTTTTCTTTACCAGATTGGTACTGACATTCACCAAAGAGATGGATAATACACAACCTTTCCTTCGTTGTCTTGGTGACGACGAGCTCCTGCCTTCTAGTTTTTACATCGTGTATAACAGAGTCAGCATTCATGGTGTACACTCTGTCATCAAAGCATTCGACAGGCTTTTTAAGTGTTTATTTAACGTCCAGTATTATTCCATCCTGTATCATTTCATCCAGTATCATTCCATCCAGTATCATTTCATCCAGTATCATTCCATCCAGTATCATTCCATCCAGTATCATTTAATCCAGTATCATTCCATCCAGTATCATTCCATCCAGTATCATTCCATCCAGTATCATTCCATCCATTATCATTTAATTCCATCCAGTATCATTTAATCCAGTATCACTCCATCCAGTATCATTCCATCCAGTATCATTCCATCCAGTATCATTCCATCTAGATCATTCCATCCAGTATCATTTAATCCAGTATCATTCCATCCAGTATCATTTAATCCAGTATCATTCCATCCAGTATCATTCCATTCAGTATCACTCCATCCAGTATCATTCCATCCAGTATCATTTCATCCAGTATCATTCCATCCAGTATCATTTAATCCAGTATCACTCCATCCAGTATCATTCCAACCAGTGTCATTTAATCGAGTATCATTCCATCCAGTATCATTCCATCCAGTATCATTCCATCCAGTATCATTCCATCCAGATCATTCCATCCAGATCATTCCATCCAGTATCATTCCATTCAGTATCATTCCATCCTGTATCATTCCATCCAGTATCATTCCATTCAGTATCACCATCCAGTATCATTCCATCCAGTATCATTTCATCCAGTATCATTCCATTCAGTATCATTTAATCCAGTATCACTCCATCCAGTATCATTCCAACCAGTGTCATTTAATCGAGTATCATTCCATCCAGTATCATTCCATCCAGTATCATTCCATCCAGTATCATTCCATCCAGATCATTCCATCCAGATCAGTATCATATCATTCCATTCAGTATCATTCCATCCAGTATCATTCCATCCAGTATCATTCCATCCAGTATCATTGTCACTGCATCTAGTATTAGTAACTTTAAATGTTTACTTGTTTTTACTATGGACAACAGTTTAAACAAAAAATTATCACATTTAGACAAAATGAGAACAATAATAAAAAAAAAAAGATGACAATAAAACTTGATCAGAAATTGCAATTTTGTAACTGTTTTTTTCTTCTTTTATTGTATTTAAAATGTTGTAACTGCTGTATGGAGTCAAACTAGATTACAATACTATAAAAGAATCGCAATGGCTGGTGGTGACCTCCTAACTAGAACTTCAGTAGTTTAGCACCAAATACCCATAAATGAAAACCATGATTGAAAGAATGTTATCAGCCTGCTTTTTCTGCAATACCAGTCTTGAATGGAAAAAATGCACCCACTCGAGACACTGGAGTGAGTTCTAAGCACCCACTTTGAGGAGTGAGTAGCCAGTGCTCACTTTTCTTAGACTGCCAGTACTTCACTCTTGGTGTGAGTGAGTGCCACTCTTATTAAGAGTGACAGCCAGCGCTCACTGTTTCTTATAGTGCCAGTATTTCACTTTTTTGTGAGTGAGTGTCACTCTTAATGAGGGTGAGAATTTGTCATTCTTTTATGAGAGTGAGTGTCACCTCAATGAGTGGTCCCAAACTACAGTCTTGCCTGGAGTGAAAGTTTACTCCATTTAGAGTGAATTTCACTCTTTTGCATTAAAAGAGTATGCATTTTAGCTCGACTATTCGAAGAATAGTAAAACAATTCTATTACCCCCGGTGTACAAGTGAAAGTTTACTCCATTTAGAGTGAATTTCACTCTTTTGCATTAAAAGAGTATGCATTTTAGCTCGACTATTCGAAGAATAGTAGAACAATTCTATTACCGCCGGTGTACAAGTAAATTTCGGTTTTTTTGTCACCCCCTAGACCGGAGGGACCCCTTTCCTAGTAAAGTTTGGCCCCTGGCGTTATTTCCTAGGAAATTTGGACCCCCTAGACAATTTAGCGGTAGCCATCCAGTAAATTTGGTCCCCCTCCCCTTCCTCCTCCCCCCCCTTTTCTTATTGTAAAAACGGTCCGCTAGAAAATTTGAGACCCGGCCGTACTTTCGTAGGAAATTTGTTCTTCTCCCTTCACAGTAAATCTTACTGCCGTTTTGCGTAAAGCACGCTTTTTCTTTTTTCTTTAGTGTATCCCGATGGGTACTGCCCAGATCGAAAAAAAATTTTATTCCTTTTTTACCGAAGTGCTTATTGGAAGCCATTTTCTGTTCGTGGGCAAATTCTACGGGTACAACGGCGCTGTATTCCGTACATAAATATTACTAATTTCGGTTTTAGCTTATTGCTTCAATACACAAAATTAAGTGAAGGAACCGTAGAGACACAGTAAATTACCTGGTAAAATTAGACCGGAGGGGACCAAATTCACTAGACATTCCTTAGGAAATAAGGACGGGGAGAGAAAAGAGGGGGGGGGGGGATTTACTATTGCATTGGCGTCGGTATAGTAGTTTTGGTCAAAGTTTTGTTTAAAGTGTTCATAACTTAAGTTATGAATGGTGTACATTCATGTGACTTGGCATAGTGGTAGAGGATATGGTTAAATGAGCATGATTGGAGGGTTGTTTGTGCATACTAATCAGCTTATTTGCATAACAATGATTTTTGTCATGTTCAAGTTTTGCCTAAAGTTTTTGGTTACAGTTTTCATAACTTACAAATGGTGTATATTCTTGTGACTTGGCATAGGGGTAGAGGACATGGGTACTGTTTAAATGAACATGATTGGGGAGGAGGGGGTTGTGTGTACATACTTACAGCTTATTTGCATAACCATGACAATATTTGTCAGGTTAAAGTTTTGGCAAGTTATGAATGGTGTACATTCATGCAACTTAGCATAGGTTCAAGTGAGCATGATTAGGGGTTGTGTGTGCATACGAATTAGCTTATTTGCATAACAAAGAAAATATTTGTATTCATGATATCTCTTAAATCAAAGTGGATTAAAGTGCTCCACAAAGATAGACAAAGCTATTAACATCTTCAAGCTCAGCATTTGCATCTCTTATTGTTCCATCCGTTTTGTTGTTAATGCGAATGATCTTTGTTTGTTTTTCCATTAATCTTCAGACAAATTGTCTTACCCGTTTCCTGTAGTTTGCTTGTTTTGTCTTGGCAGTTGTTCTTTGGTGCTAGAAGTACGTGCAATGTCATTAGCGTAGTCAAGATCGTCTGGGGCTGTAAATAAGTTCCACCGGATTCCATTCCTTTTGTCTTGTGTACTGGTTCTCATCACCCAGTCAATACCAAGTATAAAGAGGTTACCAGACATTATACATTCTTCCTTTACCCTAGTTTTCAGCAAACCAGTCAGATAGTTTTTCATCGCTTAACACTGCACATTTGCTGCCATGATACCAGTACTGTATAATATTTGTGTATTTCATGGGTATGCCATAATGAACGATAATCTTCCATATTGTGCTTCTGTCTAGACCATCGAACGCCTGCCTGAAGTCAATGAAGTTGAGGTATACTGTGGCATTCCATTTAAGTATTGTTCTTTTATATTTTTAAAGGTGAATATTTGTTCAGTAGATGCTCTGCCACTCCTAAAGCCAGCTTTCTCATAACGAAGTTTGGTATATATTGTGCTACGCAGCCTGTCAATCAATATTCTTCCAAATATCTGACTTGCTGTAAGATATTTGGAAGGATAGTGATTGACAGGCTACGTATTTTTCTTATAGCAACACAAAAATAATGAATAAGGAAGCAATAAATAAGGAACCAGTAATAACGAATAAGAAACCAGTAAATAAGGAACCAGTAGATAACGAATACGGAACCAGTAAGATAACGGCTAAGGAACCGTTAAATAACGAATAAGGAACAAGTAGATAACAAATAAGGAACAAGTAAACAACGAATAAGTAACCAGTAAATAAATAAGGAACCAGTAAGTAACGAATAAGGAACCAGTAAATAAGGAACTAGGAAATAACGAATAAAAACCAGTAAATAAGGAACTAGGAAATAACGAATAAGAAATTAGAAAATAGGAACTAACTTCACACACCCGATATTCAGATACCCATATTGTTCTACGCATCCAATCTACTTCTATAAGCAAATTTAAAATAGTTGTAAACGATCTTAAACACATCGGAAATAAAAATGAACGTGAAAATTTTCAAATATTATATTTGCCTTCAAGAAAACATTTCAATATCGTTTTCCATAAAACAAAAAAAAGATTAAATGGCAAGATTCATAAAGCGAAATCTCTCTTTTATGATGAGGATTTCTACACTTCCACTTTTATCAACATATTCAATTCGGGAGTAGAGTAGACAAGTAGACAGCATGTACATATAAGTCAACCTGCAATTACTTCGCCAGTGCACCACAACTGGTTATCAAAGGCCGTGGACATTGACTTGGTTGTCGATGTTATGTCTGTCCGTACGTCGTACCTGTGTTCTCGTCCGGGTCGTATTAAGCGTTTCGTGATAGCATTTGTACTATCATAACCGTATACGCAGGCGACGACCCCGTCATTGTAATTGTGTGTTCAACTCTCTCTCTCACTCCGTGGAAGTTAGCGTTGTTTGTATTTCAATTGGAAGACAAAACTTGTGTTAGCTCTTAGATAATCTTTTTTTCTTTCTAGAACCCCTAAAATCAAGGATTATCGATCCTGAAAATTAGGATTTCACTCGGAATAAATCTATGCTTATTATGACAACCTAAAACTACTCTGGCTATTGTAATGAAAGGAAACGAGATTAACTCACACATACTCATTTGTTAAAGAAAATATGCTATAAACCATGAAAATAACAAAACGTGTTACCAAAATATATTTAAAATTGACTGTCCTACAATTTCAAGTCCTTTCTATGATAAGTAATGCAAATTCTGATGAAAACCTGTGACATCGGAAACAGAAAACCTATTAATGTTAACTTATTGTTTTTCAAATCTTAAAAAATATTTTTTGAATGGGAACATGACGAAAGGTTTTGAATGTTCACCATACCCTCAACAAAACATTTAACAGCGACTCAAACTGTCAAAGTTAGGGCAAAACTTAAAGATCATTTTGAGTTGTCTCACATGCGTCAAAAATTAATGAAACTTTGATCAGAACTCGGAAACTCAGAAAGTGCGTTTTCATTATTTAAAAACCATTCTGTTCAAAAATTACAGCTCTTTCTGGTGAATATCAAATCTGTACTTGTCCTTCCTTATGTTAATTTTTTAGTTTTTGATCCTTCACTAGTGTTTGTTGATTGAAGTTGAAGATGACCAAGAGATTTCGAATCTCCATCATACCTGTAACTCTCAATCAAAATTCAGCAGCGCTGGACAGGACAAACTGATGGTTTTCAGTGACTAAAATTTACGAATTACAGTTAATCACTTAAACTTGATTAACAAACAGGTGCAATGCTTAAGGAGTATATGAAAGGTACTGGATTCGATTCCTGTCGCGAGCGCTGCATTGTGGGTGCATTCTTTCCTTAAGTAAGACACTTTACTCTACTTGCTTTAGTCCAATCAGCTGTAAAATGAGTGTTAGTGCTGCTGGGGAGTTAATCTGCGATGGAATGGCTCCCGTTAAGGAGAGTCAGCTACTCTCACCCGTTCGCGCCATGGAAAGTGGTAATAAGTACCAGCCCTATATGCCTAATCAGCCTAATGGCTCGGATGGTTTTAGCTTAGCTTGATTTTGAGTTACCTTCTGCGTCATACATCACAACTTTTCAAACTTTGATTAGTCATAAACTAGAGGTGCTTTCAAGGTAATTTAAAGATTATTCCGTTGAGAATTTAAAATTCTCTCTGGTGTACATGTACAATATGTCCTAATTATGGGGAGTGCTATATCCATAACGTTGAACCAACCCTTTCCCGAAAACAACAAGACTCCAAACTTTCCGAACGTAGTTCCAACAAAAAGTGTGCTCTACTGCCAACGTTTGCTCAACATACACAACATAATGGTATTATCAGTGGAATAGTCCATTAAAATCGTATGCTTTCATTTAATGTTACAGCTTGGATTCGAAAAACCCGTTATCTTCAGAATCACGTGATTACAGAAACAACTGCATCATTGAAAAGGATGGTAATGTAACTTATTGTACTCAGATGTCCCATGGCTCAAAGTCACGTGACATCACTCTACCAATCACAGAAGTCCATCACTTTATTGAGGAATCTGAATTTCAAAACAGTCTGACTACAAATTTTGGTCGAATAGCATTTGTGAACAACCCTCATAAAACAGTCTCCGTTCTTGAGCCCGGAAATACAGGTGGATGTTCTCATAAAATGACGGCGACTGTCTCTGAAACAGCGAAGCAGAAGGACTGTCTCATTGCTGTAAATGCGGGTTTTTACAATCATTTGGGAGATGGGGCATGTTTCGGTGACATTGTTTCTGACGGAAGGATCGTAAACAGCGGCTACGGACTACAAAATGTTCATTTTGGCATACGGAGAGATGGTACGCTCGTATTTGGGTGAGATTATCGTATTTTGTACGTCAGCCCAATGTTGTAAACGGCTGGTTCAAGGCGAGGAATATACATTGTGTAACTCGGTCGCTTTCTGTCAAATAAAGACGGTCCAGAAGAAATTGAAAATATCAAAGCACAATGAATGAAAGTTGAACAGCCTGAATTTTATTTTTCTAATTCGTTCACGCCATGACAAATTTCAAAAATAAATAAGATTGCATAAATGAAAGCAAAAACAAAACAAAGTGAAATCGATGGACTTTTCTATCCATTTACTTTATGTTTCTTTACTTGCTGTACGTGCAAGTTCCAATTGCAAAATCTGTATCTAGACTACTCAGTTATTAGAACCAAACTTGAATACCTCCTAAACTTAATGCTCTCTTCACCATTTTGTTTCTTTTGAAGTCTCATTTCTCACCAGATAGAACTTTAGTGACCACTGATCCTTAAATCAAGTTCCTCTCTTCATTCAGGTTTCTGCCCGAATACGATGTGAACACCGAGAACCCTTTCGTGCAGCTAATCAGTGGCGTTGGGTGGCTAGTCAGAGATGGCAAAAACTACATTAATGAGAGCAAGGGTCGAGAATGCGAGAAATGTGTTGAAACTGGTAAAGTACTCAGTAATATACAGTTACTAAACAGCTTCGCTATACATACTAACAAAGAAACATAAGATGCATGTTGCGAGGTGGAGAATTCACTGGTTTCAGTCACTCCCAGTTTATTTAAATCCTTTGTGGACTCATTGGTCGTTCTTTGACGGTGTCCGTTCTAGACAGGATCAGGCAGTGCCTTATTCAATGGATTTTCACAATACTAATCCACGCAGATTGCATCAATTGACCAAAGGCGACAAAAATTAAGGTCCGGCTGGAATCCCGCAAAAGCAAGTTTAAAGCCACATCTTCCTAATCTTTATACCCCTAGTATATAGAATACCAAATCGAATCATTTGTATATCAAATCAAAGAAAAAACAACATTATTTACATATGAAACAGAAGGAAACCTTTCGTAATTTAACCAAGTTGACATTAAATTCCGCGCCAATCTTTCATGTTTTCAAGACCACAATTTTGATTTTCAAGACGACTATAAGTGAACAAGACAATACTAATTAAGCCCTGTGGTCGGTTGGATTAAGTGTTTTGGACTAAGTGTATGCATAGCATTTCCCGTGGGGAGCTCAAACTTCAAGCATCTTCACACTTTACGGGTTCACCGGGAAAATGGCCGAAGACCCGAAATAAATGTGATGCTCGATTGCAAAGTTAAATATGGAGGATCCTCTTCCTGAAATTGACCGTCAATTCTATGCTACTCATAACTTTTTAGCTGCATGTTTAGCCGTAAAATTGAAAATCATGAACACCAAAATGTTAAACGAACCACAAAAATGACAGTTTTGAAAGCTATTTATGCGAATAAAAATCTAGCACTTAGCAGGTAAAGAAATAATTGATCTATTCACTTAGTCGGTGCCACGTCATATCCGGGAGATGACATTTTTCTGGAGTGAAAACAAAACCTTCGCGCGATACACGTAGGCATGTCCGTATGCATTTTGTGTGTGCGGTACGTAAACAAACACAGCTGATCGCTTTGTTTTTACTCCAATGCGGGGTGAATGCGCGCGGTTGCTATGCGGTCTGATGACCTTAGGTCACATTTCCGACCAAGTAAATAGACTTGGTAGCACAACTTTTGGTAATTTCTACAATATTTGGGATGAATACTGAAATGTTATCGCAAATTGTTTTTAATTGCTGCTAACACTTTTTACTCTACCAAAAGGTTAATGTCCAATTAGGGGGTGGGGAGGGATAATACCTTGTCTGTGTAATATGCACCCTGGGCCTGTGCTCCTACGATACTATTAAACATGAATATTTTCTTATTTACTAGGTTCTTTCGCGACATTTTTTGACGAGCAGGTGTCTGCTAGAACGGCCATAGGAAGCGATAGATCAGGACGAGTGATTATCGCGACGGTGGATGGTTTCACTACCAAAAGAGGGTAACCTGCGAAAATATCTTTGCCTTTATTAGGCATATTCATGTTTCTAATCAAAAGCGTGGATATGAACTGTTAAATGGAAGCTAGACCGAAAGTTAGGGCGCAATGTTCTAGAGAGTCTAAAATATTCAGCAAAGCCATCACGTAGAGCGCTACAAACTTTTCTATACCAATACTCACAGCAAGTAGCTATCTAAGATTTATATACATTACAAATATTTATCACTTTAGGAGGCAAAACAGGTTAATGAATATTTTAGGACAAAATGTCCTTCCTTATG
>JAIGNY010002006.1:1450000-1490000 GCA_020152595.1 Chiridota heheva
TTCGGGGTGTGACGTAACTGTGTACGAGCTCAGTACGGTTTTGCCTTGTTGGAGGGGAAACTTTGTTATTACAATCAATGGGATAAAGCATAGCATAACAAGGTTTAACGTCCCGAAAGCATCCAGTGCTGGACATTATATCAAGACGGCCACGGCCTTTGGTAACCAGTTGTGAACTCACTGGTTGCAGATCCACCGGGATACAAACCGGGACGTGCGGGTGAGAGGACAAAACATTAACCACTACACCACGGAGATATGTTTTTTTTATGAATACTTGTGTCGCCTCAGCCAGTCAGCGAAAATTAATGGTACTCATATATGTTGTAAACTATTATCTAATACACAACATATTTGAGAAAAAATAAATTTTGTCTAGTATTTGTAGAAAATAAAGGAAGATATGTTTTATCCTATTAACTGCAATGATAATTGACTTTGTTTTTCCCATTGACTGAAGTTTGAGATCGTCAAGAGAATGCATTGCTACGTCACCGTGCACCACAACATTCCCGGATGTCCGACCTCCAGAATACTAGATGAGATTAATTTTGCAGATTTGAAATAAATCGTGATGCGGAAAGACAAATAAGATTGCTGAATATCATCAATACACATCACACAACCATCAATTTGTGGACAATTTATAGCAAATATACATTTTTAGATAATTTTGTACGCAAACCATATGGTGACCCTTGTGTCACTCATAAATACGTCACTTTTATGGAATTGATTTCGGTATCTAACACATTTTATAACTCCAGTAAAGAATATGCGATCGAAGAAACGCTCCTGTAAACTGATAAACTGTGCACAGTGCATTGATCTATACCATATACGCAAAACTCTCTTATTTCATGGCCTGAAAACTTTTATTTCCGCCTGAGAAAGATTTCGTACATCTAATTTAAAAGTTATTATTTCTTTTTTTCTTTCCCGACAGCTGATGGAGAGGATATAACCAGTTACATCATCAAATGGAAATGGTTGGTGCCTTTGTTTCTCAGAACAAATCATCTTTTTGTTTTAACAATAATGAGTTTATTATGTAATATCTACCTCCTTTATAATCGTTGTTCTTGTCGGTGCTCTTGACAGTCCGCAACACTGTTCCATTCCTAATTATTTCACATCTAAAAAGGTTTTCTTAAGAAACTACTATTTTTTCGAAAAGAATTTGCATTCGTGTGGTAAAAGACGTGCGTTTCACTTCACAGACTGATGGAGGTCAAATAATGGAATAAATTTATGAAAAAGGCATGTTGATATTTTATTTCTAAAACTGAACTAAAAACGGACATCAATTTTAATGCTTCCTGCTTATTTCACATCTAAAAAGGATTACTTTAGAAACTACGATAACACATTTTAAGCTAGCAAATGCACTGAGCAACATGCACGGAAGAGTTTGCCCTTGAAACCCATCCAATGTCTTTTGAAGGATTATTATAGTAATTACTTAACAGCTTAAAAAAAATCAAACCAAGAGTGCAGAACATATTGTTAGTGAAAATACTGTCCTTCTGAACAGATGTTGTACTTGCAGATTTTTGCATGCCTTCATTAACTGCTATAATGGATCTACTCAATGGAATTGCAATTACAGACCCACATTTGTTCAATCTTACAATATTTCTATACAGAGTATTTTCGTGGTAAATCATGTGTATTTGACTTCACAGAGGAAAATTAAAGAAACATGAAAACAATTTGTTGAGATTCTATTTCTGTAAGTTTTTATAGAAGGCTTGTTAAGGCTCATTGTGTAACAATTGTCCATTGTGTAACAATTGTCCATTATGTAACAATGCCCATTATGTAACAACGTATTGTGTGCCATTATGTAAAACTTTTGATCCATTATTTACAATGTATTATATGCCGTTATATAACAACTTTTTGACCATTATGCAATAAGGTTCTTCTCCGATGAGTTTGGAGAGGTATTTTGTATTTATTTATTTCCAGTATAAATTATGTACAATTTATAAATACAATAATATACAAAACAGAACAATACACGAAAGCAAAGAATGTAGAAAATGAGACAATAAAACGATTAAAGATAATGGTCATTGTTACATAATGAACCAAAAATTGTTACATAATGAGCTACTCTTACATAATGGACAATTGTTACATTATGTGCCTTAACAAGGCTTATAACGGGCTAAGAGTGATTTAACACCATGTCATTCCTCAAATTCGTTGTCTATTTCTCATAGCAACCTTGATTTCACAGTATACGCTGAAGCATACAAACCAAACCTAATTTAATAAAATAATAATAATTATAATTATAATAATACTAATAATCTATAATTAAAATTGTAATTTATAATTGTAATTATATTTATAATAAAAATAATTTAAAATTATGATTATAATTATAATAATTATAGTTATAATGATAATAATAATAATAACAATGAAAATGATTATGATTATTTAATATAATAATAATTATAATAATAATATAATAATAATTATAATTATATAATGATAATATAATAATAATATAATATTACTCTATTATTATAATAATGATATTATATAATGATAATATATTGATAATATAATAATAATACAATAATGATATAATATAATGATAATATTATTATAATAATAATAATAATAACAATAATAATAATAATGATAATAATTTACATAGGTATATCAATATACCTTGCTGTTTTCTCATACAATACACACGCCTTGTTGTTTCAAACGGCCATATATACCAGTATACATATGGTTCTTAAGAAGGGATGTTTATATATGGGTGAGAACCGAAACGAGGACCATAATGATGGAGAAGTGTTACTTATTTTGTTAGAAATATGTTTAGGTTTGAAGCTCTCAAATTTGTATCTTTTTCTATAAATCCGCACATCCTCCAAACTGATTTGTACATCTTGCAGAATCTTTAAGCATTTGTTGCTTACAAGAACTTATTTCTTTTAGTAGTTGAGCGAAAAATCTGCTGATCAAATAATTGTCATCTGAAGAATGTTTTATTTTATTTCAAATAGTGAAAAGAGGAATATAATGTTCACTGAGGTGCATACGCATGTTTAAATATACTCTCTATAACATTTCCAAAACACAATTTTGCAAATTAAAACTCGGTGAGATAGGTGAGATAAATGATATATTTAACAGTTCTGTTTACCTTCAATCATATAAGTTCAAGTTAAATTTATCCGCGCCAGTAGACCCGTAGGGGTCGGTGCTTATCCCCGGTTTTCTTATTGTAAGCAGACAAGAGCACATGACTCCCCCCTGGATGGGACGCCAGTCCATCGCAGGTTAATTGCCCAGCTCATTTACAACTGAGTGGACTGGAGCAAGTAAAGTGTCTTTTTCAAGGACACAGTGCTGTACCTTTTACATACAAGCAAGACTCCTCAACCACTAAGCCACTGCATTTCTTTCAACCATAGAGCTGACGTTCTATTAAAATATCATCGGGTATATCTTGTCACGTCAATATTCATTATTGGATTTCTTATTTCTATTTTCTAATATTTCCTTTCATTATTGTTACTAAATCTAAAATGGCAGTTTCTTACCTAGATACTTTATATCCATTCCCCCAAAGCTAGAAAAGAGATATACCGCTATAAAAGTTTGCAAAATTGTTCTAGTTTCAGAAGTAATCTTTTGACAAATGTTAAAATTATAAATTCAAATGGCTTTGAAACTGTAAACACATTTCAATAACATATAGCTACCGGTATCTTTCTTATGAATTCATTCCTACAAACGATTTAAAAGACATTGTGGATTGTGACAAAAACTTAATCCATAACCATTCTTATATTTATTAAGAAGAGCTTCCATGCGATACAGTCAAGTCACAAATTGGCCTGGATAACTAAAAATTTCTTTCTGAATTTATCGGAATATAAGATTAAATCTTTCAGCCACTAAAACGTCAGTAAGAATATTCCTTCTGGCAATAAGTGTCGTTAAGATTAAGTTACGCTGCTGCGATGCTACTTCCGACACATCAGTAAGAACTTTTATTCTCTGAAAATGTTCTAGAACTTCTCCTTCAAATACAGTGTTTAGATGACAAGCTAATGGATCGGTCATATTAGGAAGTGAGTGTCATTTCGGGAAAAGCTTTTCTAACTTTTCCTGAAGCGACAAAAGAATTAAGTATTGAAAAAAACTAATCCAACTTATGTGATAATCTTACCCGCTTGTTATTTGTAATGTATATTCTTTAAACAGTTACATCAAATCCATGGTAACAATTGGAGTATCCAAGAACACAAAATGATAGTTGGTGTCATTAATGACAGCACGCTTTAATCATTACGTTTGACTTGTCATTGAACATTTTAGTCTGTCATTTGAGTCTGTCAGCAGGGTTCTAAATGATGTGAAAATGCGTTATAATTCTTGTTTGCATGCAGGAAGTGTGTACATACGTCACCAAGCAAACGTCAGATAATGTTAGAATAAACATCATATATGGTCATTCTGATACGGAGTACAGATTAACATTAAATATGTTTTAGTGACAAATCGAGAGTCATGTTTACCTTTAATACAATACTCAAAGCTCCCAGAGCGTCATTTATCAGTCCAGTTCGTACCCCCGATTGGGAGAACACTTTTGTTCTCCCGATCGAGGGATCCTTTACAGAAGTATTCAATAATGCATCTATCCAAATTCAAAGTTTGTATAGGAATAACATAAGGATCAGACACATTTCGAGCGCGGGGGTTCAAATTTTTCTTCACGATTTGAAATAATGGCATATGAATTATCTTTTCGCCGTGCGCTTTTAAAATTCACCGTGCGGTTTTCGAGAAATTTAAAGAAAAGTGATGAAATCTTATTATGTGTTACCGTTAGGCAGTCGCGCTTTAACAAGTTTTTCTGAAATCATGAGAAATAACTTGGGGATTAGTAATAGTTGTTTAGCAATAACTGCGTGATAGTAACGAAGTTGTTTTAATTTCGCGAAATTGAACATAAACAAAGCAAACGTTGTTACAGTTACAAACCTTCAATGAAACGACTGACAAGCGTCTATGACTGAAACTTCACAATAAAAATGGCGGCTTCCATATATCACTGTAAGCTCAGTGCGCATACTTGAGTCTCCCGATCGGGGGACTTATTGAGTCCTTCGATCGGCGGTACGAACCGAACTGTTTATGATGGATACCAGTGCTTTACAAGAACACTGATTGATTGATTGATATCCGTTTTTCGTTTTCAATTACGAAGGTCTCTTTAAAGACAACTGAAAGTTAAATAATGTCTGTACTGGGCCCGAAATTTCTTGCAAAATCTAGCTAATCTTACCACGATATTCACAATTACAAATTTAGAACAAAAAAATATTGTAATAAGCTGTCAATTTTCGTACTGCAATTGGATAATAATCAGCAAAATATTCCAATCTTGTTTTGGTAAAACTCCTTTAGCTTTACAGGAAATAATGTGTCCATATGTTCAATGAACTAATCAATTTTAAATCCGTACAAATATTTTACGTCAGAAATCACTGCAATCAGACTTTAAAATGAAGCTAATACTGAACACGTACTCTGCGTTTCGTATTATACATATATACTAAACACATATTCCAGATTTTAAACAGAATGATAACATGTTTATCATGATAATCATGTTTATCCAAGAAGATACCACTTAACCCATTACAATCACCATTCAGCTGGGTCACATGTTCCTATAGCCATCAATTCTCAATTTCAAATACATTCATGCATTTTCTTCCATCTATACAAACGGGAAATTTCGTATTTGGTACTTGCTCTATACAGTTCGGGAGCAGCCCGAAAAACTGGGTACTTTGAAGTACCTAAAAAATTGGGTACTTTTATGTATTACGTCATCGCATGAGCCTACACATTTGACGAGCCCACATTAAACATATGGGGTTTCTCCTTTTCCGCTCCGGGTTGTCCAAAATTTTAATGGATATCCTGAAATTTTGGAGACTGATAGTAAATAGATATTCCAAACTTTCTGCCGTTGCTTTTTGAAATTCACGGTTGTCTTTTTGAGAAAATCAATCAAGTAGATTATAGGCAGTCTGTTTTGTTCATTTTCTCAAAAAGGCGACCTTGAATTTCAAAAAGCAGCTGCAAAAAGTTTTTAATATCTATTTACTATCCGTCTCCAAATTTTCAGGATGACTATTGAAATTTTGGAGAATCCGGAACGGAAAATGAGAAACCCCATATGTTTAGTGTGGGCTAGTCAAATGTGTAGGCTCATGCAATGACGTAATACATCAAAGTATCCAGTTTCTTTGGATATTTCAAAGTACCCAGTTTTTCGGGTTGCTCCCGAACTGCTATACAAAAATGTATCGACTTATCACATCATGCCAATATTATGCCCCAATATCTACGACGATGATAATCAAGCCTCTCACTCAATATTTCTTACATAATGTGCACGCTGCCTCACGCTTAAACCATTCCGGAAATAAACTCCCTACGTACAGTGTATGTATTATTGTATACTGTATGTAGTGTGGAGGCAGTGATGCGGTAATTTTCCGTGGCCTTCAGATGCTCGATTTTCTAATATGTTGAAGATCCGAACATCACTGATGTAAGGGTGCGAATCTTTTATGTATGTTATTGAAGATCACATGTAAAAATCCTGCGATTAATTCGGGTTCTGTAGATAAACTTTGGCTCTGTAAAAGCTTTATACAGCAGAACAATTTAAAAAAACATTTTATCTGATTAATCACTACCTCCATTGATGCTACATGGAAAATGTCATCTAAAGTACTTGCACCACATACGAAACCGGATCGGGTATTCACATTTATTATATATAATCACACGCGCAATAGGTTGTAGTTCACTTTATTCAATTTCGTTAAAAAAAAAAAAAAATCGCATCATTCCTAAGATTCCTTAAATCAAAGGATTTAGGGCACAGACTTCCTTTTTTGGGAAGTAGTTAATCTCTTTGGCTTTCATAAAGCTTTACAGGATAATTCAAATAAGAAGTAACTTGAAGTAGTAATTAAGTGGAACTATGGAACAATGACAGAAATAGATATCGTAGGTTCATCTAACTGTAGCTTTACTCATTAAACATGTTGCAAATACCACTTTCACTATTTACGAACCCTATCGATTATCGCATATTTTTTATTGATGATCACACGCGCTATACCCCTCAATCATCAAGCTTGTCAATTCTGATTTCATACCAATTTCACACCTTTCAAAATCCCCAAGATCAAAATATTTATGGCATATACTCCTTCGGGGTATGTCTTTTATAAAGCTTCACAACAATACTCCAACAAAGAGTTTTCTAATGTAAGAATTAAGTGGAAGAATTCAAACATAATACATATGAAGAAAGGGAACTAAATTATTTAAAGTATAAATATAATGTGATAATTCAAAGGATTAGTTCAGGGGTCAAGCAAATCTATCGTATATGAAAGAGGACTCACGAGAAACAAAATAGTGAAAAGAGCATTCAAAATCTTATTCCGTTAAGGAGATATCTAGGTTTACAATTTGGTATCATTTGTGTAAAAACGACTGAAATCAGACTAGTTGTGATGTTATAGCCTCAGATTCCTCATAATGTTTATGTATTCTATTATATTATGTCCTGCAATTTTGTGGCTTAAAAATCATGAAAAGTAGTAAAACTGAACCTAAGAAGGGATTTATAATATACTACCGAAGAAAGTTCGAGGAAAAGTAATTTAAGCAGTGAAAAAATTAAATAAACTTTAAGACATATTAACAATCATTAAGGATCTACTTTCCTTAGTAGACTTACTAAACCAGTCAATTCTACACAGATAATACATAGCTTTAAACTGAGCTATCTTCTTAACGGAAGAACATTTTTGAACGCTTTCTCCAGCATTTTGTTTCTTTTGAAGACCTCTTTCATACCTGGCCACTGAACTAATCCTTGATTGAGGAATGAAATGATAACTTGAATGTATAGATATAAATACGTTGAAAGAGGCAAACATGAAACCTGCTAAAATGTTATCTTTGTATCATTACAATAACATGACACTTTTGGATATACCATCTACCATTGAGCGAAGTATATCAGGGTGACAACAATTTTTACTGCAGTATTCGTTAAAATCTATTTACCAAGGATTGTATTTGTACGTAAATCCACTGTTTAACTATTAAATATGTCTCTATAACTATATTTATACTTCATTGAATAGTCACAAATAGCACTTGCACCGGGAGAGCATTTTCCTGCTTGCATTATATAGGAATCTGTATCGGTTGGTCATATATGAATACCTCTAGTCTTCCGATAAGTCAATTTTGATTTCATACCGATTTCACACCCTAAAAGAATGCTGCGATAAAAAAAATTATAGCAAAATTATTTCCTTCGGGGTGTGTACTTAGAAATTTGGCTCTATTACAAAGCTTTGTAATATAATTCAAATAAGAAGCGTCTAGAGTATGAAAATGTAGAAAAATATCTATTCAAAGAATTTCTCGTATCCACATTACATCGAATATGTCACATATAGCGCTATATAGAGGGATTTCATCACCTGACTCTAACTCAATTGGACTCCATTTTGCAGGGCAGCGGCGTCGTTGCGTTTCACACGTCTTCACACAGCTCAGTCACATCACACGTACATTAAACATACTACATGCCAACCTACCAGTACCAGTTCAGCGAATTTTACTGTTTGCGGGTATTTGCTCGCTTCTGATATTTTCCTTAAATAAGTTATATTTTCATCGGGTATACGAAGAGTAACTTTAACGTTAAAGCCATCTGATTGTTCATTGTACTCAGACAAAGCCTACATACCTGATATAACGTGCTCGCTGCAAATCTTAGTGTGTAAGGCCTACCGTAGGTTGAAAGCCGTTGCGTCGTACAGCAGAAACCCACTTCGACCGTCGATCAGGATCAGATAGCAATCAAGGAAATGTCTTTTTATTCCCGCGCACACATCTATTAGTGCAATCAACGGCACAGCAAAATTTCAGCATAATTATCTTACGAAAATAATCTTTAAAACAACATGCAAACGTATGTAAGTCTATTTAGGTGTACAGCAGACAACAGTGGTTTTGACCACATGGCAATGTAAATAAAGTCACGTGACAATATTGTGTTTAATTGACTGAAGTGATGTAACAACATTAGGACTACTACCTGAAGAGCTGTCGTCATAGGAACAGATCGCGGGTGCAAAAGAGGTGATCGCCCCACATGAATAACTGGGGGCAAAAGCAACATTTCGCCTCCCACCAAAAAATAGGTAGAAACAAAATTCAAGATAAGCCTAAGTACGGGACTCTGCCCGGGGGTGGGACGGCAAAAGGCGGGAATTTTAAATAATTTATATATTTGGCTACAAATCTAAGTTCCTATCTGGCCTAAGTGCCAAGTACGGGACACTTATTGCAATTATTTTGAATTCAAATGATGTGGCGGAGATGGGTGGGTGGGGGAGGGAGTGTAAAAGTCGGGAATTTTAAGTCATTTATATTTTTTCCCAGAATTTAACCTTTCATTTGTCTGAAGTACGAGACTATTTTCGATCTAAAATGATGGGGCGGAGGAAAGTGAGGGGGGAAGCAATTTTTGATATTCTATATATTTGGCCCAAATGAAAATTTCATTTGGTTCTAATAATTAAAATAGTAGTGCATGTTTGGACCTTGCTCTCGGGCCTCACACAGGTGGGATTTGGAATCCTTTATTTCGTTTATTATTACAACATATTTTCTTTAAGGATTACTTTAGTGGTCAAGCAGGTTTCTCTAATATAAAAAAAGACTTTAATATAAACAAAATGGTGAAGAAAGCATTCAAAAATCTTATTACGTTGTCTTATCTTTGTAGAAATGACTGATGTAGTACGTCTACTATGGAAGGCTGGCGCCCTTATTTCCATCACATTCTTAGCAATTGTTAATGTAGTTTAAAGAAAACATATTTAACTTTTTTCCTATTTTAATTATTTTCCTTGAACTTTCTGCAGGTGGTAAATTATAGTTATCCTTACAAGATTCCTTACAAGATTCTGTTTTATAACTTTTCTGATATATTCAATAGTTTAAAGCCACAAAATCAAGCACAAAATTTGATAGAATACATAAAGACTTTGAGGAATCTGGGTATTGTGACATCACAACTAGTCTGATTTCAGTCGTTTTAACACAAATGATCGACGACGAGTGAATACACAATTACAATGACGGGTCGTCGCGTGCGTATTCGGTTATATAGTAACAATGCTATCACAAAATGCTTAATACGACCCGGACGAGAAAACAGATACTTAACGGAGTAAGATTTTTATGCTTTCTTCACCTTTTTGTTTCCTTTGAAGTCCTCTCTCCTGTAAGATGGACTTGCTTGATCTCTGCACTAATCCTTCAAGTTTGCGAATTTCGTCTGAATTTAATTGACCATTTGGCCTTTGGAAAATAAGATCTGTGTAAATTTCAACCGAATCTGAGCTTTCATTTGACTCTCAAATGAATACAATAGTAGCGCCATGCTCTGATCTTTACCAGGATTTTGATGTGACTTAATTTTCACGCATGCGCAGTGGCATAAAGACGAAAGTACATGAAATCAGTCCGGCGCACATTGCTCGCACAGAGAGTAAATGGCAAACGCCAACTGTAGTGGCGGTTGTGTGTATATCCCATATATATATATATATATATATATATATATATATATATATATATATATATATATATTATATATGGTAATATAGGGACAATTTCGCCTGCAGTTGATTGATCCAAATTTATATAATCACGTATCATATATATATATATATATATATATATATATATATATATATATATATATATATATATGTATATACACACATACATACATACATACATACATATATATACATATATACATATACATACATACATACATACATACAAAAATATACATACATACCTACCTACCTATACCTACATACATACATATACATACATACATACATACATATATATATATATATATATATATATATATATATATATATATATATATTATATATATATATATATATATATACATATATATACATACATACATACATACATACATACATACATATATATATATATATATATATATATATATATATATATATATATATATATATATATATATATATATATATATATATATATATATATATATATATATATATATATATATATATATATATATATATATATATATATATATATATATATATATATATATATATATATATATATATCACTTGACCAAACACAGACGGAAAAATAACCCTGATACGGTACTCTTTGGTGTACTTAGGTTCCCAACTTTTTTTGACAACCGGGGTCAATATATCTCGCCGGATAAATCATCCTGTAACAAGCATATTATCGAGATATACAAGGGAGGAAACATGAAATAAATTACTCACCTCCCAGGAGAAGTATCTTCTGTGGGCGAAAAAAGCTGAAGCTCTCGGCTCGCACTGGTGCGAACGGTTCCTGGTTTGGTATGGGTCCATTCTCTCTCCGCCTCGGTGGGCAAAGGAACGAAAACATTTGGGTTTCTAAAGAAAACGGAAAGCATATGTAAGTATGACAATGCCTTATTCTAAGTTATTCCTTATTTGGGTTATTTTGGGTTCTAAAAATGATCATCTGGTAATTTTTAAGACAACTTTTTTTTTAATTCGTTTTAGAGATTTTTCCGCATTCCGTATCATTTTCTAAAACAAAAACCGAAAAATAGAAAAAGGAAGATCCTTAAAAATGAAAGTCCAAAAGTTGTTGAATAATTTATATTAATGTTATCATCTAAATCAATCCTGGACTAATGAGTGCTACATCAAGTGATTCCTCAGCACATGAGCAATATTTACAAGACGGGCAAATGCCTTCAATGTAACAACCTTGCCATAAGAAAATTAATGATGAAATCCCAATGTCTATCGAAAAAGTAATCTGTCAGTTCTCTCAAATCCCAATACGACTTGTTTTGATTACAGAATGTGATTTAAAAAGTACTATCTACAAGTTATCCGTATCTTGCGGCGTTATGTAAGGTGCACGTCACGCACCTTTACATTCGAATCTGACCTTATGCAAAAAGTACTCAAATCAACATCTTAAAAGCTTAATAGGATTTTAGCTACAAATATTTTCACATTTTTTTTGCAAGGGTAGATCCGGGAAATGAAGAAGCTGGTATAAAGCTGGATAAACATTTTTAATTTATTTGTTTCAATTTATATGTTAGGAATTTTAATTTTTGAAAATATGGAAGGGTACTCTGGCCCCACTGCAACCCTAGTCTTCCTTTATCGGCCTCATCTGTAATTATTATCATTATTGTTGAAACCAATTCAAGATATGTGTAATGTCAAAAATGAGATCAATATCGGAATGTATAAATATGATAGTATATTGTGATGTTCATATCTTTCACGTCACATCCGGTTGTGGAACGTTTTTTTAATCAAGTACGTACTGTATATATTGTGTGTGTGTGTGTATGCAGTGTGCTAGTCACTTCCGCAGCGGTTATTGATTGGTTGTCGATATGACCAATCAGAAACGTTGGCTTTTTTTTTTTATATTTTTTTTTTATTACTGTCCATGTTAACACAATATCTGGCTTTTAACCTGTAGTGTATGATATCTTAATCACGATTTCATGCAATAATATAAATGTAATTACTTTTATTTCTGATTTTACTAAATACCTGCAAGGTAATACATTTGTGATGGGTGTCCCTTGCATATTTGCAATGACATGTTTGTCTATCTCCTTATTCATCAACCTTTTGATTCTTTACTTTATTGTTATACCATGAATTCGATGAAGTCCTGTTGTGATCATTGCTAGAATTATACCAAATTGCTGGATCACTTTCACTTGCATTATTCTTCATTTTTATGGTCTTTCTAATCAATTCTTTCATTTGCATTTTTACAATATAAGAGTACAGATAACTACGACGTGCAGGAAAAGACACTGACCTTATCTTTACGGAGTGACATATACTTCCTTTCTCCTATCATATCATAATTCAGATAAGCAACAATTTACATAGGAAAAATTCATACAATTTTGTTCCCAAATCAGGCAGTCCGGCAGCATGCCTATTAATAGGAAAATGTATAACACACGAGAATTTTGAAGTCATGCAGCCATATTGTTTAGATGTTTGATAAAATGTCATAGTTTCTAATTTATGTACTTGAAATAATAAAAAGCATTGTGTTGAAAAACATTTAAATTTTCAAAATGGTTGTTTCGCACCAAAAGCCTAGCTCTATTGTCTATTATTTATAATATTTCGAAAACGGCGTGATGAACATATCAAATGGGAGTGGAAAAGGATTTAGCCATGATAGTAATGAAGGTATTTTATTAGTTTCAAGTTTCCCCAAGCAAAGATATTTTTCCCAGACGTATTTCAAATTTGAAATTTGTAACATTGCATAAGGCTTTAACGTTAGGATAGCAAAGGATCGTGGGAAATATCACAAAATGGCGGCTTCCATGTAGCAAAATGTTCCCATTTATAGGAACATTAATGTTCCCATTAATAGGTATGCTGCCGGAATGTCAGGCAAAGGTGAAATCCCACACAGGCTTCAATGTAGCAAGTTTAGTATGGTTGTTCTTGAGTTAATTTCTTACGATCACCTGCAATGGTGTAATTGGAAACTTTCTATCCTTGACTTTTATTTTGCAGGACTTTATTTTCAATAAGCTACAATCAGCTTTGAAATATTTTTTAACGAATCTGGTGTATTCAAAAAGGTGGATCATTAAACTGTAGAATTAAGTTAAAGTCGAATGGCTTCAACTACTAAAAAACATGTGTTATAAGCATGCATTACTTGATTCATCGGCCACAAACATGCGGTATGATTATTTGACCAACTTATATGTTTTATCAACTTATATGTTTGCAGAGCATTCCACGAGATTAGCAAACCACTTAATAACACTT
The DNA here is from genome assembly GCA_020152595.1 of Chiridota heheva. NCBI lineage: Eukaryota > Metazoa > Echinodermata > Holothuroidea > Apodida > Chiridotidae > Chiridota > Chiridota heheva. The sequence goes on from JAIGNY010002006.1 coordinate 1,464,025, forward strand.
GGTTTAAAAATCTACCATTTTATAGCATTGTGAATAAATCCAGTATTAGTACGGAAATTTGTACTTTATTACTGGGAGACCTTGGCAGGCTACCGTATTTCACGATGCGTACAATTTTAATCCGTTCAAGTGAAATACAATGGTGTATGATGCTGAAGGGACAGAAGCTCCAACAATTTCTTGAAATAGATAGCCACGCCATATTTCCAGAGTGTTTAAATACGCGTTCTGGGACACGTAACCAGCAGTCTGCAGAAAGACAGTAGAGACAATGCAAGACCTAATGAACCCTCCAAGCTACTTTTCTCCTCGGATTTAGAAGAACTGGAAATTCGATTTTGGATGAGGAACGAGTAGGAGAGACATATTCCCCCAGTCCCAGCTCCCTGTGGCGCCGCTATTTGTATTATAGATGATTAAAACTCACACTGAGGTATGCCGGAACGCCAAATTCTCACGAACCCCAAACCTTAGTTGCGCCACTAAACATGTCGATATGAATTTTAAACACCACAAATTTTAGAAGAAAATCATTTTACTTTGAGAAATTAATTCCCATTATATTTGCATTATACATCCGTCAGCTCTTTGCTTTTTGTGACCCAGGGTTGGGTATAAACATGCATATCAATAGCACGTGTCACACAACATAAATCAACTAAGTGTTTTCAGTATCGCTTTATTAAAAACCTATTGTCTGCATATTCGTATATTTATGATTTGATTATCAACCCTTTCATTTACAGATTCAAAAGGGCATGCATGAAATTGATTTTTTTTTTAAACACTTCAAATATCAAACGTCGGTATATATTTCAATAAAGTTCATTTTATTACGCCGGTAAGTGCATTTAAGGGACACATATACGTGACCCAAGAAATTGGAAAATCTTCCGCGCTGAGTGGTGTCAGTCAGTCAGTATGTCCTTTTGATTTATATATTACAATCAGGGCCCCTATAACGTCCATAATTTTGAAAAGAAAGAAAGAAAGGTCATCGGTTCAAAATCGCAGAACGACTGCCATAATATTTATTTTTTTAATCTATTTGGTAAAGTTTTCATCGTCTTTGATGGAAGTTTTACAGATGCGGATCTTGATTTACCGGCAGATCTTCAATATTACAGACAGGTTTACCGATAGTGGAGGTGTAACGCCCCCATACCCGGTATGTATGCCCCTGTCCGCGCCTCTCTACTTGAAGAATCAGTTTGATGCTTTCATCTTTTGAATTAAATAACTGAGGTGCAAAGTTTTATTTTATATGTTGCGACTGCAAAACTGTTTTCAATTTGTAAAGAAAATTAGTTGCAACAAATTTAAACACCCCTGGCAATAAAACATTCACGGCATTTATAAAGGTTCAGAGGTCTATGGACCCCTAAAGTTGAATAGCATATTACAAAGATTTTTGAAATTTAAGAATAGCATTCTTTTGGTTTTCGAAAATGTCTTGTTCATTATCCAGGTTTGTAAATTTGTTATGCGCTACTGAGCGGACAACTACAAGTCTTTCAGTGAGGTTTCTTAATTTTATTCCTAGATCTTATCGGACCCCTGAGCCGCTGAAAATGTGAAAATGCTAAGTTCCCGCCAGACTTTAATTTGGTAAAGATTTAAAACTGTTTGGTCAGCCCAGTCACAAGCAAAAAGACAAATTGTTGTCCGATTTTGATAATATATTGTTTGCTATATTTGTATTCACGGTTTAATGTTTATAAATCAATTGGACATATGCCACTATAGAACTTCAAATACCGTTTTCTAGAATAACAACTAAACGAAAATACCGCAACATTTAAGAAAAGTATTGTTCCCTATCGATGTTGCTACCAATCTGAAGTTTCTTTCCATAATAAAAAGTCAAAGTGCTTAGTAAATAAATACATAATTATCTTGTCTACATTTTCACAAGCCATGCGTCAGACAAAAACTAAATATTAGATGGAAGTCTTTTTGCTACTCACAGGATTACGTTTCTTGTGTACAACCTCAAAAATATGGTAGGCCTACAATTAGTATTTTATTAGTAACCTATACTGTCACCAGTCACATTAGGTCAATATATCGTAACAAAACACATTGCCAAAGAGAAATGCCATCACATTGTTATGAAGCTGTTTGTATTCTAAGTCACAGCCGATTCAAGTCAACAGCGAGCAACAACCTCACAATATAATGCAGTGACTTTGATTAATTTCTCCCCGAAAAATATATTTTCAATTTGGATATTTTGCTGGAAGGGAAAAATCTTTGTAATGAAATTTCATTCAGCTCGTATTTGTTACCAAAACAAAAAGTAAAAGGACAGTTCTCTTTTATTAAATGCGTAGGAAAAGCAAATTCAATTGTAGGTGAACACCCAATGAAACGAACTTTTGATGACGTCATTGACCATATGATTATATGTGTATATTCATAAAGATACATCAGCAGGGAGATTACATATTTTGGAACATGTCAATTTCGGGATCAGTATTCACTATTTCATCATGTTGGAGCTCACACTCTTATAAGAATGATTAACAATCGCGTATGTATGTAAATGATCTTGGTTTTAAAGCTACCTTAGACCCATAAACTAAAGAATTTTTCAATATGCATCCATTAATCAACGCTGAACATATAATGCGCCTCGCTTCCCATATAGGTTTCATTTATAAACCTCAAGCAGGAAATTGGATAGACATTGGAAATCGAAAAAAAGTTGAACATTTGTTGACATGACAGAAAACTCTAAACGAAAAATCAAGGGGTTTAAAAACAGTTTTTCCTGTCGATTTCGAGAAAATATGAATTACATTGTTTGATTTGTTGTCCTGGAGATTTCTACACTTAAACTTTTCTAAAACAAAAGGTTGTAAGAATAGAGTTTGGTAGATTACACCTTATAATTGTATTGTAAAAATAAGTGGTATTTTTTCGGAGATAATGGTTTGTTCTAGAATTGTTGAAGGTAAGGATATACCTGTTGATTCTTAGAATGAACGTGTTTATTATATGCGACGCACAAATACATGAGAAACATTTTTCATCACAAAGGTAAATTAGTAATACGATTATAGAACATACATCATATTGTGATGAGAAACATTTTTCATCACAAAGGTAAATTAGTAATACGATTATAGAACATACATCATATTGTGATGGACATTTCCTCCAATTTTTGAATAAGACCAGAATGCGCAAACTCCTCGTTCCCAATATATTCCCAAACCGAAAAACAAAAATATAAACCTTATGTAATTAAGCAACACTCTTTCCGAGTTTGTTCCCAACCCACCGCATCAAAAGAACAGCCAGAGCCAACATTCTGGAACACAAAACTATAAACAAAAATTGTAAATCGCTCGTTGATGTTATAAAGACTATTACATCAAAAGACTTCTTATTCTATTTATATGAAAGTCAAAAACCATTGAACACAACATTTGTGATGATATTCAAATTTATAATCGAAAAATAGATTTCTTTAGTTTGATCTTATAATTTGATTCTAGCTGTGATACATAAACTTAGGCAAAATACGTGCATATTGCAGTAGTATTGTAAAAGTACATCAAATATGTTATCATTTTTTTGAATAGATCTCTATTCTCTTGATTGAATATCCGGGTACTTCGTGATCCGACGTCATTAGACCGCATAGTAACCGCGCCCATGGGGTGAAAACAAAGCGATCAGCTGTGTTTGCTTATATATGCCATACGTATCACTACCGTAAACACATGAGACTTGTTGTTTGTGGAAATGCGCGAACCTTTGTTTTCACTCCAGCAAATGACGCTATCTCCCGGAAGTGACGTGCATCAACCAACAGAATAAGTAGATAAGATATGTGACTTTGAGTGCATGCATACATGTATAAACCATATGAAATTTGTTTTGATTGCAACACATTTATAAAGTTAAATGCTTCTATCCTGTTCTATAATCATATCTCGTTACTTTATTACTGAATTATATATTGATGAAATATACATTTTTTAGACTCACTATAACAACAACATTAGCTAATTCCAATAAAAACCACCGTCTGCAAAAATTATAACTTTCACTTATTCCGTAAACCATTCCGTAAACCATATCTACAATTTTAACCACCACTAGAAATGTTCAAAATTCTCTATTAGAGTCATGAATGTCAGAATCGTTGCTTTTTGTTGTCAATCTCATTTTTTATAAACATTTGAGAAACTCAAGTCATGTTTCAACGAACATGCAATTTGCAGAGTAACACAAGGGAGCGCTTGACAACCGACACATTTGTCGGAAGATAAATAGACCGTATGAAGCTCTCAATTGCAGTTAAGAGGCAAAGTTAATAGCTCCAAAGTCGTCATGAGATTCGGTAATATTATGTAGTTTAAGACTTTGAGAAGAAGCTAATCTTTTAACAGGCTTTGGCAAATACTTAAATTGGGTACGGTCTCGCGGGGGCACCGTGCCACAGTTTTCATCTGTCAATATGCATGTTTGAAAGGTCGTTAACAACTTTCTGCCTGCTCACAAAGTTGTTTGTTTTGTTTAAAAGATTTATATCGGAATTCTTAATAAATGTTGTTTAATCTTTCCTCATTATGTAATTCACAACGTTTCAATCTCAAAAGACGTATCGTAAAATGTTACTAAACTCGTATTTCAAACAGTTCAAAGTAAAGACCTAAATAATAATGTATGTATCCTCACCAATTAAATAGGTCTAAACTACTAACTGACTAATAAAAATTAAGAATCAGATTGCAAAGAGAGCATGTAAGGTATTCCTCTGTTCCTAGCAAAAATATACAAGTTAGGGGCCGAACCTTTTTCGTACGTAGGTACGCCATTCCCGTGTATACCGTGTGACTAGTTGTCACTTGTCTATTATGCACTTAATGGCCGGCGATTTAATTTTGAAGGTGAATTTGATCGAACAACCGAAATTACAAATAACCAAAAAAATATTCAATTTACCTTCACATTTACGAACAAGAATAAACTTGACAAAATAAAAAAATATTTGAGAGAAAGCGTGGATTTTTTTTATTGGAATTACCTTTGCCACCACGTGTCTCGAGAAGAAATACTTGACAATGAGAGGCTAAGGTAGTAGATTGCTTACCATATTCACTGATTGTTTGTTCCTAAGTCTACAGTGTCTAGATGTAGCCGCTAAGCCTAGACGTATAAATTGATGTGATGAGAGCTTACTAAACATATAGTTAGGTATGTAAATTATGAACTACAATGACACTATACCTTATATGCGTTATGCGCATTTGTTATGCAATATTTTAAACAAAGACCAAGGGGAAGAAACTAACGGTTGCTTAAATTCTTCTGCGCAAGAAAAGAAGCGTGTGCATGGTTAGCCCTTTTCGAGAATTGAGGCGATTTTATAAAAGATGGCCAATTCGTTAGGTCAATTTTATAATTACTTAAACACCTAATAGCTAAATGAATTTTAAAACTTCATTTGCGTTTTTTTATTTTTTTATCTGGATTTTCTTTGCAACCGACGGCCTTGGAAAGAAATGTTTGGTAATGAGAAGATAAACGTCGTTCGCATTGTTGTTTTCGAAATTACAATATCCAAGTAGTCAGGCTATGCAATTCATTTGACCCGACGAGAGCCACTGCCATTATTCCTAGGTATTTTTCTAAAAAAATAAAAAAATCTGTAATGGCAATTCTTATCTGCAGAAAAAAAAAGACGTAATCCGGTTATAATGACGGCTGGTGGCATCGGTCTCACAGCACACGATTATTTGAAAAATGTTTTCATCAGACAACCATGGACTGCTGTAAAATTATTTTACGGAAGGCTGAAAAGGCAAGTTTTTCTCGTTTAGATTTGTGTTTGTAGTTGGGTATTTTTTTAATTCCATATCTTATCCTTAGAGAGTAAATGAGCAAAATCATCATGCAAAATCATAATTTAAAGACATTTTAAAAGCGTGAGCAAGATATACGGCGAAGCATCAGGTGGTCCATGTTTGACAAAAATATTTTTTTCATTGGGGTGAAACGGGACAGTTATACCCAAAAAAATAGTGAAATGGAACATCTTTCTTTTCAGATTACTAGCTTTTTATCCATTACAAAAAAGTTAAAAATGTTAAGGTAACAAAATATAAGATGCACAATGAAATCATACTGAGGTAATCAACTTAGTACTTGTTAGTTTTAAATGTGGTCCCAACTTATCTCAAGTTGACCTAAGCTGTCAGCCTAACATGTATAGCCTATGCTCTAATAGGCCATGTATTCCCATCCTCTATGGGAATCTAGAATGTGAAGTGTCAGTTTCTGATTGATGATGAAATAATGAAACATTTTCTTACTCATTTCCATGTTTTCGTTACAGACAAATATGCCAAGAAATTACAAGCGGAAGACAAACAACAGGAAGTTATGGGATAGAGAAAATTAAAGCTGGTCTTCAAGAAATAAAGGCGAATGGGATCAAAATGAGTATTGTAAATTGAATGACCAATTCGCCAATCAACATTGCAACGACACCTGAACAGTGTCCATCAGTGGAAATCCAGTAGGTTGCCCTTGTTTCCCCAGAGATACTGAAGCAGAACCAGCTATAAACACTCAGGAAATTACTGAGGCACGAGCATGCAGAAAAGGAGCTGCAGCGAAAGAAGAGCAAGAGACCAACACGAAAGCAAGAACAAACAGGTTCACGGACAAAAAAGTATACTGAAGTTTGAAATGCAAGGTAGAAAGGACCTTTTTAATAAGATAACAGACAAAACAGGAAGAAAGTTAAAAAATTCTGGCTCATCTCACAAAGATGAACACAGTTAATGAGTGATCAGCAAAACGAAAACCCATCAAATTACCTGTGCTTATTGTAAATACTTTTACTTGATGATACAGGGAAGGAGTGAAAATTGGGGGAAATGTTAGGACTGCAAGAAATAGTTCCACGAATCCTGCTGTGGGTGCTTTGTTCGGAAATTTTAAGAGTCAAGACAACTAATATATATATATATATATATATATATATATATATATATATATATATATATATATATATATATATATATATATATATATATATATATATATATATATATATATATATATATATATATATATATATATATATATATATATATATATATATATATATATATATATATATATATATATATATATGTATGTATGTATATATACATACATACATATATATATATATACATACATACATACATACATACATACATACATACATACATACATACATACATACATACATACATATATATATATATATATATATATATATATATATATACATACATATATACATACATACATACATACATATATATATGTATATATATATATATGTATATATATATATATATATATATATAAAAACATACATACATACATACTTATATATATATATATATATATATATATATATATATATATATATATATATATATACATATATACATATATATATATATATATATATATATATATATATATATATATATATATATATATATATATATATATATATATACATATATAAATGCATATATATATATATATATATATATATATATATTTATGTATATATCTATACATATCTCTCTCTCTCTCTCTATATATATATATATATATATATATATATATATATATATATATATATATATATATATATATATATATATATATATATATATATATATATATATATATATATATATATATATATATATATATATATATATATATATATATATATATATATATATATATATATATATATATATATATATATATATATATATATATATATATATATATATATATATATATATATATATATATATGTATATATACATGGGCCAATTTTTTTTACTTTCCTCCTGTTTTGTCTGTTATCTTATTAGAAAGGTCCTCAAACTTCAGTATACTTTTTTGTCCTTGCATTCGTTTGTTCCTGCTTTTGTGTTGGTTTCTTGCTCTTTTTACGCTGATTCAAATATAAAACGAATTATTTATTTGCATTACTAAAACAACGTTAAAAATCAATACATAATCATTAGATAGATTTCCAAAGAATTAAGTCACTGACGTTTGGATGTACTGAAGTCTACGTGTTTTATGAAAGATTGTTATCAACGTAAATTATAATGTTCAAGTGTCCAAGTTATTCCAACAGTTGCTTTTGTTTCATTTTCAGAGCTAAGTTAATATTTTTGGCATGACCCATCTTGTTGAAATGCACTCTTAGAAAAAAAAAAGGTTCTAGAGATGAGAAGGTTCCAAATACGTGACAAGTTGGAACCATTTTTGTCTCAAGTAACTCTTATTATCCTTGCAGAACCCGAGAAGGTTCCAAATACGTGACAGGGTAGAACCTTTTCTTTTTAAGAGTGTGCTGTGGACCATCTTGTCCATGTGTAGAAGCTCCTTGTCCATACTCTTGGACAAGATGAGCCTTTTTTTTTTCTTTTTTTTTTGTAAACATGCAAAATGTCCCATGTCACTCCCTTACTACTACCCCCACTGTACACGACCCTGCTAAGATAAGGATGGCGCTATTCAAAAATGCAGATCTCTCTCTGGAAAAGCATATCACTTGGAGGGGGAAATTAAATACAGTTTTTTAGTGTCCTATCCCCCCCCCCCCCCGCCTTCTCCCCCTATCCTTCCCTCAGATTATGAAATGTTGGCCCAAAGAATGTCAAACAGGTTCTGACCAAACCAGATATCCATTTGCAGACTTGCTTATGTCTGGAAAGCGATTTCATTGCAGCACAACCTTTTAGTTACCCTTTTTTGCGAGCTTTTAAAATTCTAATGGAATGCAGATCTTTGATTTGTAATTCGTGTTAGTGCTCCCATTTAGAGAGTAAGCGAGAAAATGGAACATTGTTCAGGGCGAAATTTGTACAGTTTCTTGAAGCACTAAGGGCACAGAAATTAAGCTTTTGTAAAATACCTGTGTTGTAAAAACCTATTAACTCACTAACCTATGTAACTATATTGAATTCATACATAACTGTCATTTACATCACCGTTTGAACGAACGCAGATAATACGAAGTGCTATACCTGCCTTTCCCACCACATAATTATAAAGCCATACGCTTATCAAATGTGACCTGTATGGCGCCGCTTAAATAGAGATGATAGAAGGTTAATATAACTATATTTAGGTTTGAAATAAATTAATTTGAATTATGGGGTGAACGTCATTTGTGAGGCGCAATTGTTTTCAGGAATGAAGCTATCTGACTTGCTACGCACCCTACAAACACATACAATAAGTATACAAAGCCCAATACACTTGCAAATAAACGAATCACTGACAGGAGTCTAAATAATATCATTTTCTTGTTATATCTTTAGCTTATATGGGTTTGTTGTTTTCTTCTTTATTTTTTTAGCTCAAGTTCTCGGGAGCAGTTGTTTCATATCTCTGCTTGTACATCAAGTACACCCCATTGTATCACATGCAATTCATAGTATTTAATTAATTAATTCATTTATTATTATATTTTTGTATCAATTGCCCAATATGACGATACATGGCAATATGACGATAACAGTTTACATTGTTGATACAATAATTTTCCCATGTGAATCGAGTAACATTTATGTCATCCCAGTAACAATAAGTTCCCTGTCCATAAATGTTTTGGGCGTTCAACAGGGCAAACAAAACAAATATGGGAATATTATGTAAAGCGCTTAAAATTAATCTATACCATCCAAAATTAATTATGCCACCCAAAAATATTTATACCACCCAAAATTGATTAATACTGCCCAAAATCACTTTATACCGCCAAAACTATATAATTAAAGGCAATTCTGATCCATACCGTCCAAAGATAAAGCTTTATTCATACAAATTTATTCTGGTTTTCATGGCGCAAGTGGAAGAAAGTACATGACTCTCACTAGATGGGACACCAGTCCATCGCAGGTTAACTCCCCAGCAGTGCCGGTACTCATTTTACAGCTGAGTAGAGTAATGTGTTTTGCTCAAGGAAACAATGCAGAGCTCGCGGCAGGAATCGAACCCGGTACCTTTCACATACGAGCATGATTTCTTAACCATGAAGCCACTACACCTCTATTAATATATGCACCAAAATTAATCTATGCCACCTACAATTAATTTATGCCGCCAAAAAATTCATTTCTAGCACGCAAAAATAATCTATACCGCCCAAAAATAATTCATACCGCCCAAAATTAACTTATATAAAACAATTTATACTTCCCAAAATAGTTCAACGCAATTTTCCCCGTTATCTATTTTTGGGCGGTATACCCCTAAAGGCCGTAACACACCAAACGCGACGCGGAGAGCGATATTTTAGATAATCATACAGGAAACAAATATTATAAGATGCTTTGACTTTTTGCTTACATACGATGAAGTTTACAATTGAGGCTTTCTGATGATACTGGAAAATTTGCTAGGAAATGCTTTTTTCTTCAAACTGTAGAGAAATTCGCTTAAGTGGGCGCGATTTTTGTCGCGAATTTTGCTTTAATGGGCGTAGAAACGCCCTTTAAATCAATTTTCAGTTATCATCTGAATAGCCATGCGATGATGATGCTTCTCTGAAAACAAGTGGTGAAAACGTTTTTTTTCCTTTGTTTTATTCAATTTTGTTTAAAAAATCGCTCGCCGCGTCGCGTTCGGTGTGTCACGGCCTTAATAGTGACATCTGATATAAATTAGTAATTTTACATTTGGCGGCGTACATTTGATTCTAATACGGTTATTTATTGGTTTGTCAGTGTTGGTATAAATATTCCGAACTGATCAAATCAGACATGTTGAATTGAACTGTATATTTAATCCTACGTTATACAATAATTTTTTGAAACGATTTATATCTTCTAATAAAATTACGTAAAATGCCTATGATTTTCAAATTCGTCAAAAGCTTTCATATTTCTTCAAATCTGATTGTATGCATATCTAAAGCAAAATTGAACTGTTTAATCAACTTCACTTTCCTAACTGTATAAACTTTAATGTTCTTTCCGTGACACTCAGCAAATCGTAATCTATTTTACCAGATCTTTGGTATTATCTAAGGATGAATTTTGTACAATTAATAACGTTAAGGTAAATGTCAACGGTTCATGCGTGCTTACCTGTGGGTTGTCAAGTTGTGTATGATTACATTTTTAGAGAGTTTGTCAATGTTATAGCCTAATGAAAGCTGTTCAAAATGTCATTTTTCACAAACTGCAAAATGAGATTATGCGTTACTCGCCGCGCAAGCCATATAATATATTCTGGTGAGTTGAAGTTCTAGTCAACTGTTGGCTTTTTTGGAAAATAATTGAGATAACAATCACTTCCGGCATACTTTTATCTTCATGGAACCAGCAATGGTCTTAGAATACCTTGATGGCCTAATACTGTCTTTTACGCATTCTGGGGATTAGAATGATCAGTTTTAAAACTGAAAGGAAATGCAGCTTTATAGGCCTCAGAGGTTGACACACCATATTGAATTTTGCATCAAACAAAACTTGAATGAAATGTCCCAAGGTAAGAAAAGGTGTTAAATAAATGAGATAAAATGGTCAACCATCAACTTTCAGCCATTGGCTCAGATAGTAATTACACATCTGTTTGTTTCTCATAATATCAAAAAGTATACGAAGAACGAATACTTGATTGCGTAAACGATGTTATGACAACATATACTAGCACAATGGCGATCTGATATAACGACTCACAGGCTGTTATTTTTGAGAAGTACAGTATGTTGAAACTAAGCTAATTTACCTCGAAGAGCTAATTTGTAAGACTTGTGAAACCATAGTTTGGTACTGTCATAAATTGGTGATTAATGGTGTTTAATGGAATAAATATCATGAAGGGCCCTCGGAAGCACAAATGTAGAAGGGTATCCTTGCGGAAGGGGAGGGGGCGAAAGGGACGTCAAAGAATACAATAATCAAAGCCAATTACGTAAAATTACAATAAATTACAGTTAAAATGATTCACCTCTTACAAAAAAAAAATTAACGACCGTGAACCATAAATTATTATGTTTAAGCCTATCCTCCACGATATTTCTATTTTCTGTGATACTGAATAATGCAGAATCCTGAATTTATAGCAGATAATTAAAAGAGAATCTGGTTTATTCGTTAACATGTTTTGTCCCTGTTATATTTCGGAAAGGTATCTTTGCGGCGATTCTGATGTCGTTCAAAAAAGATTTCAAATGAACTTTGAAAAAAAAAATGGAATGTTGGTGTACATTTACTAATCACCAGCTCTATTCCATGAAACAAAGTAAGAAGAAATTAATTAAGATTCAAATACATTATTTAGAGGAAGTAGTGAAAAACATTTTCTCCTAAAGATTATGAGGGTCAGTATGATCTGTATTACATGGCGTGTCGATAGATTATTCCATTAAGATATTAATCACTGTTAAAAAACTTGTTTTAAAACCAGCTTCTTTTCACTTTTAAAATCCCCAAAGCTTACTTTATAAAAGTATATATCTTACCTCAGTCTTCCTTTCTTTCGTCTTACACAGTATTTACAAAAGTACATGATTCCAATAAGAAGAAATAAGCCACCAGCTACCCCGGCGATGAGTATGACCACTATAAGATAGGGTCTGTCGCGAAATTCTTCTGCTGGTGATACGATACCCTGTTTGAAACAAAGGGATGAAAGCAAAACTAAGAGATAAGTTCAGTGATCTAAAATGTTTATCTAAAGAAGAGGGACATCTCACCCATAATAACACTTCAAAATGTTTTTTCTTAAACAATTCGAAAATCTCCGAAACAAATGCAATGAAATATCAATGAATGTCAGGATACAAGGTCATATCTAGTCTAAGATTTCTGAATAGCTGATTATATGATTTCTTTTATCTATCTTTTTTGGCCAATGAACTATTTCGTCACTTTTGTTCTACGAAAAAATATTTAAAATTAATTACAGTTACAAGATTTGTGAAAGGAATCGTGATTTGTTTGACTGAATAGAAATGTATGTATATTTAACATTGTACATATATCAAATGGCTCTTAATACTATTTCTAAATATAACACCTATTTTCACAGCATTTTGTCAAATTTGCTCATCTTGCATGTCAGACGACAGTATACAACATTTCAAAGAAAGTATTCATTTTCCCTCCCGGCAGGTATGTTGAGAAGATCTGGTAGATAAGATGTCTTACTTTATTTCTTTACCAATAATAATAATATATACAACATTGTACATTTAAACTGCCAGGGAAAAAACCTTAAAGGAATCATTCAACAATCCTTGATTTATGGATTGTTTAATAAAGCTCTATCTGCTATAAGAGCATTCACCGATCTTTGCGTTAAATTGAAAACCAACGATATTGATCATCAATGTTCCCACGCAAGTATATGCCTTTTCAAACCGATTTAAGCCGAACGTGATAACTTCAAAACTGCTCCAAAACAATCTAGTGCTAGAGGAATTTACCCTTTGTTACTCAACCAATTAGATGCAATTGCTGGAGGAAAATTTGTAAGCAACAATGCGCGCGCATATTATCTTCCCGTATAAAGCACGTGTGGTGAGCGTTTTTGCATATGAATGTATTAAGAGGTTAATCAAATAATCATTCAACGTTCTTCTATACACTTAAAGTATATGTCATCCGTGAAAAATTATATCGTGTAATTCCGGCCTCCATTAAATTTAAAACCCCTTAAATTCAAGGATCGTTGTGATCCGTACTTTTAAGGTCTCTCTCGGACGGATAAGCAGGTGTTGCACTCAACTTTCTACCTCCTCCAAACACGAAATAAATTCACGTTAAAAACTTTTTAATAGATACTGTCGAAAACATAAACCAAAGAAGTTTAAACACAATCATTGTGTCAACCTTACGGTCGGCTTAATATACATCTTTGCTTTTTAAGATCCCGAATTGATTGTTTCCGCTATTTCGCGATTTTCAACTCATCAAAATCAATGAAATAGATGGGAAAACTAAGCAGTATATTCTGACAGCTTTCCGCTACTTTTCGTTGAATGCTCATAGATCGTGTTTTTCATTTGGAGCTAAGATACATATCAAGACTTTGATGATCTGTACGCTTTAATGATTTTACTAACATATACGATAAAAAATCACAAATGGAAGACGTTGAATTAATAATTTTGTTTGTCATTTTTGCTTTTTCGGTATGCATATTTAAAGTGCACGTATAAGATTGTTTTGAGAGTATAAGATGTATAAGTTCTCTGAGATAAATGTATAACAGTAGATTAAAAATCAACCTGCAAAACATGATTATGTACAGTAATTGGAATATAAAAAAACTGTAAAATTCAGTTAAACCATGTTTGAAAATCTGACAAGAAAGAAAATCTGGTGATTTGGTGTTGCAATTTGCGTATAGATCGCATGATAGCAACATGCAATATTATCCTAGGATACAGGCATACTCTAATGTATACTTAGACATGTAAACAAATTCCAATGAAAATGACCATAGCATCTCAAGCATAAAACAATTTGGGAATGTGTAAGTCGCACCTTTATCTTTTAAATCATGGTAAGTCAAATTATGAAGATTTTTGATAAATTTAAAATCTATGATTAAGGAAATTATTTGCATTTCTTTCTTTCCTTCAAATTTTAAAAAGTAATGTCCAATCCAGTCTACTATTTTTACAATGTACGAGGGTTGGCGAGAATCATTGGGAGGGAAAACGGGGTATTTAACCAATCCGGTAGCATGCCTCTTAATGGGAACCTAAATGTTCCTATAAATGGGAACATTTTGCTACATGAAAGCCGCCATTTTGTGATATTTCCCATGGTCCTTTGCTATCTTAACGTTAAAGCATTATGCAATATTACAAATTTCAAATTTGAAATACGTATGGGAAATATATCTTTGCTTGGAAACTTAAAACTCATGAAACTATCTTTATTACTGTTATGGGTAACTTTTCGTTTCCCATTTGATATGTTCACCACGCCATTTTCGAAATATTAGAAATAATAGACAATAGATCTAGGCTTTTCGGCGCAAAGCAGCCATTTTGAAAATTTAAATGTTTTTCAACACAATGATTTTTAATATTCCAAGTACATAAATTAGAAACTATGACAATTTATCACAACATCTAAACAATATGGCTGCATGACTTCAACATTTTCGTGTGTTGTAAATGTTCTTATTAATAGGCATGCTGCCGGACTGTTAACCCTAATAATTGGCAAGTGTTACCCTTCCCAGAGAGATTGCCATAAATATAAGCCTTCTGAATTCTCCATTAAATCAAATATCTGAAAAGGACAAAGTATTGATTAATTTTGATGGGTTTCATGCCATTTTCTTAGCTTGGGCTCATTTTACTGCTCTGCCTCTTCGTAGATTTTTAAACAATAGTAAGACAAGGCGTAAGGCTACTCAAAAACATACAAATCAATCTCATAAATGGTTGAAAAGTGTATACTTACTCCACTCATAGTTCTTGATGGAATTCCCATCACAGAGATATAAGCAACACGAGTTTCCCAGTTTAATCATCAGTATAGTTCCTTTAACCATCCATATAAATCCATTCTTCCTGACATTTTTCCATAGTTAAATGTAATCCTCATAAAAGGGGAACAAGCGATATATCCTTTATCTAGTCACAAATTCTTGTTAAAGACTTCTGGAGAAAGTATCTGGTGAGAGATGATATAATTGTTACTTTATCAATATTGCAATCAGGTAAAATATGGCTAAAACAGTCCTTTTTTACAGTTATTACTGAAAGTTCACAACCTTTCGTTTAAAAAAATTCATCAATACAATACCATTAGTTATTCGGTTGATTGATGAAAAACAAAAATCGTTGTCGTCATAAGTTCGAACATATTTTTCCATATAAGCTGATACTTCGGAAAACCAGTCACAAAACAGGCTTTTAACGCGAAAAGTCATCTACGTTCAAAAGCTTTTAAAAGTAACATTTTGTCTTTGAGATGGGAAGAAAAATAATCATGTACATCGTTAAACATATTTTGAATTACATCAAATTAGTAACTTAGTCATTCTGTGCATTTTTGTTGCAAAACATTTGAACGAAAAGACCGTAGAACGTCTTTCAATCTCAGGCGTGTGAAGCGATCCATGATATAAAATCTCTTCCGGACTTACATTGCATATTGAAGCATTAATATGACGCCAAAATTACGTGTATAATTAGATTTCAATTCGGAAATGAACGAAATACGGTTTAAAGTCGTCATTGTATTTTCTGATATTTATCTAAATGTTTATTTGTGCAAAGCAAATTTACTTACTTATTTGCTTTGCTTGAATTGTATTGTGATTAATGACATGGCATTCTTCTATTTGTTACCTGTGTATCCGGATGAGCAGAAACGGAATCCAATAGGCCTTAAATTGTGTAATTGATTATCCTCATTTGCATTTTCGTTTTTTGAAGAACTGAACTAATGTTTTGATTCCGAAATGTAAGTTAGAAAGTCAAAGGGAATCATTTTAGTTGATATATTGTCATATTAAAACAGTTCCTGTTTGTTTCAAGTAGCATGCACCTCCCATGAAAAAAAGTTCTTCCTCAATGCAATATTTATAAGGTGGAGAAACTGTTTTTTTTGTAATTTACAAAAACGTGATGATCAAGAGGCTTTTGCAGCGGAATCTGACTCATAAATATTTAAGGGTAAGATAGCTTAGTTAACATCATGTGGATATAATTTGTGTGAGCTTTCAAGTCCTTAAACTAATGCAAGTATTATACTTAATAATATACAAACATGTTTGAAGAACTTACATACAGAACACAATTTGTGAGTTAAAAGTTGTAGACCAAAACGTACACCACAATAATTAACATCAACTCTGAAAAATATGTTCTCAGAAATGTACTTATAGAGTTTGAGACATGGATGTTAAAAACAAGAGTTTTGACTCCTCGTTCCTCTTGTAGTATTTCGTATAAATGAACAACGTCATAGCACTGAAGATAACGTGCAGTTCTTCAAAAAGATTGCTATGAGAATCATGCCAGGCGTATAATATTGAGCAAATAACAAGCATTTTGTTATTCACGGACAGCAAAACAATTCTCATCGAGTGGAAATCACATTCGCTGATAAAGCTAGGAATCTGCAAATAATCTGAAAAGAAGTTTGCGTATTGCACGCAAAACTTTTCATTTTTCAGCGGATAAGCATTACCACAGCCTCAAATCAAAACACCTTGAAATCTAATTCACAAGCAAATCTGCATTGTATATTTGAAAAGCCACCGTCTTAAAGACGTACTTTTTGACATGGAAACATAAACCCTTTCCCAATATCCAAAGCTTTGGCAATTGGTCAGAAGAGATATATCGGAATAAAGAAAATATTGTTTAAGATCCCTTGAAATCAAGCAAACCCACAGTATTGGCAAGTGAGGATACACAATCATATTACCCATAGAGTATCTGTGCATTCATCGAAGTTTTTACTAAAATTTCGCAATTTGAAACTCAACAAGTGAGCAGACTAGTAGTGCACATTTATTGAAAGTCAGTTATCATGTAAACGTGGAGATCAATACACAGTATAATTGAAAGCGTCTGATTTGTCCAACTACTTGTACAAATACTGACAACTTAATCTAAAACCACCACGGAAGTGACGTCACTTCCTTGATTATGTCATTTAATTCAAATCAACCCTTTAAGATCCACGTAACAGAGTGTAAAAGTGAAACCTTAACAACTTCACACATCCAGAATATTTAATTATTTGTTAGAACTAACTCCGTGTGTGATAAATTTTGCATTGTTCTTTTGCCGTTTTGTAACAGCTATTCATGTTGAAGAAGATGTCTTGAAACTCGCAAATTGTCAAAAAATTTCCTTTTGAACTCTTAAACTATTCAGGGACTTATGCAGTTTAACTAAAACATAACTAAAACAGCTACTCTTTTAATCCATCTTATTGTATAAAAAAAACCCAGAGAATTGAAATAATGAAAGACATATCATGCATATTAAGATGATTGTGTTTGCCAATATGTAAATTCTCTATATCATTTTTGATATGAATGTCTTTCACGTTAAAAGTTTTCACACACAATAGCAAGCAGAAAAGGGTTAATACTGAGATGAGAGATAATTTCACAAATTAACATTTTCAAAATGTACTCGATACAATAGCAGTGCTAATTTAGTCTGTTACTGTTTTGCAAGCACAATTTTCAAAAATGAACATTTCCAAATTGCTAGAAATCGTCTTTCGAATTCTTAAAGAACTAAATGAAAATGAATTGATATTTCATTAGCCCATTCCATTGTATTCAAGAAAACAGAGAAGTGAAATAATGACAACATATTAGAACATACACAAATAATCAAACGACACGTTAAAATATTTGTATATCTTATAAACAGAGTACTCGATTAGATGAACTTGAAAAGTTCCATGAACTGGCCTCTGTGTACTCTACGTGATTTCACCTTAACAACCTTCACTCAAAGTTCCAATCATTGTACTGTTTATTTTATTACCTTATTTTCTCATATTTAAGACCACAAATTACCTCACACGCTGTGAGTTTATGCGTATACTTGCGCATCTTTTATGTCAATATATCGATGTTTTGTTAATTACATCCCCGAGCCTGTCCGTCATGTTTATTTATGGACCAAAATAAAGGCTATTCGATGTCTTACATATCCAACTCATCATTAATGGACGGGCGTATTTTAAACTTAGCTAGGATTGTACACATATAACTGTATAATAACATGTTTTTGATAAAGCTTCAGTCATATAAAAGTGCAATATAAGTACAGGTATATATATTTATATATATATATATATATATATATATATATTATATATATATATATATATATATATATATATATATATATATATATATATATATATATATATATATATATATATATATATATATATATATATATATATATATATATATATATATATATATATATATATATATATATATATATATATATATATATATATATATATACATATATTTACATATATATATATATATATATATATATATATATATATATATATATATATATATATATATATATATATATATATATATATATATATATATATATATATATATATATATATATATATATATATATATATATATATATATATATATATATATATATATATATATATATATATATATATATATAATTTCTATACCATGAAATATATCAAAATGTCATTATTCGTATATCATAAACATTTCAAATTAAAAGTTACGAAAGCAGCAACGATTCGCAAACCTGGAATGCATAAGTATTTTCCTTGTCCATTGCCTACAATCTGATAATCCAAATTTGAGCACTCTCACGTTGTGTGATCGTCGCTTTAAACATTTTAAACTGTTAGTACGTTTTTCAATATGGCAAATCGCTAGCAATTATTATTAATATTATTATGGATATGAAGATAATTTTGGTGATATGACTGAAAAAGCAGAAACAACCTAAAAGAAAATGGTTAATATTGAGATGAAAAATAATTTCACAAATGAACATTTAAAAAAATGTACTCCATTCAATGACAGAGCAAATGTAGTCTGCTATCAATGTCATGCAATTATTTACATAATGTGTTACCTCTGATTTGATGAATATAAATAATCTCTTAAGTAACAACTGTGTGTTATACGCATAATAATTACTATATGTGTATTGATATTGAGGGTCTTACCTTTTCCAAAAAAGTATTTTTATGAATAATTCTCCTCAAAGAATATCCTACTTGTAATCACAGCTATGTCTTTCCACTTAAGAGCAGATATCAAAATGTTTCTGTCAATGCGGCTGAAAATGCTTTATACCGGTTTCTCACAGAAAATTGACTTCAATGAATTTCATGCGTGGGATGAAAACTTTCATCAGTATTGAAATAATTGACTTGTATATGTGTGATAACATACAAATTAATCAAAGCGCAATGCATCGTTATGCAACGACTAAGTTGAAAAATATTAATTGAATTCAAGATGGTTTGGGGTTATTGTTATTAAAATTTTTTGTTTTTTGCTATTTCAAATAAATACTTTGTTTTCAAACATACAGCACTAAAGTTGTACTGCTAAACTAATGAATGCGGATTACTACTTTCGCGTACACTATAGCACGCTTAATTATTTGTGCATAATAAATTTGATTGAATCCGTTGAGGAAAAAAATCAAAATCAAAATAACAATTTGGGATATTGTCAGATATGTCAATTCTTAGATTAGGCCTATATATTATCAAAAATTATTCGCAAGAAAATTAAGATAATATATAGAACAAAATGAACAAAATGGTTTTACCCTGTTGCGAAACGATCGATGTTCTCTACAAATGCGTACAAATGAGAATTTGAGCTAGCCGACGTTAAAAACCAAGTGATTAATATATTATATTTGTTACGTATAAGGGTGGCAGAATAAGACCAAACCTAATTACATCAGCGACAGTGAATCTAAGTATGAAACGCAGCAAGAGAAAAACCTATTTATTGAACTTACACAAAACCACAGCTGCATGAATGATTGTCGTGACAATTAGGTGTAAGATAAGACAATTTGACTCAAGTATATATAATATCATCCATCTTTTTTTATATCAAAGATGCTGCAAAATCCTACCTGATGCCTTTCTTGATAATTGTGACCTTTATAATTACGGAACAATCATCAATCGCAGAATATATATATATATATATATATATATATATATATATATATATATATAATATATATATATATATATATATATATATATATATATATATATATATATATATATATATATATATATATATATATATATATATATATATATATATATATATATATATATATATATATATATATATATATATATATATATATATATATATATATATATATATATATATAATTAGATCAAGTATTTATATGTTTAACTACTTATTAGATAAGGTAGAAGTTTTTATTTACCGTTGTATACATTTTTGACGACAAAGCTATACATCTCGCAAACAAATTATGCGAGTAAAATCCTAGGGAAAGCCGCGTTATCCTCTAATGAATAGATAAATATCAGTTAAATATATAACAGTTAAACAGATAGTTCCTTGGAGAAATTTTCAAAGAAAAAATATCAAAAAATATAGGTTTTTAGCTGTTTTTCAGTGTGTGAACACAAAATCCCATGGATTTTAGGCGATTCCATAGTTTCGGGACGGCGACAAAAATAATTTCTGTCCCAATTGCCTTTGTGACGATTGCTGGATGTTAGCGCGTGTTTATAGCTGGGTAAAAGGTCCAATGGGTACTTCAGTGCACAGTTGAGATAAAAGTAATTTGCTGTTCAATGGGCAGCAGATGACAAACATTTGCAGGTGAGATGCCTTACTGACAGACTGAGAAAATGCAATTAACGCGTTAGTAGATTTAAACCACGAAAACCTATATGTAGACTTAACGATCGTAACAATCGACTATGAGAAACTGAAAAATCTGAAAACTAAAAAGTAATTTAGCTAGCTATCCATAATCAAACAGTCCAAAACCAATTTTCCGAGTGTTATCGAGATAAAGGATTAGTTCAGGGGTCAAGCAAGTCTATCTTATAAGAAAGAGGACTTGAAATAGTGACGAAAGCATTCAAACATCTTTTTCCGTTAAGGAGGAATCTAAGTTTAAAAACGACTAAAATCAGACTAGTTGTGATGTCATAGCCTCAAATTTATCAGTATTGATGTATTCTATCATATTATGTTCTGCGATTTTGTGGTCTAAAAACCATGGGATATGTCAGAAAAGTAGAAAACTGAAGCTTGTAAGGGTACTTATAATATACCACCTGACGAGAGTTTGGGGAAAAGTAAATAAACCTTCTTTAAAATACATTAACAATTCTTATGTAAGGATGAGGACATCAACTTCTCAAGGTAAACTTACTACACCAGTCATTTCTACACAGATAAGACAGAGCTTTAAACTCGAATATCTCCTTAACGAAATCAGATTTTTGGACGCTTTTTTCACTATGCTGCTTCTTTTAATGTCCTCTTGTCAAAAAAATGAGCTTCTTGACCCCTAAACTAATCCTTTAAGTTGATGCAGCGTTAGAGCTACTGTCAAACCTTTCTCCTATCACCAGTCATGGTCTCACGATTCCCAATTTACCGTTCGCCATTAGAAAAATTTAGTCTTTATATACCAGTCTGATATATATTTATGTTAAACAAGAATTCATCCCAACTACCCTCTATAATCTCTGCACACATTAATACTATTCGAAACCACCTAATGATTTTCTCCATCCTTGTAGTACAGACTATGGAAAGATGTTATTTTCTTAATTTATTTCAACCATGAGCGTGTTATATCAACTTGAACTGTTAAAGAGGTACATTTATAGTTTATCCTTTTTCGGAATGTTGTCTTCGTTTCACAAACAAGGTTCAATATTTGTTAAATTATTCATATTACCACGCCACCCACTTATCATTGCAGAATCCGCCCCTTGAACACTACTCCATCTTGGTTTTTGTGTGCCTGTGACATTCTAGTAACCATGAACGATAACGTGACACTGACATGCGGTAAATTAAAAGTTTCAAGTGTTATATCTCATTCCCACGTTACTCCACTTTGTATCATAACAAAATTTGTGGTCAAATGATTGCGTAATACATGGTCAACTCCTTGATGGAATGTCCTTGAAACGGGATGAAAAAGACAGTGGCAGTTTCATCCCGTCCATGTTTCAAGGAGAGCTTTCTTCCAATGTTGATCAATAACCTATCATTGAATATGTTTTGAATATATGTTTTCTTTAGCTATCGATTATTTAAACCAATTCATACCCGGAATTATGCAATCAATTTTTGCTGATATCCATCAAATCGAATAATGCATTTGTCCATTAAAACACTGATTGCCATATGATCTACGTATCTACATACTCATGCGGTGATTTTTAACGTTCATTTTCCATCCACCAATCATCGCAGAACATCGACCAAAACGTTTATTTTCAGACATATAAATATAATTTTAAAGATCCAACCTCTAATTTAGTCATTCATTTCTATTCCCATCATAATTTAAATATGTATACATTCATAAATAATTTTTGAAACCGTCATTTGTTTATTCTATTATTTATTGAAAACCATGATTTTTCAAACAAGAGCTTCATTCCATTTACCTCAAAGTCAGTTCGCTATATAGCCATGCATTCATCAATGGGTCCACGCCATATCGATATACCATTACACGAGATAGAAATGAGGCGATACGTCATAAAAACGCATTATTACATTTGTAGTTCTCTTATATATTTCATAATTATCCATGACCTAAGTAATTGCCCTATTAATCGTTGGTCATTATCTATCTGTTTATTGATCGTCCACGCACAATATCGATTAATCCATTGTAAAGCAAACAACCGTTTGGCTTGTACCCTAAACAGTCCGGCAGCATGCCTATTAATTAAAACATGCATAACACACGAGAATATTAAAGTCATGCAGCCATATTGTTCAGATGTTACAGTAAAATGGCAGTTTCTTATTCATATACTTGAAATATAAAAATTCATTATGTTGAAATAGATTTGAATTAATTTTTCCATAACTGTTTCGCGTCTAAAAGCCTAGCTATATTGTCTATTGTTTCTAACATTTCGAAAACAGTATGATAAACATATCAAATAGGAGTGGAAATGTTTTAGCCATTACAGTGTAATGAAGGTACTTTTATGAGTTTTAAGTTTCCCTTAGCAAAGATATTTTCCCCAGATATATTTCAAATTTAAAATATGTAACATTGCATTGGGCTTTAACGTTAGGATAGCAAAGAACCATGGGAAATATCACAAAATGGCGGCTTCCATGTAGCAAAATGTTCCCATTGTTAGGAACATTTATGTTTCCATTAATAGGCATGCTCCTGACTGTTGAAAAACACACAGCATTATGAATTGCTCAGTCATGAAAATCTGAAATCGATTGTTTGAGGATGTTAATGATGTGTTTACTTATAACGTGTTTATTTAAAAGGTATGAATTTAAGATAATGATAAAGCTGATGCTGATGATGATGATGATGATGATGATGATGATGATGATGATGATGATGATAAAGATGATGATGATGATGATGACGATGACGATGATGATGACGATGACGATGACGATGATGATGATGATTATTTCAAAATCTATTTATTTTCATATCTATAATTCTTTAATCTTAACATTTCCAAGAAGCTCATTAAAACATTTCCAAGAAGCACATTAAAACATTTCCAAGAAGCACATTAAGTTTTAACTAGTTAACGGAGATATATCTATGCACCACAAGTCATACAGGCATACAAAATACATATCTAGTTTACTTAAATTTTCGAAGGCATTTCTAACTTCTAAGCATTTATCATTGCTATATATCCATGTGAATAGGGTAATTCAAGTTGATTTAGTTGTACATGTACATGACATTTACATACTTCTTCCGCTTCACAGCCTTTGTATACCATTTTACGATAATGTATTTCAAAAAGGTCGTCTTCCACCTACAAACACGGCGGATTATCAATAACCAGTTATCATCAGTAACACACTAGCTGACTAGTGCACGATTATACCATCATTCAACGAAGGCGCCACACATTATCGGGTGACTTGATGACGGAAGAAGCTTTATTAAATGTTTAATGTCATCTCCATAGAGATCACGTTTTCATACTGAGAACTGCCAAAAAGATATGAAAAGAGCAACAAAAATTGTTCTCTTAAGTTTCTGTTCGGTTTTATAGTAAAGCAATATCATGTAGATTTGATGGCATTCATGGTCATTCAAATTGGCAATTAATAGTTCATTTTGGATTAAATTGCCAGGTACCGGATTAGATATTGCAATATACAATGATTTATCTCAACAGATGACTTGTATTGTATAAGAGAACTTGTATTGATCTGTTGATTCTGTGTATATGAAACGAAGTTGCATCTGTTGATATTATCGAATGCGAATGCCAAATACTGATAGAATCGATATATATGCAAACAATATCTATGTTGGTGAAAGGAGTATTAAAATCTGAGGAGATCAGTTTTTTTTTTTTTATAGTTTTAATGTTATCATTGATCAATTTGTTTTCTTCTTTTCATTTCTGCTATTTGTATGATATACGACTGAGCGAACATCTCAAAATCTGTGTGCAATCCTTTCCTAAATCACAATCACTAAAATTAACGGGAAATTATATTTCTGGTAGACTTTGATTGAGGGAATAGTATCATCTAATAACCTTCCACAACGTGAAGAAGCGTAATTTATGCACAAACGGCAAATAATAGATAATTACAATTCTTCTGCACCAGCCTTGTCCTGCTCTACTGTAGCTAGTGTGACGTCACATTGTTGATTAACAGACCTCCGTAGCACAATGCATGGTAAAGAAAATGTACCATCTAGATTTGCTAAATTGAAAGCCATACAATTGAATGATGCATCGCAACAAAGATACAAAGGAACAAGTAATCTATTGATCGTTTCTTCAATTCAGTCTTTGAAACTTAGCACAAAGTGAGATACATAACAAGAAGCAAAATCTGCAGCATAAACTTCTGCACGAAAAGCAATTAGGAACCAACCACTTCTTTTTAATAGATTATTACTATCCAAATTGATAGAATGCATCAAATCAAAGGTTCCGGCCTCGAGCAAATCAATACAATAATATATTTTGGTCAGTTGGTGGAGTATTTGTGTTACCCTTTTTATTCAAAATACGAGTTAAATTTTCACAGAATGCCACAAAGGTAAAATTTTCGATTGATAAATCATGTTTATAATTCATTTTAGAAATTACTTTATACCATCAAATCTAGATAGTGTCACTTTTTATGTGATCACGGAGGTAAAGATAAGTAAAAAG
>JAIGNY010002006.1:1492500-1530000 GCA_020152595.1 Chiridota heheva
TATGAGCTGATTACAGGTTTTCTTTAACAGAACAGCGAGAAAACCTTGAATAAGAAAAGATGATAACAAAAACAATACGACAGAGAAATGCTGAAAAAGCTTATCCCTTATGTGTCATAATAAATAATAATACATAAATTTATATAGCGCTAATTTTGTAAAAACATTCAAAAGCGCTTTACATACAAGGAAATTACGATACAAAAACAAAAATAAGAATACAGAAATGACAACATAAATATAAATACAATGGATCAAGCTGCACATTACTAGATTACTGTCTTTTTAAACAAAAAAGTTTTAAGCTTAGTTTTGAAGGAGGTCAGGGATACATTATTAATACATTTAAGTTCAGTTGGGAGTAAATTCCACAACTTAGGACCTTTATAGGCAAAGGCTCTTTCGCTAAGAGTTTTATGCTTAATACGGGGAACAAATAGGGACTTGAAACGAAAGTCATAGCGGGATGGTTTTTCAACTACCATTTCACATAAATATTTTGGAGCAAGGCCTTTAATGCACTTGAAAACTTGTAAAATAATTTTATAATCAATTCTTTGTTTGACTGGTAACCATTGAAGGGACTTCAAAACAGCATTAATGTGAGAAAATGTTGGTAGTCTGAAAATCAACCGAGCAGCACCATTAAGTATTCTTTGAATTCTGCAAAGTTGATAATCGGATGTGTGTAATGACTCAATTTGAACGAGTCTACTACGTAAGACATCACACCCTAACATTCGTCAAAATTCTTGTGGGTTTTGATTAAATATCACCTAAAAGTTTGTTACTTACAATTAATGGACATGTCATATTTAAAAATAAAAGAGAATATAATATCTCTGAAATTGTAAACGCATGGCAAAAATAGTTTCAATTTAGTGATCAATTAATTTCAACAAAAATTTACTTTAGTTTTAATTTATTCACCAAAAAAGTTATAAGAGTGTTGCCTCACTCTTCTTCTTATGCTAATCATTTTAATACAAACTTGTTAAAAAGGTAAAATTTATTCTTTCCTTAATGACAAAAATGGTTTGTGCTTGACCAAAGTGAAAGCTTTCTGTTTAAGAAATAGAAGACAGAAAGCAATCAGCACTCTTTTATTCAGGCAAGCACTTCACGTGCAAGTTATATAGTCTAATATATTTTATTCAGCTACGTTTTAATGAGACAATTTGAAAGTTCGTGTCTCCAACAAGTTGCTCGCTGCTAGCAACTTTTCTGGAGTGTACATGTGTTATTAACTAGCATGAAATATGAATTGCAGCGCTGTTAAAAAAGCGCTGAATGTTATTACGATCCTAGGGCCGCATTAAAAATGTGTCCTTAACACCCGTTCATTAACAAAAAACTGGTCGGGTGATCATATTACGTACCATAGCTTCCGATTTGCAATACTTACTTACTCGCGCATTAAATTATAGGATACATTTTCTAAGCTCCGTGACGCGATTCACGCATAAGTGATTAAACTAACTTTAATGATTGTTTAGGCATGCAGTTGTGTCTGATATGCAATTCATTCACTGACGTCATATCTCAATAAAATCCGTACAAATGAATTAAGCCTCTCATTTCCCCTACATACAGAGTCTTGCAAATGAAATGAATTTATAAGAAAAGAATATAAAATGTATCAATATGACAACAAAATTATAAAATGAAAAAGTTGGAAAAAAATCTTCTCGAAAATACTGAATACCATTCACCGACAAGTTACAATTTAGTTATCTGCAATCCCTAGGTAATTCACCTAAATGAATTGAGAAATATTTTAAAGGATTATTTCCTGTAATTGCTGTACAGATAAAAAAAAAAATTATGTCGTCTTGTCACTTTATTATCGGAAAACAGGAGAAAACATATAGGAGAATTGATTATAAAAACAATTGTCTAATATTTCAAGCAAACTAAATACAAACATATCATGCATAATGGGCCAAAAATACCTTAATTCATATATATTATAATAATAGACTAACACACCTAAAAATGTTATAAAGTGAACACAAATCGTTTTATAGTATTACCGATATCACAGAACACACCACATCCTTAGCATCTCCTTAATCTGTTTGGTTCATCTTCAAGATATTCAAAAAAAGTTCAGGACTCAATCATAATGCCATAAAGTGGTTGGCCTATGAATTATTAGACGCGTAACTTAAACTTTCTGCGAAAACCACGAAAAATAAGAATCAAAACGAGCTTTTGGGGAAATCAAACTAAATGAAATTGTGTAAAGGCGTGAAAGATGACGTAATGCATAGTTAAACACCTTAAACGCCTACACTCAACTGATTAAAATGCGAGCTGTTAGCTTGGCACAGCACCAATAAATATACTACCTACCAGCGGCGTCATTTCTCCTGCAGAAATTTTGATTGGCTTGTCAGTAAACAGGTAAATATGACATGCCAATCATAAAAGTTGAATTATATTGCATAGATTATACCACATTAAGACGAAAATTGGCCTAAAACTTGTATGGTTATCATCTTTTAGATATTCAAGCCCAAACTGTTTGGCCTATGATTAGTTTGAATCGTTACTTGAACTTTCCATTAAGTTGTGAAAGATGACAAAACGCGAAATCCTTTTCAAAAAGAAGAAAAGAGTTTTGCAATTCAAAACGCCTACAATTATATAATTAAAATACAAGCTGTTGTTTGCAGCAACAGCACATCCGGAAAATAGTCAATTGTTAAAACATTTCGTAAAGGAAAATTAAAACAGAGATCGGTATGTCAGTTCGACCATGTTATATTTAAGTTTATAATCATTCTAACTGCCTCGATAAATTAGATGTTGTATTGGACGTGTTGGAGAATAATACATTGGTTCCCATAACTGAATAAAATAATTTTCCTGAGATTTCTGGCAATAGGGCATATCTCCCATACATCCCTGTGCACTTCAGCTACTTTAGTACTTGATTATATAGTGTTATATTTGTATGACATAATGAAGCACGTGGTACATGTACTTCGGAAATGATCTTAAAAATATATGAGCTAGTATATAATATGCGATCTAGTTAAGTACTTTGCACACTGAAATCTCGCACACTTTATCAGATAACCAGTTTTCACTCCATGATAGCTGCTTTAAGGCTGTAATTTCCTGACTCAAGAACGCAATTAGCCAAGGTACTCTGAGATTGTGAATAATGAATATTTTTATTAAACACACTTTGCTTACATGCTTTCTTGTATCAATACACGATGGCAATCGATACAATACATGCTGTTATTGCCTTCCTTAAGCAACAGCTAATTGGTCATTATCTCTGCTATTTGAAAACAAAACGGTGTCTACTCCAAGGAAAAGATAGAAAGTCAGCCTATGTTAGGCTTTGTTTACTAATGTGCAATATTTTATATAACGCTGGTGAAGCGTACTCATATTTCATAACAACCTTGTTTAAAAGATAAGTCAATGAAAATGTACGTGTTTGGTAATAAGAATATTTTTCTTAGTACGCTCTGACAGTAATGAAGGACTGACGTGTTCGTCGCACGTAAAAGTCCGTTCGTTGGTGTTTAGCACAATGGCAATTGCTGAAATCTCCCGTGTAGTGAAACCGTGTGCTATCGACTCTAACCACGGTTGGGCTATATAATATATATATATATATATATATATATATATATATATATATATATATATATATATATATATATATATATATATATATATATATATATATATATATATATATATATATATATATATATATATATATATATATATATATATATATATATATATATATATATATATATATATATATATATATATATATATATATATATATATATATATATATATATATATATATATATATATATATATATATATATATATATATATATATATATATATATATATATATATATATATATATATATATATATATATATATATATATATATATATATATATATATATATATATATATATATATATATATATATATATATATATATTGAACAAACGATTGTTCCATATATTAACTCATTGTTCATTTCTTGTTGGCAAACGTTCACTCATTGTATAAGAAACATGAAGGCCAATGGCACACTGGTCCAATATATATATATATATATATATATATATATATATATATATATATATATATATATATATATATATATATATATATATATATATATATATATATATATATATATATATATATATATATATATATATATATATATATATATATATATATATATATATATATATATATATATATATATATATATATATATATATATATATATATATATATATATATATATATATATATATATATATATATATATATTATATATATATATATATATATATATATATATATATATATATATATATATATATATATATATATATTTATATATATATATTTATATATATATATATATATATATATATATATATATATATATATATATATATATATATATATATATATATATATATATATATATATATATATATATATATATATTGAACCACGATTGTTCCACAATTAACTTCACTTGTTCATTTCTTGTTGGCAAACGTTCACTCATTGTATAAGAAACATGAAGGCCAATGGCACACCGGTCCAAGGTGAGTGCAAACTATTTGTCAATGTTGACCCAAGCTTATTTTGTTATCAGGGAAACTGACATGAAGGGTAAAATATTGTTTCGTAACTGTCTTCAATTCTATCGGCCATTGAGATTCAGCGCAGACTATCTTCGTTTGCAGCATCCACGAGCTCGTTCTCAAGCTGTTGATAGGTCCTTTACTGTGTCTGCTTTTATTTGACAGTCTTTCTCTGTCCAAAATTTCAAGAAATCTGTCAAAGCTTATTTATTCCCATGATTATTTACCATTCATATTTGTTTTACGGTGTTTTAAGTTCCATTGTAAGCGCTATGAGCTTGTAATAAGGAGTAGCGCATCAAATGCATCCTGTATGTATGTATGTATGTATGTATGTATGTATGTATGTATGTATGTATGTATGTATGTATGTATGTATGTATGTATGTATGTATGTATGTATGTATGTATGTATGTATGTATGTATGTATGTATGTATGTATGTATGTGTGTGTGTGTGTGTATGTATGTATGTATGTATGTATGTATGTATGTATGTATGTATGTATGTATGTGTGTGTGTGTATGTATGTATGTATGTATGTATGTATGTATGTATGTATGTATGTATGTATGTATGTATGTATGTATGTATGTATGTATGTATGTATGTATGTATGTATGTATAGCCAGGAATTGGAAAAATGGTTTGTTTCTTATATAAAAAAGGCACTTAGCAGCTTAGTTTTGTTGTATCGTATCTCGAAAATGGAACAGTATGGCGCGGGTGTGATGTAGCTGTTGCGTAACCCTGGAAAACTCTTGAGGTGTTATGTTTCTGAAGTCCTAACATTGCTATATATTGACAAATGAAGAATTCCCCAAATGAAGATATTGTATAAAGTGACACTCTGCACCATTAAGCAGGATAGGTATTTTCCATTCAATATTAACACCTACAGTACATGTTAAACATTCTTCTTCAGATTCCATGTGAACTGTATCAGAAAATGGCTTTGATCACCATGGAAAAAAAGATAGGATAAATGAAAAACTGCAACAAGTGGTTAAAAGTGTGGAATCTGAAGGGAATTGTTTCTTTTAAATATACATATGGTCTACCACCGCAACTAAGTGCTTACTTTCACCAATAGAGACACCTCTGAAATCTCATTTCAAGTAATTAGTCTTTACCTTTTATCTTAACCCAGAATATGTCATTCTATTAGGTATTTGCCTATGTAAAATCTCTGAAAATATATAAATCATACAAAAATGATATCTGCACGACTGCAACAAAACTTTCAATTTGTTCAATAGGTTCAATTTGTTATTTCTCAGATCGGAGAGACTTAACGTCTCTGGGTTAGGAAATAAGTCACACCCACCATAGCACCGCGGTAACTAGGTTGAGCAAACGAACCTCAAATCATATCCGCAATCATGCATAACTAATGCATTGACATTTAGATGTTCCTTGCCGCAAGTTTTGATCCATTTATGGCACTTCTCCGGATCTTTCGAGTGTTAAGCAAAAGGAATAAACAAAATTCATTTTGCTAACTGTTGTGGGTAACAGAAATCGGATTCACAAAGCCTGTAGCGGGCCCGTAAGCGCAATTTTGTTCACTATCTTGTCGTGCAGAAATTTGTTTTGCATTTGAAGAAAGCGCCCCTTTAAACGTGAATGGATGAAACTGCCACTGTCATTTTCATGCCGTTCGAAGGACACTCTCTCAACAAGTTGAAAAGGTATTACGCAATTATTTGGCCACACAGATAGTTGAGACAAGTCAACAAAAAATGCTGTACTTTAATAAAAACTAAATATTTGAACATCAAGGAGTTCTTACTTGGATCAATTTTACCCTGAAAACTGGTTTTATTTCTTTCATTTAGTGCAGAAATCGCAAAAATAGCACCATTTTCAGCAGCGTAATTCTGAGTGACTTTCAAAATCTTGCCGACCCATTAGCGTAACCTACTTCCCTTGACACCATTTCGATAAAAAAAATCCTGCGGTTAACGCCATTTCCATTTATCAGTGCGATATACGCGTACGGACTTTGTGTCTAAAGGTCAGGAGTTATGCACCATCAAGCATACTAACGTAAAGCAAATACGTGCAGTGCGAAAAGTATTTTCCAAAGATAATGGTAGGCAATAGCAATTACGAGATAAACATACACATAAGCTCAAGCTTCTTTATATATGACTCAATTAAATTTTTCATTTGTTACTTATGAATATACAAGAAATACACTTTACAAGTTTCTTTATGCCCAAAATTTCAAAGACAACACATATTGATATTATTCAAGTAAAAACTCCCCTCGTGTTGCCGTTATACGGGAAGGAAGTTTTATCGTTGGAATGCTGCTCTTGATTTCTTAACTTCGAAATGAATTTACGTCGAAATACGAATTATAGCGTTAATTTTGATGTTCAAAGGTTGAATCTTCTAACAATATGTCCAATTAAAGCAAATTTCACATATTTCACACCTTTAGAGGGCAAATTTTGTTAAAACGCGAAGTGGAATAATTTGGAAATAAACTGGAAATTGCAAACCGCCACATACGGTTACTGAAATGCCACAGACACACAAAATCAGGATGGAGTTTTGTTTAAGGGGCGAATTCTGTAATAGTGCAGTATATTGTATTGATTAGGTGCGCGTGCCGTGAGCTAGATGTACTGTACCAGTACCGCGTAGGATTTTTGCCCCACTTACGCAGATTTTATAGCTAGGCAAATTCTTGCGGTGATTGGTTGAAAAAGCTGTCAATTATCTAACTTAGAGAGGTTAATTACGAAATGTCTACTAAACAGACACAAAACAACACAGGTAAACTACTTGTCGGCGGAAAAACATAATGGCTGCCACTTTTGTCGCAACGTCTTATAATGACTTGAATCTACATTAAACCCCGCGCTAAGGATGACATCTGATTACTGCAAAGGATATTGGGTTACCTAAGAAACATGTCGAACATGTGGGGATTAATAACGTAATCTAATCTACCCCATGAGGATGAAATATTAGATTTCGGCTTTACAATTGTAATTCCTTCTTATATTTTCATCGTCTTGTTTTACGGGAAAGCAGTGATCTTCAAGGATTTACAAATATATGTAATCACATCAGTAACGAAGAAAGAATCAAGAACTGCGAAATTGGCTTGATTATATTTGTCAAAAGGCAATGCCTTTTGCGTTTTATCAATATCGAAAAACAGAGTCACATACTCTACTGGCATCTA
The DNA here is from genome assembly GCA_020152595.1 of Chiridota heheva. Taxonomy (NCBI): domain Eukaryota; kingdom Metazoa; phylum Echinodermata; class Holothuroidea; order Apodida; family Chiridotidae; genus Chiridota; species Chiridota heheva. The sequence goes on from JAIGNY010002006.1 coordinate 1,500,366, forward strand.
GTACATGCTGAACATCAAAACCAAAAACAATAAACGACTGAACGAGGGAGGGTAACAGAGCATTAGAATAATCAAATAGAGTTTAATCATTAAAGTATTCTAACAGTTTTTCATTAGTGCTGACATGAATGATAACGTGTTAGAGCGTACACCTTTCAGTCTGCTGTTTTCTCCTCAAGCTGGCAGTATTTAGAGGACAGAACAGGGTGTTAATCTCAAATGGTTGGTGACTTGTTGCGCCCTTGTGTTCTCACCGGGATATTGCTCCGCCTCCTCCCCAGGAACTCTAGTTCGCTTTTGGAGTTGTAGACGATTGGTTGTTGTATGCGTTATACTTTGGTAAATAACGCTTCTTAACCGCTAACTACCGAGAATTATAATCATTAATAGACTTTTTCAAATTTGAATTATTTTAAGTAATGTTTCCTTGGCTTGGTAACAAAGGGAAGCTTCCCCCAGCGGCAGTCGATTAAGACTAATCACGTTTCAAAAGGTATATTATTAGTCCAGAATGCCAAAAGCATGCCTATTAATAGAAACATTTATAACACACGAGAATATTAAAGTCATGCAGCCATATTGTTTAGATGTTGCGATTAAATGTCATAGTTTCTAGTTTATGTACTTAAAATATTAAAAAACATTGTGTTGAAAAACATTTGAATTTTCAAAATGGCCGTTTTGCGCCTAAAAGCAAATATATTTTCCCCAGACGTCATAACATCATCATCCCCATCATCCATTATCCCCATTGCCATCCATCATACATAGGAACATTTTGCTACATTGAAGCCGCCATTGTGTGATATTTCCCATGATCCTTTGCTATCCTAACGTTAAAGCCTTATGCAATGTTACATTTTTCAAATTTGAAATACGTCTGGGAAAAATATCTTTGCTATTTGCTAGGGGAAACTTAAACTTATGAAAATACCTTTATTACTGTCATGGCTACAACTTTTCTACTCCCATTTGATATGTTCACCACGCCGTTTTCAAAATATTAGATGAAATAGACAATAGAGCTAGGCTTTTAGGCGCAAAATAGCCATTTTAAAAATTCAAATGCTTTTCAACACAATAATTTTTGATATTTCAAATACAATAATTACAAACTATGACATTTCCTCGCAACATCTGAACAATATGGCTGCATAGCTTCAATAGTATCGTGTGTTATAAATGGTATAGAAATGGTCAATCAAAATTCAATTAATAGGCATGCTTCCGGACTGTCTTCAGATGAGATTCTCTCTTAAATGAAATTCACATTAATGTTATTTGTAAAACAGACAGAGGAGAACTGCAGTGATACTGTCTTATATGTTATGATACTTATTTTCAACATGTTTCATTCTTCTCTTCTTATTAAAAGATTTCCCCTCTTAATTTTGTGCAGTCAAAGATACGTGCTAATTCTGAAATTTCTTTGAAGTCAGACTTGTATCAAAATATAATTCATTACATTATCAGACAGACAATACGGTAGAAACTTCCATTAAGGTTTCCTGCATAAGTCCATTTCAGATTTTTCTCATTGTACAATGTCTAAATATATTGAACTTAAAAGGCAAAGCATAAATAAATGAAACTCGACAGACAGGAATGGCGTGATTATGTTAGTTTATCTTGAAAACATCGTGGACTGAAATGGGTACAAAATACGATTCTAATGTGAACATACTATTATAAATAATTCACTCATTGCCATCGATCTTTCCATTCTTTACTAGCTCTTAAAAATGTGCAAATATTTACATCGTGAATTCCCAATTCGTTGGTTCAATTAATATATATTTGCCAGCTGCAAAAAAGGCGGCAAAGGTCAACAAATTTCACCGCTTCAGTTGTCTCATTTCATTCAATGTTCAGATGTTCGTGGGCTATGTATGATTAAATCTGCAAATCGACGAGTTACGAGCTTCACCATCTATATAATTGGCTTTATGAACATCTGATCATTTTTTAAATGATGGATTGAAGTAGAGGCGGCATTCACACTAAATACAATAGTTTAAAGCAATCAATTATCTGTCATGAACATAAGCAAACCTCGAAAAATGTTTTCTGTGGAAACTATGAAGATGGCAAGCAGTAAACATCTTGTCAAAGTATTGGATATGGTAAACCCTTTTTAGTACCCGTACGTCGACAACTCGACTTGCTCAGAGAACTGTAGTTGAAAAAAAGTTTTCAAAAAGAGCTGACTGGTTTCGCTACCACTGACTTAGTTACGTTACACTGGTCGTGACTTCGCCGGAAATACAACTTCAAGATTTCTCTCGTTTAAAAACCACTTACTTACATAATTTTTCAGCATCATAGATCACCGATACGCAATAAATCTACAAGCATCATCATCTGTACTCTTTTTTCAGGACAAATCTCTCTCGTATTACTCAGCTACATACAGTCAAATTACTCGTGGGATCAGCTGCCTTGATTAAAGTTGCTGAGTCGTAAGGTACTAAAAACTGTTGAATATTGCAATCAATTTGAGGATCAGGACCAATTCCATCTTCGACTTGGGATTTGTACTCTATAGTGCGTTTGATTGATTGATTATAATTCTGGTTATCTTTAGGCTGCACAGATTTCCAATTGTTGCATAAAAGAAAACTTACAAATTGAATTTCAATTGACCATTCTTATACCATTTTCATTTTACAAATCTACACATTTGGGTAAAATATGCAAATCTCAATTAAAAAAAAATCTCAATTATTTTATGTAAATCTAGTTAATTACCCCTTCCTAAAATTTCCTAAGTAAAGGCAAACGCACACATCTTTTCTTTAATTTAGGCATGTTTCCAATTAAGATATTGCTAGAAAAGCATTCTTAAGACCATCAAAGGCTGAAACGAATTTCATTTTGTGCCGCCTCCGCAGCAATTAGGTAGTCTGATATATACTAAAACGACCTTGGAAATTGGGTTAAATATTTTCAATTACATTGAAATCCAGCTATGGAGAATGTATGTCCGCGATTTCCGAGAATGGTCCATGTTAATGTGTTCGTCTGAACTATGGCTTAAATAGCATACTGTACATGTTTTGATAATTCGTTTTCCATATTGAAGAAAATATAACATTTAGACACGTTTAATAGTCTCTTTAAGACCCTCCCACATGTACATTGTTTGTGCTCAGAAGAGATTACACTCCTCTTTTCCAGTGAGATCAATCAATTAGACTGTTAGATAAGGCTGAAATAAGTCACGATGTCAGTTAGTTTCCAAGTCATTTTCATACAGTGGGTGTTATTGCACAGCAACGTCTCTTGAAACATTAAAAATTGATTAATATATTCCATATGTAATATTTTTTGCTTGTTATTGTCAGCAACCAACTAAATAACACCACGGTAAGACGGTAAGAATGTTTAGGCGTGCATGAAAGTGTTTTTAAGTTCCTATCTAATAGTGATGCTTTGACTTCCTGTTATTTCTTGCATATTTCAACCAATCCTAATGTGACTTGTGGTAATAGTTTGAAGTTGACCAAAAAGTCCTTATGGATAGATATTCGGCGTTTCAGCTTTTCGCAAAGAGTTGTTAATGAGTGGAATGGTTTGCCTGAGTGGGTAGTTAGCTCCAATTCTGTTCACAATTTCATGGTAAGCATTGATAAGTTCTTTACTAACTCTGGGCATCTTTGATTTGTGTGTGTGGTGGTGATGGTGTTAGTTTGGGCTTTTTATGGGGGTGACTATCCCCTCTTAGCACGTAATCATGTTATGTTATGTCATGTTATGTTTGGTGAACTGAAGTTAGTCTGACTTTTCGACACTTTTATTTGTTCACGCACAATCCAACCATTAGGAAGAATATATGTCAGTCCGGGAGCAGCCCGAAAAACTGGGTACTTTGAAATACCACCAAACAAAATTGGGTGCTTTTACGTATTACGTCATGGTATGAGCCTACACATTTGACTAGCCCACACTAAACGTATGAAGTTTCTTATTTTCTGCTCAGGATTGTTCAAAATTTCACTGGATATCCTGAAAATTTGAAGACGGATATTAAATAGTTATTCAAAACTTTTTGCCGCTGCGTTTTTGAAATTCACTGACGCCTTTTTAAGAAAATCAATAAAACAAATTTTGAGCAATTTGTTTTGTCGATTTTCTCAAAAAGACGACGATAATTTGAAAAAAGCAGCGGCAAAAAGTTTTGATTATCTATTAATATCCGTCTCCAAATTTTCAGGATATGCAGTAAAATTTTGGACAACCCGGAGCGGAAAATGAGAAACCCCATACGTTCAGTGTGGGCTAGTCAAATATGTAGGCTGATGCGATGACGTAATACATAAAAGTACCTAATTTTGGGGGCATTTCAAAGTACCCAATTTTTTTAGTTGCTCCCGGACTGTGTGTAGACGCTTAAATGATTTACCCACGTTAAAGTGTTAAATATGGTTTTCATAGCCTACACTTTATGCTGCTGATTTGAATATTAAATTTTCAAGAGAATCTTTTATTCACGATGATCAACCATGCCACCTGTAATTTCTTGTCTTACGAAAGTTTTACACTACTTCTTCTCCATATAAGTGTATAAGATCGACAGATTAGATAGGCTGATGTAATTCACAATATGTTTCTCATAATACTTCGCAGCAATTTGCACTCCCTGGTCGTTACACAAACCGACGTTTTTTGAAGCATTAAAAATGATGAGTATCTGTGAAAATATTTATTCAAAGATCTTATTGTGATGCAGATAATTGGAGGTCACCATAATTGTTAAGTGTTTCATATCAATGCGCACCACGAAGTATTGCTTTTGTGCAAGGACTACCACAATTGAAGCTCTATTGAGGCAAGATAATCACGTGTGTGATATTCTTTTCATGCCAGGCACAGTATTTTGAATCCCATTTATATCAGGAATGCTTTTTGAAGTTCACTGGAAGCTAAAATCTTCATTTTATAAATGTCCTTTAAAACGAAATAAAAATGATTACAAATACATTCCAAGGATAGAAATATGTTGTTCACAAATGATTTAGCAATGGATCTGTGAACGGAAGGACGGATTGGCGGACACAGAAACGACGGACGGTGATGGACGGACGCTAATGATTCTATTCACCAACTTCGTTCCCAAGGGATAATTAATATTGAGGGACAAATAAAGCCAATGGACATGTTTTTTTTTAAGTTTCTGAAGAATAATTTTCAACTAAATAACTCTTAAAGCAGAAACATTCTAGTGCATCTTGAGCGGATAATTTGAATATGACAAGTTTATCAAAATAATTTTTTTCATCTTGCAAATTAAAGAGGAACATTTCTATCTTACCAAGCTCAATGAACTGTTTGAAATTGCATTTCCGTACTTTTAGGACAAATTGCCGAGCCTCCACGTTCTTTCTTTGTGTTACACTCTTGAACTTGTGCTAAGATTCTAATTAATAATAAAAAAGTAAGGTGACCGAATTCTTTCAAGATAAATTACAAGTGCTAGGTTTCCAACCTTACGATGATTGCTTCTCGAGCAATTATGACGCTAAAGTCACGTCATTCGTCGTTAATTTCCGTTTCATACATGTGTGCAAACTTCAAAATTGGAATTGTTACACGTTTGCTCTCTTGTAAATTTTACTTTTGGATACGTGAGGTATTTTATTATATTGAAAAGATTGAATAAAATGAAGTTTTTATAAGGGGTCACAGGCAGTACTTTTCTTCGAGTCAAATAAACCGTCTTAAACACCTTGATACTAACCCGGCCAGTCATTAATGAATTTTAATTTCAAGTATTCCTCACTTGTGGGGACTCGATAAAAAGTGATCATCTTCAAAGTGATCAACGTTTTAGATCTCCAATTGATATTCTTTAACATGATCAACATGTTAAGACACAAAAAAGTAGCTTCTATCACATTCCATTCATAAAATGTTGTGTTGATAAAGGTTTAACAATATGTTTTACCAAATTTGTTTAAATCCATTTAATTTCACTAGGGCCTAGCTGACGTCACCACTGAGAATAAAAGCAGACTCGCATGCTACGTTATCCTTCAAAGGAATCAGTTATTGTTTATCTAACATTACTTCCTCGCATCTGTAGCTTTGAGATAAACCGGAATAGATAAAAATGCATGCATTTAACTGTTTAATTTGTTTAATAGTTTTGTTTATATTTTTTTTATAGTAATTTAGTTATAGGTTTCTTCCTAGGGTACATTAAATGATGCTTGAGATTCTTCTTAAAGAAAAAGACTGGGTTTCTGATAATAAAGGGTAATTAATTTTATGTATAAACGCCTGTAAACTTAGTGTAATGATAACACATATCTAGGTTATCATTAGTAGTTTGCTGCATTGTGGGTAGGCCTATTGATATCTGAAAAGCAAAATTAAACCGGTCATTAGCAATATTCGCACTGCGTTTACCATCATGTAAGACAGCTGATTGACAATTAGATTAAGAAAAAACATACCCCCACCCCACTCCTGAGCACAAGCCTGTCATTATGTTTATCGTGCACTATAATTGTAAAATATCTTATGCAATTAGATCACATGATACAACGATATCTCATTAGTTAAATGCCGTAATAAACATAAATATGATTAAATTGAATTAATTAGCCCAATTTTTAACTCCTCACATTTAAATGACGACTTTGAGATCCATGAAATTTAATCAAGGCACTCAGCCTGGTTTTATTTTGTTCTCTTCCCATGAAAGTACATCTTTTATTGCATTATAGAGATATATACTCCATAATGCAAATAAGAGACAAAGAGGGGGAAGACGATTGTGATATCTCTTCATATTCTCGTTTAAGACACCGTTAAAGAATGAAATTGTTTCTTAATTAACTGGATTTTTTAATGATCTATGTGATCTTCCCACACTGTATTGCAGTGACCATGTATCTTGCAAGGTATTTGCTTTGGGGAAGGTGGAGAGGGAGAGCGTGTCAGCTTGTTTCACATTAATAATCGGGGTGCGATGTTTTCTGCAACACAAATAGTCAATGTAGACATTATTGACCAATCAAAATGAAAATATATTTCCCTAATATTTTGTTCTGCAGCACACATAGTCAATGGAGACATTTTGACCAATCAAAATAAAACTATGTTTCCCTAATGAATATACATTATATACGAAAATAAACAATGGGTAGCATATTTTTGTTTATAACTGAAAAGGAAATGTACAAGTATCAATAAGATATTAAAACCAAATATTCTCCTTCTCCACTGGATAAACGATGATGTTTGATAGATCAGCACAGCCCAGAACACCGGTTTTGAGACTCAGTTCGCTTATTTTGCGTTTTCGATAGGGTAATAGAAATTATCCAAAGGGTAATTTTGTGACATTCTACCATTTAATGAGAAATGAAAGCCCATAACCCAAGCGAGTTTGTAATGTAGTTACCTAAAGGGGTAAAGGGATCAAAAGAGTTAAACGGTGCTTTACTATTTAGAAAAAGAAGCAGCGTAATACTTCATTTTATAATTCATATTGGATACAGTTGGGTGGGGGATCTTTCTAAATCTCTATAACTAGTCTATAACCTGATAACTACTCATTCTTTAGAATTGTATACTGGAGCGTATAATTAGTATATTAAACTAGGAGATAAAACTAGGCAATCTTTGTTATCCAAAGACCAGTTCATAAATCAGATAGTAATTTGTTTCCTTAATCCATAAACACTTTTTATATTATATGAGCACCAGTAACTATTCCAGAGCTTGTTTTAGAGTGGAGGAGTGTGCACAAGACGGCAAGACGAGTGGAACAGATGTTTTTTTCTAAAGATCCAGATTCGTAAAATCAATTTATGTGTTTAAGCAAATATAAACTTCACGCCCAAAAGAAACAATTCGCTTAGACGAGCTTCATTGGCTACCAGAGGGGCATTATATGAAATATAAATATAAAAAAAATCCGATTTCAGTATTAAGAATTTATTGTCATAAAGTAAATAACATAAGTCATAAAACATGTGGACGGGAAAGTTTATGGAGGAGAAGATCATAAGAGAGTTCTGTTCCAAACCTGTTATGATGCGAAGTAACAGTATTGTTGCAGCAACGGCGCTACGGGGACCTTGGCGCAAACTTTCATCTGCCTACACCATTGAGGATTCCAGTGCCACCATTAAAGGATTCCATAAAACGTGGTTGAATAAAAACATATGATGAAATGTGTTTCATTAAAATCATGCCAAAAACTGGGTGTGTCAAATGCAACAAAGTATTACAAGTTAGTTTGTGTTGTGTTTGTTTGACAAGATTTGGTTTCGCTCTGGAAAGTGAATCACATCAATTTAACATCATGATTACAATGAATCATAGTTTCATTCAAGATTGTTCATATCTCTTATTGAGCAATGTTGTGAGTTCTTTCATATCCGTTTAAAAATGATTAGATGGTAAGAGGTCTATATAGCTTATACATGTTCGTAAACGGAAATTGGTGTTTGAGTGGCGGAACTGAACTTAATACAGCGTCGAAACACGGTTTCTTTAACAAGTAAAGAGCTCTCGTGCTTCGAAACTCAAGAATGTCTCTTGAAAATTATATTGCGGTCTGTCAGAGGCTTTAATTAAACAAGATGGACGCGAGAGAGAGAGGGAGGAGAGAGAGAGAGAAAGAGAGAGAGAGAGAAAGAAAGAGAGAGAGAGGAGAGAAAAAAAAGAGAGAGGGAGAGGGGAAGGGGGAGAGAGAGATTTAAAGCAGAATATTTTGAAGAAGAAGAAGAAGAAGAAGAAAAAGAAGAAGGAGAAGAAGAAGAAGAATTTAAAGAAGAATTTAATAAAGAATTTGAAGAAAACTTAGAGGAATTTGAAGAAGAAGAATTTGAAGAAAAAGAATTTGAGAAAGAAGAATTTGAAGAAGAAGAAGAAGAATTTGAAGAAGAAGAAAACGAAGAAAAAGAAGAAGAATTTGAAGAAGAAGAATTTGAAGAAGAAGAATTTGAAGAAGAAGAATTTGAAGAAGAAGAATTTGAAGAAGAAGAATTTGAAGAAGAAGAAGAAGAAGAAGAAGAAGAAGAAAAAGGAGAAGAAGAAGAAGAAGAAGAAGAAGAAGAAGAAGAAGAAGAAGAAGAAGAAGAAAAAGAATCAGAAGAAAACGAAAAGAATCAGAAGAAGAAGAAGAAGGAGAAAAAAAAGAAGAAGAAGAAGAAGAAGAAGAAGAAGAAGAAGAAGAAGAAGAAGAAGAAAAAGAAGAAGAATTTGAAGAAGAAGAAGAAGAACTTGAAGAAGAAGAACTTGAAGAAGAAGAACTTGAAGAAGAAGAAGAAGAAGAAGAAGAAGAAGAAGAATTTGAAGAAGAAGAAGAAGAAGAAGAAGAAGAAGAAGAAGAAGAAGAAGAAGAAGAAGAAGAAGAAGAAGAAGAAGAAGAAGAAGAAGAAGAAGAAGAAGAAGAAGAAGAAGAAGAAGAAGAAGAAGAAGAAGAAGAAGAAGAAGAAAAGAAGAAGAAGAAGAAGAAGAAGAAGAAGAAGAAGAAGAAGAAGAAGAAGAAGAAGAAGAAGAAGAAGAAGAAGAAGAAGAAGAAGAAAAGAAGAAGAAGAAGAAATCAAAACAATCATTTGAGCGAACGTCATTTACAGAAGATGACGGTGATATTTTCCATCTATTCCCAGTCAATAACGCTATGAGCAAAAACGATATGAACAGAATTCGATGTTCGTGCTAAAAATAATCAAGCAAACAACAGAATGTTTACTTCCACCAAGCCCCTTCACATAAATCTTCCTCTGTTTAATCTTTTAACCCAGGATTTGAAGCATTTCAATGCTATTCAAATATTTTTGAGAGGATATCATTTATCTTTTTGTTTGAAATCTTTATTCTATATTTTCTGTTTGAATTCTTTTACAGCCAAGCCTCAGTGCGCTTAGTTGTTGTTCTGACCTTGAATCAATTGTTTTAAATTCTTTTGGAAGTGATATCCTATATCTTGTATGTTTTTTATTCCTTTTAAGCCAGGCTTCGGTGCTTGAAATTGCTGTCATATCAGGAATCCATTGTTTTCAGTCCTTTTTAACTACATCTGTTTGCCTCACTGATTGATTTTAAATTTCAAGTTAGAATTCAATGCTTTAAATTCCTGTTCAGGCCAGGAAAGTATTATTTTTACTTCATTTGAGAATCTCAAGAACGAGAGTTTCAATTAAGACTTCAATGTTTTAGAATGATGTTTAAGTCAAGAATCCATTGCTTCAGTTCTTTTTGAATAAGATGACCAACATCTTTTGCCTCATTTCTTTCATGGCAGGCTTCAATGAAGATGTGCCCCTAACTATAAACTGCATTCACATTTTCCACGCATTTAGCATTTCAACTGGATACACTTTCCTCTCCATGGTAATTCATACTTAATAACCATTAACTTACGACCTGCATGACAAAACTACATCGTTGCTTGTCTGCACGGTAAACTAATTACATAATACATTCGCTGGGAGCAGAAGATTGACCTTCATTGGTGGTCGCATTGCTACTGCTAACAGAGCACTTTATTCCATTAAAGGATTAGTTCAGTGGTCAAAAGAATCTATCTTATAAGAAAAAAAGACTTTAGAAGAAACAAAGTTTTATTCCGTTTAGGAAAAATTAAAAAATGTAAGTTGTTTATATCATTTGTGCAAAAACGACTGAAATCAAAGTACTTGTAACGTCAAATCCTCACATTCCTCAAAGTGTTTATGTATTCATATGTGGGCCAGCTAATCAATTAGAAGGAAAAAAATCAGTTAATTATCTTTCAAATACATTAACATTTGTGAAGAAAGTGAGGATGAGGGTGCTAACCTTCTAATAAGAGTTCCCACAGTTTATACACAAATGGGAGGAAATTCAAACTTGAACATCTTCCTCAGATAATAAAAGTTTGAAGAAGTTTCTTCATCATTTTGTTTCTTTTGAGTCCTCTTCCATACGATGAACCTGCTTGATCTCTGAACTGATCTTTTAAATCTTAAATGTCTATACAGATATACGGATACTGTTTTGAAATCAAATGCTATCTGCTAAAAGGTATAAGGCAAACTAAGAGGTAAGCAAAATATTGCACAAAAAAAATAACTGCTCCTTTACCATTACCAAATTAAACATTTACCACTGAGGAACTTTTAAAGTAAATATGAGTCGTTTGCCTCACAAAGTTGTAAAACACAGTACAACTAACTTTAGCTGTCAAAAATCTGAAAATGGGCATTCTAAATCTGAAAATGGGCTTTTTAAACCTAACTGGGTCAATTGTGCTCGTGACATAAAAATGATGCAGTAAAAACGTGATAAAACAGATGTTACAAAATTGAAGCAAGAAGTTAGGAAGATAAAAACAATGAAGAACGAATTTCATGATTGATGGGCATTTTCGTGAAGAAGAAAGCTATAACGTTGGGTTATCAAATAAATTGCATGGTATTTGATACCTCTTTATGTATTTTAAGTGATTGTGTGCATGCGTATTACGAATACGATATTGGCAAGTTTGTCACATTTTGTTGATTGGCCATCAATCAGGCAGGGAAGAGGTTCATTAAAGTAAGACCTATCGTGTCGTTGTCATAGTCATAACGTCCAAAACCTATTCATATCAAATTAAAAAATGGTAAATGTCTTTACCATACTGTTATCATTAACACAGCAAACTATATTATTACATCGGTTAAAATGTTTTACCTCAAAAGCCATTTCACTGTTTTAAATATTTGCATATTTGATATTTGCATTTTTTTCTGTGCTGGCGGTCGAAGCATATTATACCATATCCTGTATATGCATTCTCTCTTCTGTATTCAGGATGTTGCTCTAAAAATTATATAAAATGACAAAGTCGTCTCGAAGTTACGGGTTGTTAGGATTCTTACTATATGGGCTATTTACCGCATTATTTTGATTCAGGTTAATTTATAGGATGAAGTCAGATGTTCTTACGTCTAGGCTAATCGTTCAAAGAGTCCCTTGTGGAATTAAGTTAAGCAATAGTCATTCAACACGGACAAAGGTTTTGAATGCTTTTCAATGAACAAGCAAGCAAAATCATCTAAGGAAGTAAATCACTGTAAAACAAATTAGAATTAAGAATAAGAAATTTATATAAAACGATGTATGATTAATTGACCCATGAGAGATGAGAGAACCCCTCAAACAATGCAACAGTGACGGAGTTTTATTTCATTTTGCTCCTAGCCAATCCTACTTTAAACATGTTTTCGTTGGTGTATTGGATACTAAATTCCATTATTTTTTGTATTTCATTCATGTTTTTGACGGTAAACATTGAGTAATTCATTCTGGAATTACAAACACACATAACAACACAACTTGCTAAAGGTCGTTGCTTTTAAAGACCAGCTATGGTCTCTAACGTGAAGGTAGATATATATGTCAATTCCTGTGTTGTTATTGGTCGAAGTACAATGGTTCTATGTGCACTTATGCTAATAGGCCAATAAGCATTCGTTTTGGAATCAAATGTACGCTGCCACGTTTTAATTCTGATATATGGACTTCAAAAGATACAAGCAGTTCTGGCAAATATGTCCAAAAAATGTCAAAAGAATGAAGAAAATAAACTAAACAAGCTTATTTACGAAATTAGATCAGAGAATTGCTATTTAGACAGATTTAAGTGAAATCCATATTGGTGCGATGCTGCTGGTGTGGTATGCCAGCTTGATACGTACAACCATTGTTGTGAGTTTCTAGGCACCCATTTTAGAAATACCTTATTATGTCGTGGGACACTTAGCAGAAAAGTTACTGACTCCAAGATAGATCACTTCTTCTAGAGTCTCCGTCAAGGTGCCATGGATCCCGTCTTTTGTCTTGTTTTATCCTTGTCCGATACAAGATGGACATATCCTAATGCTTAATTATACCCATTAAAGCTTTACTCAACAAAATAGCAATCCAAATTCTTGAAATTTTGCACCAATTGAATCAAGCCAATTTGGCAACGCACCTAGGTTAACTTGGATCTCAATTTATACCTGAGCACCCTTTTTATTTCCTATGTTTCCCAATTTCATAGTTGTACTTGTTATCAGGTTATTGACGTACCAAACATGATTTAATAGTTCAACGTAAAGTGGTATCATAGTCAACTCTAAATAAGACAATATATATGTTATGTGTAAGATTGATTTATTAAATGTGTATTGATGTACAGAAGGGTATGGCTAAGTAGTTAAAGAGTCATGCTCGATACGAAGGTTGGTTTTGGGTTTGACTCCCGTCGCAAGCGCCGCCTTGTGTCCTTCGGCGAACACTTTACCCTACTTGCTTCAGTCAACTCAGCTGTAAAATGAGTACGAGCACTGCTTTGGAAATAACGTGCGATGTACTGTTAGGGGACGCCATGTGGTCTACTCCGCTTGCGCCATGGAAACCGGGGATAAGCACCATTCTTTGAGCCTAATGGCTCTGATAGATTTAGCTAACTTTAATACACGGTTTTATATTATACCAGAGTTTTTCATACATCTTTTTCATACATCAAAAATATGTCTCTTTTTTATATTGACATATTCTTTTAGATATGAGGAATTCACCTTTCGGCTACTTTACTCGTCGTTCATCCAGGATTAAAAAGAAATATTACCACTGTAATTTTTTTCGTAGCTAAATATGAGACTTTAATTTAACATATTACTTCTGCCAGTTAGTCATCTTGTGTAGACAAGTATTCAGTACACTACAACTACGTTGGTTCGTGTTATAAAATAGTCGCATTTTCATGTTGTGAAAAACAAATGTTTCAGTTCAGAAACAGTTTCTGAATTTCCTGAACGTCCTTTGTTACATTGAAAGTATAATATTTCTGACCTTAAAACTAATGTTTGATTTGACATTGAGACTAACTTGCACATGTTGAAGAATACCAACTTCAATTTGATGTTAAATCTGATGTTGAATCTGTTCTCCAATCATCTGATCTTAAATCTTTTATTGGATTTTTTTTCGTAACGAACTTCGAACTGATCCTTGATTTAATCTTGAATCTGATCTTGAATGCGACCTAGATTATGATCTCAAATTCGATTTTGGACCTCACTTAGTTCTAACCTTAGATCTCTTATTGGATCTAAATTTGGATGTGATCTTGAGTCTAATCTTTCATTTCACCTTGAAACTGATCATGATTTTTCTTTGATTCGATAGTTAAAAGTTTGATGAATCTTCATCATATGTCAGTATTTGCAAATTTGCTGGTGAAAGGCAATAATTCTGACAACATACGTTTATATCAGATGGGGTGTCATCTGGTTTCAGGCTGGTTCTCAGTATGATTAAGCCTTGCATGGTAGCTATCTATTTTAATAATTGCGACAATTTTTTTTATTGGTTGATATAATCAGGATTTCCTCACAGCACTACTTTAAAATGAGTAATATGGTTGATTGGAAATTTCGAGTTTCGGATTTTGAGATCAGGAAATTCCCAGTTTACGAGGTCTATGAGCCTCTTGTTCATCCCTATAGCAATATTCAATTTTTACATGCAAACTGTTCATGATAATTCTCATCGCTTGAACATATTCCTCGGCACTGAACCTTCAAATGTAACAACTCTTCAGAAGCGTCATAAGTGTTATAAGATATCAACCATATATTCAAAGCGTGACTCACTTTCGTGGTCACATACCGACTCACATACTGCAAATAGAAACAGTTGGAATAGTTATTTAAGCAAGCATACAAACAGACAGACATTACAAATCCATGTCCTACACGATTCGTCACATAAACCTTCAGATGTATCAAATATAAAGGTTTCTAGGGTAATAAATCACCAAGCCTATTAAAACTGTGGTTCGATGCCGCTTTCACAAGTAACTTCACGTCTTACCTACATACATACCACATTCAGAGAAATATACAAATATATATCTAGGCATAAAAACATACATACATTAGGTAAACCGTACTAACAATTGCATCAACGGAAAATTGGACGATAGACAGTCAGGTAAAAATTCTTAAAACACTTGAAAAGCTGCATAGATTGATATGTGTTTGGGGATTGTATCTCAGGTGTATTGCTCCGCAAATAGCACCTGTTGTTCATACTACGCTCATCGCTTGAGCAAATTCCTCGGCAATGAAACGAACTTGCATTTAAATTGAACGGAACTAATCCATGTCGTACACGGTTTGTCAGATGTATCAACAATTTCAAATCGTCGCGAGTGTCATAAATTACCAACCATATGCAAACTATGGCTCGCTATAGCTGTTACAAATGACTTACCACAACGCATCTAACTTCATTGCATGATGCATGGTAGGTGGATGACTTCAAAATTATTTCATATTTTAGGTGATTTTGCCAAATATATGTAAATGTAACAATAATTTTCTGGACATCGAGATGGATAGTTTCTCAATAACCCAGGGGTCTTGTAGAGTTTTGTGTCATATTTGAAATACATTTGATTAATTTGCAATGCGTGTTTAATTTCCCACAATCATTTAAAATTCGCTCGACTACACAAAACAAGAGGTGAAGGAGTCATGTCTACAATGTGTCCTTGAGCAAAACACGTTATTCTACTTGCTCCAGTCCATTCAGCTGTAAAATGAGCACCAACATTGCTTGGGGCTTAACTTGCGATGGACTGGCTTCATGTCCAGGGGGAATCATGTGCTCTCACCTGCTTGCGCCAAGGAAACCTATGGGCCTAATGGCTCGGATAGATTAACCTTTTAACTTTAACACAACACAAGGATATGGAACGCGTGGTGCATGGCGGCCTTCATTGCCTTAGATCACCCAGATCCTTAATAGTATGGTTTCTCCCGGACTGCTAAGATGAAACCAGCTTATTAATAATACACATATCAAAAGGTTTAGGTATCGAAATGAAATGATCATAAGCTAAATGCATGACCATAATGAAATTAATCTTTCTATAGCTATCCTTTGTCTCTCAAAACAACCAGTAAAAGTTAAACGTTAACAAAGGTCTGTGTTGTGTCAATTACCGGCCAATGAGTTTCGCTTATAATACTAAGGAACTTCCCTCACCCATTGTTACAATTTAGAAGACAGTGATTTACTTAATAGTGCTAGTAGAAAATAAGATTGGTTTGATGATCTCTGAACTCCCTGCATTTTACTTGTCTAAAAACTACAAACAGAAAACAGTTTGTAAAATATCATATTACTTTGCATGAATTTATTTTTACAAATCGGACGTACCGAAACATATCGTTATCGAAATCAAAAATTTAACAAACCTTATCTTCTGAAGATCCGATTCTTGTCTTGAACTATTGCACTGTCAAAATGAATCAACCACTAATTGTATCATCCTCAGCAATATATAAGACAGCTTTGCAATAATCCACTTGTCGTACCTTAATTCCCTCAATACAGGTTGGTAGATGAAGTATTCATAAAACAATCTCCTAATAGAACGCTTCCACTAATCTGAAATTGCCCATAGATCTCAACTTGTTGTGAACAATTGAAAACGATTTTATCCCTATTCTTCATTCACATCCACATACAACTCACACGAGAACATTGCCTAAGCACTTCTACACGTCTTCATCCCTGCCTTTATTTACATGACGAATACAGCGCGGCAAGCCATGCAAGCACATGAATTATTCAAAAGCCGAATTTTCTCGTTGCCCTTTTTTCATTTCAACACATGAATCCACACTAGCTTGTATGGCGAGAGCAGTATAAATGATAAATAAAATACCCCGTTCAGTACTTTTTCATTTCATTTTTGATCATGATAAGGAATGTGCGTTGCTGTGAAGAACAATATGAGAGCAACACATATTCGTGTATTTTGTATGGGGATTATTTACGAAGCGATCTATACTGTGCAAAATTAATAAAAAAACATCATTTGGTATTCATTAAGCATGTGACATTTTGTGTGTTAATTTGCAAAGGTTGTTTACTATGGATATGACTGAGTAAAGGCTTAATTGTAGCTCTATGTGCAATTTTGTAATTTCCCCACACTTCGTATTTGTTTGTTACAGACTAAAACCAAATAGTTTTTGGCCAAGTTCATATTCTAATTAGGTCAACATTGAAGCATTTCAGTTATCTGCAGTGTTGTATTGTTGAAGGTGACCACCGTATCTGTTTATAGGGTAGAAAGAGATTTAACAGTTTAAGTAAATCATAGAAAATTGTTTCGTAGTTTATCTGCTCGTTGCATAAAATAATGTAGTCTTTGTCAGTTCGATTTAAACAGATGAAAATGGAGCCTTGTAGCTACGAAAATTACGCATAAACAGGATGTTTTGTCTTAGATGTTGTATTGTGAATAATAAAAGTGTAAGCGTAGTCCTTATACTATGGACGTAAAATAGTTTATTGAGCAATCTTTGTGTCTGCTTCGTTACAAGTTAAAAAAACTAAGACAGCCTAAAATTAAAAATGATTTCATGGGGAAAAGAATGTATAGAAACAGACTGAACTGCAGCGAAATGTTTAAATGATAGTCAGATAGTGGACGGAATATGCTACTAATCATTGCATAAAATTTCAAATATCAGCCTGAAAAAACATGACTTAGATTAACTGATCAAGATTGATAAAAGATTTCAAAATATGCAAAGGCGCAAATGTTCAAGTGAATTGAAAAAAAAAGCAAATTTCTTCACATATCGACAGATTTTTATTGAAAGATAAAAGGCAAATATTCAGGGCTAAAGACGTCACATTTATTGCATGCAAACCTAACATCGCACGGTTATGATAAGAAATTAAGATGTATTTTTTTGATAAACATGCCATAATAATTGAGGCATTAAACAAAAAGTTTCATGCGGGTGGAAGAGATACAATCGGCGTATGAGAGGGAATATTTCAGCTAAGAAATTCAGAAGCTACATACAGTGAAAAGTTCATTTTTATTTGGTGCATTCAATCAAAATGCTAAGCATCTCAAAAAATATATTTTGTATTTCTTTTCATCAATGTTAATTGAAATTGAACTTAAGCGGGAATGGATACATATCATTTCCATAAAGAACATAAATGATTCAGATGATTCAATTTCATTTCGCCAACTACCCTGAAAAAAAATTAAAGAATTTAGAACGGAGTTATGAACACCATGGATTATAACTTAAAATAGTATCTTTAGAAAAAAGCTGTAATGTGTAGCCAGAGAGTTGTAATGTTGACAAAATTGTTGTTCGTCAGTTAACCCGTCATTGTTGCTTTCTCTGTTTGTCATTGTGGGTGCGAAGATGGCTACTTACTACAATTCTCGCTCTAAACTTCTAAAGAGTTTTGGACAGAAACGACAGGGTATTCAAGAGCCTGTATCCAACATAGAATGGCTGCAAGTTCTTAATTTTCGTAGTTTTCGCTTGGTCTTAGCATCATGAAATATGTTTCCTTCATATCTGTTTGCTCCAGCATGTATGAGTTGTCGCCACTTGCTTCTGTTGGTAGCAAAGTTTTCCCAGGTGTCAGGGTTGATGTTAAATTCCTTCAAGAATGACTTTAATGTGTCCTTGAAACGTCTGTTTTGAACGCCATGGGAACTCTTTCCTTCATGTCACCATAAAACATTGACCAACATCTAACTTGCTTTAGACAGAACAAGCCTAAGGATTTTGATTAAAACATGTTAGAAACATTTTAGCAAAAAGTTAAGGAACAAGAACATGGTCGATTTACCTTAGTACCACAAGTGGTATACGTAATGACGAATTAGAAATTGTTGAAATTTAAGATAATGTAGGGATCTTTAAATTTTGCTTGGGACAGTACAATAACTTGAGAAAGATTTTGATATAAGTTGTAAAAACTCTTTTCTTTCTTTTTCTTGCGAAAAGGTATAAATATAAATCCGATGTTATTTTGTTGTATTTCAGCTAAGCAGCGACTGGAGATTACATGTTTTTTGCGTCCCGAATTTAATTTAATTTGTCTCTCCACACTTACACAACATTCACGAATCTTTCCAGAAAGTACACGTCTAAGTTGCGATAAGCAAAACTTGACATGTTACCACTATGTGTATTTATGAAACAAGCAGTAGGCTCATACATGTCTTGTTAGCTTTAACAAATTGCATCTACCCGCAAGCATTGTAACAAATTTAAGTATAATTCGCAAGAGCTAGAATTTAATCAACCTCCATGAATGGTAAAAAATAATTCTTGGAATGTTTCAAACTTTGCCACAAGCTGAATTAATTAGACGTTGCTTTCAGACCTTTTGAAGAAATGTTTAGTACATGTTATTGAATGGTAATTGTACGAAAAAGGTTTACCCTTAAAACAAAAGAATACTTTAGAATATCATGAGGCGGTTAATGTAGTGTGGTAAAATTCGTTATATACTATCGCAATGTGCTGTAATACAGGAACCATGATAACATTTAACATTGTGAGACACTGTCAGGCATGTTTAAATGATTATATTATAAACAATAGAAACCTCAAGCTACTTTCTTTAAGCATTCAACAGTTCAAGTATGTTCATAGCGACAATCACGTGATATTCAAAGGGTGCCAAAAGTATCTATTCATCTTTTCAAAATGTGAAATATTGTCTTTTCTTATTCTTAGCTAGAAGTATTAAATAATTCAACTATCATCAAAAATGTTTTATTAATTTTTGGGGAGGGGGAGGGGGTTCTTGGAATTATTCATTTTATATTAAAAATTTGATTAAACATGCCATTAGAACCAAAAAAGATCCTCCATATAATGTTAAATTCATTTAATTCAGTATTTTATTGTGTGTTCATCATGTTTGTCTTTTATATACTTCTAATTACTGTGAATTGCTATCTATGCTACATTCATCATTTCTTTAACATATGTTGTACATGGGCCAAAGGCCTAAGCTACGAAATGAATTATTACTTTATTAAAATAAGCAAATAACAATAAACACAATTGGTCACAATGTCAACAATGAAAAAGGTTACAAAGGGATTGAATGTCAAATTTAAGGCCAGCTAATTAGAAATAAATTGGTAGTTATTACCAAACGATTCACATAACTATAGTGTTTCGTGTATGTAGAAAGTATTATGTTACAATTTATATCAATATATATGCATCTGTTATTCTTGTTTATTGATGTTGAATAGGTTTGCACCCAATGATAATTAAATTCTTTATTAAGCAAATATCTGTGTCCCCTTTGATGCAAAACATCTTTATATAGTACACAAAAAACGCTTGTTTGTTGCACTTCGATCTCAAAAGGTAAGGATTAGATACAGTGTGGGTCAGAGTTAAACAACGTTACCCACAATGAATATGTGCTTCTGTGTACAGTAAGTAAACTTTTGATGGTTAAATTTATGAAAAGATCAAGACAGTATTCTAATAAAACATTTCTATATTTAGCCTTACCTTAATCAGAGGCTTTCTGCGAGATATGCAATACATTCGAATAATACATTGTGACTTAAAGTCATTTCGGGGTAAAATAACCTTCATAAAGGGTAAAAAGTGCAACAAAGTTGTTGTATATTTGTTGGGATTTAACGGCACTTTTTTTAAGCAATATGTGCCAAAAGAGATTATTTATGAACGATTATTTGTTTTGGTGCTTGGTGTGAGCGTAAAGAGATGAATTAGTCTTGTGGTAATGCAATGAGATTAGAATAAATGAGGTTACTTTAGTTAAAAGAAGAAAAACGTAGAGAAAGGTAAAGTAGTATAAGGGCCACTTAATGGCACCAAAGAGAATATTAAAGGTCTGATTGGTCTAGCGGTAAGGCCTCTGCTCACAAAAAGAAGAACATTCAGTTTTTGTTTAGAAGACTTCTTTTTGAAAAAGTCAGAGATAGTTCCATCGGTGGTAAGCTTCCTTCTTTAATAATCCTGTTGTGAAAACGTTTGTGGAATGTGATAATCTGTGATATAATCATGGCAATATGACAGTATGAGCCGATAGGGCACCCTTCTAAGGCGACTGAATGTGATCTCCTCTTTCCGTGAGAGGCCCAAGTCTTATTTTTGTGGCCTACTTTGGGATTAATAGAGAACAGCTTGTTTGTCATTCCCAATGTTCTTGACCGATTTTTCTTATGTGGTTGTTATATTCATTTTATAGTCTGTTTAAGGCAGGGTAAAATGTGTTTTTTGGCAGAAAAATCAGCTTTCTCATTTCCTTGTGACTTGGTATCCAACAGAGAATAATACTTTTGTTGTTGTATCGTTTTCGGTGGTTACCCTATTTAGAATCATATATCAGTATGTTCGGCTGGATCTTGCAAAACCGAATTTGAATCTGGAAAGATGACGAATCGAATAAGAAAAGTATAATATATGTAGTTCAGGAAAAAACACTCTATATGAGTCATTATCCCGTTCTTTATCATAAACCAATTTGTGTGCCTAAGCAACCTAGCTTTTCCATAAGATATGTTGGCAAGAAATTTTCGATCACAAAAAAAAAAAACTGTTTAGATCAAGATCAATATCAAGACTAATTGTAATTTTACCATACCTACATATGCGTTTCCGTTTGCTTTGAAAGAGTTAGTTTGCATGCTGCTTAAATCAGGAAAATGACAGCTCACTGAAGTTTATTAATTGCTTCCAATGAGGCTTGCTTTGGTCTCTGTGCAAGAACTCAGTTGCCAATTGTGTGTTCAATTCTTACGAGAACACAAACACACATTTTGACAAACAATAATGTTTGTATTATTAAGCATTAGAGTTTAAATTATTCAGCACACTTTGGAGACAAAACAGTGATAGTTCCACAATCCTCTGACATCAATGTTTGTGTAGATCCAATCACTCGCATAACTTTTAATCATTCACTATTTCAAATGGCAACTAAAGTCCTTAATCTGTCAACAAATCATTTTATCATTATTTCCAAATACGATAGAAAGCTCAATAGGGTACCAAAGATCGTATTATGATTGCATTAGAAGTTATTCGAAGTACATGTAAAACAATAACAATTATTACCAATTCAATACGAATTTTATTCTCAGCGCGATACCCTTTAGTTTCCTGAAATTCCTCAAAATTTCCGAAAACATTTCTGTAGTGACCTGCTCAGGTAATGTATAGCAGCTCCAGAGGCTGTAGCAGATCTCCCCCCTCCACCAAACCACAAATTTGAATTAAATTTTTGGAGCTTCCCTGATAAATACAAAGTTTTGCGAAATGGGCTTTCAAGTAGCTTGGTTTGGTTTGGTTGGTTTTGGTTTGGTTTGGTTTGGTTTGGTTTGGTTTGGTTTGGTTTGGTTTGGTTTGTTGATGTTTAACAGCACTGCGACAGTCAAGAGTCAAATATGCCAAGAAGGTGTGAAAAATTTAAGGTACAAGAGTTAGGACAGAGATGGTTGCGACAGGGAGAGGGGATAGAAAGGAGAGAAAAAATAAATGTGCAAATAAAGATAAAAAAGGAAAGATGTTTTGAACAAAGTTTGCTATCCAATGACCTAGTTTTTGTAACTAAAGAAATAAAGATACATCTTTTTAATTATAAGGCTGTTCAACCCCTACTAGTTTGGATCATTAAGGGTTCACTTCTTCAGCCAGGTGGAAATGATACACATTGAAGAACGGAATGTTTTTAAGGATTACTTCAGTGGTCAAGCATGTTATATGAAAGAGGACTTCAAAGGAAAGAAAAGAAAATGGTGAAAAAAGTGCTCCAAAATCTTATTCCGTTAAGGAGACACGCAGGTTTACAGCTGTGTCTTATCTGTGTAAAAATGAATGGTTTATGGAAAATAAGCGTCTTCATCCTCGCATACTTAACAATTGTTAATGTATTTTAAAGGACTTTATTTTATTTTTTCACTATCAAAATTATTTTCTCTTTAACTTTCTTCAGGTGGTATTATAAATACCCTTACTAGATTCAGCTTTATTACTTTTTTGACACAATCCATGGTTTTTAGGCAACAAAATCGCAGGAAAAAATAAGATAGAATACATAAAGTCTTTCAGGAATTTGAGGCTATGACATCACAACTAGTCTGATTTCAGTCGTGTCTACGAAATGATACTAAACTTTAAACTTAGATACATGTATCTCCTTAACGGAATACAATTTTTGAACGCTCTCTTTACCATTCTGTTTCTTTTGAAGTCTTCTTGCATATAAGATAGACTTGCTTGACCCCTGTAAGGTCGATGAGAACCTTTCCAACTAATTACATTCAAGATTGTAAGAATAATAGAATTGTTGTCGGGGAAACGAAAGGTACATGCAACTGAAGTGACTGGTACAATTGATGCGTACAAAATTAGTTTATGTGCAATACCACACAGCTCCAAGAAGCTCTGTAATCACAGCTGGTGTTGTAATCGCAGCTGGTTTTGTAATCGCAGCTGGTGTTGTAATCGCAGCTGTTTTGTAATCGCAGCTGGAGTTGTAATCACACCGGGTGTTGTAACAACGCCGAGTGTTACTATTACTTCCAGTTTTGCAATGTATTTGTTTGAGATATTTCAAAATGATTTTCAAAATAGTGACGTAGTGATTACATAAATTCAAAAATTCCCTTAAAGTTCTCTCGATTTCAGCTTGTTTGATCCTCTTATCAGACATTACGTCATTTGATGCAGCATACTGAGCTCTAAATCGTTAACATACAGAACTTTGATAGTTTGAGGTAAAATGTCACCTTCATGAAATGTTAGCTATCACTTAGTGAAAGTGAAAAAGGTGCGCAAAATGACATATTTATGGCTACTTTGTTACTGAACTCCAACCTTTGGTGTAAATCAACTTTCTACACAAACCTCACTTTTGGATGAACTGTAGAAAAACTATCTTCAGTAACGCTCTTTAATATCAGTGCCGTACTTATAACGGGGAAGGTGCAACTTCCCCAGTCCGGATATTTCGAGAAAATGGAAAATCAACAATTGTAGATAATTTTAAAAATCATTTTGATACTTGAAATTTGGGCCATTTGGTAATCTCTAAAATATTTAGTGGGCAACACATAATGCTAGGACTTAAAATTTCCCCATTGCAATCCTTCTTCTCACTATAACGTCTTCAGTTAAACCTTCTTCTGGTTTCCATGGTGACCATCCTAGATAATCCCATTTTTGCTGCTTAGGAAAATATGGTGGGAATATTCTTTTATCAGGTGTTCTGCGGCAGCCATTGTACCAAGTAGAATTTCCCAATAGTTTCAATTTTTGCTCCTTGCCGACAAAAAGGTGTGCAATAATATCGCATAATGTGTCAGGTCGCACTGGAAATGTGTTAATTATTTCACCTTGCTCTTTCCATTTGAAATATTCATTATATTTTGGGGGCTCATCGATAAGTTTTTGTAAGTATTCCCCCAATGGTCCTACATGTGAATAATCCGAAACGTGAATAAAAGATTTTGGAGGTGCGAGTTTTGCGAAATCTGATTTAGGGGCTCCATAAACAACAGGAATTATATCATGCATTAAAGAATTCCACCAGAATTTTTCAGTAATGTATTCATGACACTCCGAATTTGCAAAAACAAGATAAAAATAGAACTTCCTGAATGATTCTGCGCATTTTTTGACCGAGGTGGTAAGCATTGTAGTCTTCCGCATTTTCCGTAATCGTATACTTGAGCTAATAATTTTAACCGGTCCATTAAAGCATAACGTGGCCAAAATATCTGGGCACAGTTACTACCCATCCAGGCAATCTCTCGTGATTTATTTTGAGTGTAATCTATGGATTGCTCTGATTGGTTAGAATGCTTCTCCCGCAGGTCAAACGGCTTGTAATATCCAAATGGTAGATAGATATCGGAATCTCTTCGATACGTCATGATCTTGTGGTACCTCAATTCGCCAAGACGTTCATCCTGTATCCATTGCATAACTCGTAATGGTGTTTCTGTACTGTAATAAAACCATGTCTGTTCAGGTTCTGGGATTTTCTCCAACAAAGAGCTTATCCTCCCCTGAAAGACTTTCGGCAACATCCCAAAAATGACGGCATCTCTTCCTTGAAACAAATCAACGGCAGTTCCTAAGAAGAATTTAATCGTACATTTATGTAACGGGCATTTGAAATACACCGGATGACCATACACTTGACTCTTTGAAAAGTATTTATAAAATCCTGATAATTCTGGCCAAATCGCCATGTCGGTAAGATTTCCGTAAATGAGAACCTCCTTCAAACATGCTTTGGAGGATGGCTCGGTGTTTAAGAATTCAAAATGGGTGGTGGGATCGGGGAGCCACGTGACAAATTGGTTTCGTGGGGTTTCGCTTAAGCTCTTGTGTTGTGTTTCGTGAGCCAAATAAAAGCAAAAGATGATCATAATTAGGACTGTCAAGAATACCAATCGACATCTTCGAAGCTGCAAAGAAAAGAAAAAGGAACTAAGAGTCTTTAAAACAAACAGCTTTAAAGGTATATGGACAGGTATATATCTTATATGCATAAAAAGAACGTTACATTACATTCTGAACATAATAGTCTTTACTACATCAAAGGCACCTATAGTTTTCGACTTATGGCTAATCAAACGTTGTGGTGTATGAAAGAGAGACCATGCAGCTCACAAATTGTAATGTAATTTTGTTGATTTCTGTCCTAAATTTCAGTCACTGGAACTTCATCCAATTTTGAATATTTTGGTGGAGAATTGGAAAACAATAATTTAACCTGAGAAAATTCACTGGTGTTCTTGTTGCGATGTCACAAAATTGCAATAAAACTTGCAATAAATTATCATAATAATAATAATAATACACACAGCGAAAATCAGTGGCGTAGCCAGCATTAAGAAGGTGAGGGGGTCCCAGAATGTCCTAGACCTCCCCCCCCCCTTCAAGATAAAGTCTTTAAATTTAACCCACTTCCGATAGCAATATTTTAAGCAGAAAGATTGAAGAAAAAATGATTATCCCAGGTTTTGAAACTTTCCTTACAAAAATGGGGCATTTCGGCCCCTATTCTTCACCCCCCCCCCCCTATATCCATACCACTTCCGCCTGCCCTCAGAAATAACGGCATCAAGGTACTTTTAATACTACAGTACCTCCATTTTTGGACTTTCATGTACGTTTTGCTTGCGTTGCTTCATGAAAAGAAAAGGAGCAAGGCTTATCACTAATTTTTAATATGTTGGTTCATTTTTATTAGTTGCGATTCCTCTTATATTGATAACACTCCATTTCATTTACGGCTCCCCCTGCATCATTAGGGTGGGGATCTACTTTACCTTCATCCCAGGAACACCGGACAAAAATAGTCGTGGGCAAGAGAGTTTCAAGTTGTAGGCCTACCCTTGTGGATATATCTTCAAGCGCACGTTATATGCCTCTGTGAATTTTGGATGTTTTTGTTCTTAAAAAGTGTCCCCGCTCTTTGCTTCCGCTCTGTCATTTCGATGTGCATCCGTCTGACTGTAGTCAGTTTGTGACCATCTTGTGGCACTTGTGACGTCAGAAAGCATACTGTTCTTGAGTCTACGCACACGCACATACTTGTAAACAACGCCAAACGTGGACTACATGTTCACACTATCAGAGAGAGAGTTGAACACACAATTACAATGACGGGGTCGTCGCCTGCGTATTCGGTTATGACAGTACAAATGCTATCACGAAACGCTTAATACGACCCGGACGAGAACACAGGTACGACGTACGGACAGACATAACATCGACAACCAAGTCAATGTCCACGGCCTTTGAAAACCAGTTATGGTGCACTGGCGTGTCTACCCACCCCAGGATTGAACCCGGGGCCTCGTGGTTTGTAGACAGGTATGATAACCGCTACACCACAGTAGGTAGATGTTCACACTATCAATCCGTGGACGCCTTTAAATATAGCTAATTTGAGAATATAATTAAAGAGGTCAGCATGTTTGATAAGAAATATTCAAAGGAAGTCTTCATTTATCAATATTTTGGGTGTAAATATATATTTGTTTCAATATCATTTACCACCTTAGGCCTACAGCTGAGGACAATGAATTCTCGCGGCAAACCGTGGACGTTATGTAGATGGCGGCATTGAGACTACAATTACAGTCAACAAGCCAAAATGTCACCCGAAGCAAAGGTTTCAAATGTTTCCATTAAAAACGTGGACACTTTGTTTGATTGATCGGATATTTAAATGGCGTCATCTATTGCGCGAAAATGACATTTTCGCATATTAGGTACTTTCATAGCGTGAGGTTTTTCCTCGTTTTAGCAATTTCGGGGTGTGGAATTTGTTATGCTGAAATATCATGACAAGTCGGATAATAATTACATTTCTAGGAGATTTTAGTTGAGGTTATGTGCAATTTTTCCTATTGACCGTAACGATAGTGCCCCTAAGGATTTTCATTTCGGCTGAGCCCTATATGAGTCCCTGGCAATCTACCTATGGTGTAGCGGTTATCATACATGTCTACAGACCACGAGGCCCTGGGTTCAAGCCTGGGTTGGGTAGACACGCCAGTGCACCACAACTGGTTTTCAAAGGCCGTGGATAATGACTTGGTTGACGATCTTATGTCTGTCCGTACGTCGTACCTGTGCTCTCGTCCGGGTCGTATTAAGCGTTTCGTGATAGCATTGCTACTATCATAACCGAATACGCAGGCAACGACCCCGTCATTGTAATTGTGTGTTCACTCGTCGGCGATACATAGGCCTATACACTGTGATTACGGCGCCACTTTAAATTAGTGTTCCTAGTTAAGTCAACTCAAGTTCTATACACAA
This sequence comes from Chiridota heheva, assembly GCA_020152595.1. Lineage (NCBI taxonomy): Eukaryota > Metazoa > Echinodermata > Holothuroidea > Apodida > Chiridotidae > Chiridota > Chiridota heheva. Next base: position 1,528,019 of record JAIGNY010002006.1, read on the forward strand.
AACAAATCCCCACCTCTACTTGGCTATGTCATCGGTAAACTGCGCTTATACCGAATATCAAAGCGACAGCATTATACCAATGACAATACTGATCAACGGTTTGTTAAGAAAATTGACAATTTCGCTGATAAAAAGGTATCGTGGAAGTGATTCACGTCTTCAATTGATATATCTGTGTATGCAAACTTACCCTTCCAAATGCGAAGAAAGGTATGTATCTTCTCATGCGAAGAAAAGCCATTGTCCACTTAAATGCAAAAAAACTCTGTAGAAATGATTAACCGTATCACCATAATTACACGAAATGACACTTCCTTTTTTTGGTGCGTATTTGTTGTGTATCTTACTATATACATATTCTTTCAAATGAGCACACTTGTTAATTCGAATACACGTGCTGGTATATAGCATACGTGAATTTGAGAACGGGAGAATTAATGTAAAATCCTTATTGATCGTAGTATATGCCTAGCATGGGATATACATCATAGGTGTTAACATAGGTTGAGCTTGTTTGAATGCAACATTCAACCTTTTCTTTTATTCTGAATAGAACTGGGTAGGATCGATTGCACTAAACGATATTGCATCAATAGAATGAAATCACGCCCACTTTTTTTCTTTCTTTCTGGAAAAGTGTAATAGGTTGCGATCATGGCAATATAGGGCTGTAATAAGATCGAAAAGTTCATATTTAACATGTTTAATGTCAAGTGGTAAGCAAATTGTAAGGTGCAACTAATATTCGAGATGACATTATTTCTTTGTCTGAAGATCACAGATATTCTGACAGTGGAGACGGCGTGTTTCTTCTGTTTTTACGCTCGGTTGGCGTTCAAGTTCTCTGGGAGAATTTTACCGAATTAACCTAGTCAAATTTTACTTCTTTTGTTTTGTGGAAACAATGTAAATAACCCACAATGGCTCTTGAGAACTTAAGGAAAAGTTCTTTTCAGTACTCAACAGTACAATGCAGTATGGGAACTTTCAATAATTTAAGTATTTTTGCTTCTCTAAATGTCACAAACTTACTATAGAATTTGTTAATTTTCAGTCTCAAAATTCCTAATTCTGTAGGTCAGCTCTTTTGTCATGATACGTGTGAAAGTATGATGCAATAATCATTTATTGGTTTGTTATAAAAAATATATATAAAAAAAAAACCGGTCAGTGATTGGTAGGCCTACATGCAGTCACAAACACACTTGTCAGAAAGTGATTAGTTTACCAAGGTTTTATAACGGCCCGATAGTCTGGCAGTGGCCTAGCGCAGTATGAGATCTGGGGATAAGACCATTTGGGCCCCTAAACATATGCACGGGTGACTGTAAGAGTCTTCAGTTGGAGGGGAAAATATTATTGGTGGTTGGGCAATCTAGTACGAACATCTTTATAACAATACATAATTCAATACAAAAAAAGATGAACACTTTTTTTTTTTTTGAAGGGGAAAGGGGGGGGGGGGGCACCAATGGCGACTGCCGCCTATGTATACGTGATAATTTTGACACATTTTTAGCTTAAGAACCTTTGTATAAAAAATGCAAGAAAGGTCTTTATGAGCAATTGTCAGAATCAAATTTTTAATGTCGGTATAAAAATATAGGACGAAAATCTATCTTTCAATATGGTTGCTATTTCAAGTGTGGCCTATAGCTATGCATGCAGCTCAGATGGTGTTGTGCACGGCTGTTGCAGTGGAGTATGAGTCTGGGACTTGCAACTTTATTTACAGAATTTGTACAGAATGTATCTTGGAAAATTATGGATAGATCTTTTAAGACAAAGAAATGCCAAGGGCAAATGTTGATGCCTGTTATATTGCTCTGAAGCTAAAAAGGATGAACAAGGTCATTACCAGTGGTGGCATGTGTCTAAGGGGGATAAGGAGGCGTAACCTTGGCATAGCCCCATAGCAATTGCTGTAGCCTTCCAAAATTTGATCAAAATCATGAATATAAATAAGTGATAAACTGCATCAT